>CM075437.1:8928344-9242761 GCA_037832385.1 Rhizophora apiculata
GGTACTGATCGAAGCGATTGGTGCCCGCAGAGACTTGCACATGATCGGAAAAGCACATCGGGTATGTGTTTTTTATGGGTGCACAGGCGTTTACTTGGCTTTCAAAGAAGCAACAATCGTGACCACTGCTCGACATTTTGTGTAAGCTGAATGATATGGCAGGCATCTTTGTGTGTACGTCATGCGATATGGCTTAGAAATTTGTTGGGCAAGTTGGAGCAACGACAACTCGGTGCAAACTGTGATACTGAGTTGACAACAATGTTGAGTCAGCAATTGAGTTGAGGCAAGAACCCGGTGAATCATGAAGAGACAGCAAGCATATTGACGTTGCTTTCTTACACTTCATCCGAGATCAAGTAAAGGAAGAAGTGTGGAATTAGTGCACGTGGAAAGTTGGGACCAAGTCGCGCGATATCTTCACGAAACCACTACCGACGATAATCTTCTCGACAACTGCAAAAGAATTGATCGGCATGAAAAAGATGGCAGAAGCATTTAAGTTTATCTCGAGAGTTTATTGAATAAAATCATTAAATGTTCGTTTTTATTAGTACATTATTTCAGCAGTTACTTGTCTACGGGTGCAATTCACATATGGAGTTTTGTTTAAATTGGGTGGCTTCTATCTGCTATAATTAACTCACTACCTATAAATAAAAAGTTGTATTACTTGTAAGCCTACACACAACAACTTTCAGAATAAAGCCTCTCTCCATAAAAAATTATTCTTTTCTCCACAAGTTCATAGTTTGCAGCACAAATTTTTTTTTCCAACAATATTCCATTGACCAGTAACCTTTTTTTTCTCCAGCAAATGTTGATGCCTACAATCCCTTCAGTATCTGAAGATATTTTCTTGCACTGAACTTCTGCTCATTTTTTTCCATCTCTCATTCCTAGAGATATGAGTAGCAGTTGGCTTGCGAGCCTCTGGAAACTACCGTCTGATTCCAGTGCCTTTGGTCCATGGCCATCATTAGGCTTGCCAATAGTCTTTTGTATCGCCACAGTTTTCTGTTCTGCCATCTAATACCTGGATCTTGGGTTCCAGTCTGGCCATTCCGAGAATGGTAGAGATAAAGGAGAAGGTGCATTGGAGTAGGCAGAGCTGGCTACTTGAGATTGAGGTGGCGGTCGCTGAGGCTGACCAATTTGCCTAAATTTTAGGTCTAGCAAGAAGTGGCTGAGGATGGCTAAGGAGGGGGCTCAGGGGCCGAGGGTTGGAGCAGGGCCATTTGCTGGACGAGCTCTTAATGCCAAACGGAGGGGAGGGGCTTGGCGGGTTGGTTTGCTGCCATTTATTGATGATTATGTGAAGCCCTGGAGACGCGGGATTTTACTTGTCTCCAACCAAAAACACGGGTATATGGCTATTTATAGTATTTCGATTGGTGAACAGAGCAATGATGCCTTAGCTGTTTAATAAACAACAATGTTGAAATAATACTGAGAGAGACACGGATAGAATAAGGGGAAGGCATCAGATTCGAAGAGCACTTGGAGCTGACAAAAGCTTCACCGCACTGCAAAGCAAGGTTGGTATCATGTATCAACCGTGACTTTTTTTTTTTTTTTTTTTGGCAAAAATATGATACTGTATGTATGACTACTCATTTCTGCATGTTTTTGGCATTTCTCTTGCTGTGATGATGGCGGCTCCCTCTCCATCTCTCAAAGCGAAAAATGACGCAATGTCTCAAGATGCGGTGCATGGTGACCCAACTGCATTGCTGTAACGAAGACCAAGAAAAAAAATGACATAAACTTCGTCGCTATTTTTATTCCTTTGCTGTTAGACTTTATTTATTTTTCTCCTTCTTATATATATATGATTCTTCATAACAGTACACAAGCTAACGTTTTAGTGAATCTAAACAGGAAGTAAAAGACAGATGGAATTTTGGAAGGTATTTTTCAAAAGATTCAAATACATTTTACTGTAATCACCAAAAAACAAAAGGAAAGCTTTTGGAGAGCTTTTAAGGGGGTTTATATGCATTTGAAAATTTTGAAAGGAGTTTAAATGTTTTTTTCTTTTTTTTTTTTCTCCAGTGATTGTGCATAAGAAAAAATGAGAATAAAATTTTTTATAAAGGAACATGGATACTTTTTGGAGTGATCTTTTGCACCGAAAAAAACAAAAGGGAAGTTTTTAGAGATCTTTGGAAGGATTTTAATGTTTTCTACGATAATTTTGCCCACGAAAAAAAAGTAAGGATGAAATTTTGAAATATTTGGAATGATTGATAGAAAATCATATTTTTTTTTTTATAATGATCATGCATACTAAAAGCAAAATGTTTTTTTTCGAAAGATTTGAAAGGAGCTTGGATTTTTTTTTTCCATAATCCTATGCCTTGAAAATTGAAAGGAATGTTTAGGGCACTTTTGTAGGCAATTAGGATTTTTTTCTATAGGATCCAATGCACCAAAAAATAAAAGGGATATTTTTGGAAATTTCTGGAGAGGATTAAGATACATTTTATGATGATCATGCTTCTCCAAAAAGGTGAAAATGAATTTTTTGAAATTTTGAAAAGATTGCAAATACTTTTTATAATAATTCTATGCTTAAACAAATTAATTTTTTTTTTTTTTCAAAAGGATTGGGATAGCTTTTATAGTCATGGAAGATTTTGCAAGTTTTGGAAGAGGATTCAAATAATTTTTACACTGTTCTTCCATACCACAATTATAAAAGTGCTTTTTTTTGAAATGTTTGAGAGAAATTCAAATACTTTTTATGATGATATTGTATTACCAAAAAAAGACAAAAGCACTTTATTGGGTATTTTGACAAGAATATTGATGTTGTTTCGTGTCTGTAGACTCACATGAGATGTCTCATAATAACATTACCACTAGGAATATTGTGTCATTTTCTTTTTCTTTTGTCCTCTTTTTGGTACTTGTTCTTATCTCTTCTTTTTTTCTTTTACCTTCCTCTTTCTTCTTTTCCATTTTTTTTTCTCTTTTTTCTTTTCTTTCTTTTTTATTTCTTTCTGGACTTCCATACCCCCATTTTTATGTCTCTCTCTTATTTTTGACCCAAAATTGCTCTTTTTCTTTCTACACTTATCTTCTCTTTGGTCATTTTCTCATGTTTTAAGTTTAGAAATGTCTAAATCATGAATTTTGGATATGATTTTTGGTGGCGAAAGCCAAAATTAGGCCATGAAAACATTGGTTTTTAGAACTAGCTACGGTAGAGAGAGAGGGGGGCAGCTATCACCAAAGGCGCCACCACCCTATTGTTAGCACATGGGAGGCACCAATGGGTTAATTATCAATTGTTAAATCATCCAGTGTCGGTTTTGTGTGGTGATGGCCCTTAGGGGAGACATGTGTCATGGGAAAAGTGGGCAATGGCAATGGGCTTTTGTCCAAAGGTCAACGTTGCCCTAGTCTTCTTTGCATTTCTATGTCTTCTTCATCCAAATCCCCCCTTGCCTTCACTTCATTTCAACATATTTCTCTTCCAAATCCCTAACTTGTCTACTTTGGTGATAATGATTTCTTTTGTGCCTCGAATTCCGTTAGTATAAGGTTTGACTCCTCTCAATTTCTTACCTATTGCTTATTTGTATGTTCTTTTGCCATTGTACTTATGGGTTTAGCCTTGAAGGATAATGCAATGGTTATAAGATTGCTTTTATCTCTTATCATGTTTTAATCTGGGTTTAATCTCTTTGATTTATGTTTATATTTGTAATTTTAGTGCTTATTCTTTGTGATTCCTTGATTTTGTTGTAATCTTAGGACATAAGCCCTTTTGTTGTGTTGGGTTCACAACTTTGGCTACTTGCTGCAATTATGGGGGCTTAAGTGGCTATTGCAAGGTCTTGGTTAAACTAATTGTAGAGGAATTTCTATTGTTCTGTTGAGGAACAATAAGGTATTCTTATTAGAGCCCTTTAAGTTCCTGTTGTTTTGTTGTTTGTTGTACTTTCATACCATGCTCCTTTTCTATTTAATGAAATGTCTGGTCACTTGCTCTGTTTTTGGATGTGTGTGACATTTGTGCTTGGAAGATATGGCTTTGTCTGTGTATTGCTTTGATTGCAATTCTGTTTTTTCATTAGATTTCCATGTAAAGGGCAAGCCATATTACTAAACTGGAATATTGAAAAATCATTTAAAACTAATTGCACATAATTCTTTGCTTCTCAACTTCTCTCAGTGAATCCTCATTTATGCCAATTGGGTCTTAAGGTTTTGAATCTTCACTTTAGTACCAACTAATCCACAGCTCCTTGCATCTCATCGATACATACTCTTCATTTTCTTCATCAAAGACCACTAGCTTGCCTATTAGTTTTGAGAACCTTGTCTCACAATGCTACTTGTAAAATGCCATTTGGTACAAATAGCAAATTAACCACCAAGAAACTAAAAAAAGGTAGCTTGCTCCATGTAAATATACTTATTAGAGATAGAAATTAGCCTAGTAATGCTAACTATGGATTCAATTATAGTGTCCCTCACCATGGTTTCATTCTAAGAATTGATCCTTATCTTGGAATTCATTGGAGCACTTGGAGCTCAAGGACAAGGGAGAAGCTTGATGACTGAAGGTGGTGCGGAAGTTGCATTGTAAGCTTAATTGAAGCTGAAGCTATTAGCATTAAAAGATAGCAAAAAAACTAACTTTGAATATTCCAACAAAGGCATGTAGCTTGAGTCCAAAAAGAATCACAGGAAAGGGGGAAAGTTCTCTACTTGTTTGATCTATAAAAGAATTGATCATGTAGGAGATGACTATTATTAGAAAAGTAACGTTCAATGCAAGATTTTCTCCAAATTTGGTCATATTAAAAATATTGCAAGAAGAAGCAGCAGCAAGGTTAAGGCAAATAAAACACTTAAGGCTAGCAATCTCAAAAAGCTAATTTCACTAAAGAAAAGAGGAAAGATGAACATTTGTTTCTAGCTTTAATGGTGACTAGAGCTTAGAATTAGAGATCTTGGTTTTTGGATACTGGTTGCACTCACCACGTGACTGGCCATGCTGATCTTTTTAACTTAGTTGACACCAATCATACCTGGAGTAAAGGTTGGCAATGGAGGGCAAATGATACAAAAGGGCTTGTTCAAAGATAAAAATTGTTTGGTTTATGATCTTATTGGCATATAATTCATCAACGTTCATATGGCAAATAGGAGTTTTACTGAGAACTTGAATTCAATTGAAATGTCAAAATGCAAAGCAATAGAGTGATTGATGATTCTAAATTACGGTAGAAGAGACTTTTTTCATAAGTTTTTATTTTTCTATTTTATCTTTAAGTTGTTTGGGTTTACTGAAGACTTATCTCCTAAATTAGATTGTTCCTTAAATTTTAGAGTTTAGATCTAAAATTATAGGTTTCCTATTTTTAGCAAATTTGTCCTATTTAAAGGACCTTGTGACTAATAAAATCACAACCTGAATTTTGTCATTAACCTAAAGATTGAGTTCTCTCTTTGAATAAGTCCTAAGGTTTTAGTCCCCCTTTGATAAGTTGAGCTCTTATTATAAAAATAGGTCATTCTAAAAGCCCTAATAAAGAAAAGAGACGAGTCATAGAGTTGGACTTTCCTGTGAATCGCCCGATGATAAGATCCTTGGTCAAGGAAGGCAACAAATTGGTATTAGAGTCAAACACAATGGATGACTCTCAAACCGAGGATAGACTATGTGCACTCCTCCAAGAGGCATAAGCCACGAGTGATGCAAGGTTGTTGAGGTAGAGTGATGACTGGGAATTAGATGCAAGAACTCTCACTGCAATTGAAAGAGATGATGGTAGGCCTCCCGAAAAGTATGCATGTGGAATTAAAAGGAACTGCAAGCCATAACCCACCACAAGAGCAAATACCACCTGCAATTAAAGCAAGCAATCCAACGATAGGGGTTGGTGTAGCAACCGGCGAGGGAATGGTGCCTTGATACATGAAGTTGGATTTCCTAACTTAAGCTAGTGTAGAAGATCCCTTAATCTGGTTACATTGGTGTGAAAAGTTTTTCACTAATCAGTGCACAGTAGAAGCAGACAAGGTGGGGCTAACCGTATTCCATCTCTTTGAGGAGGCACAATTGTGGTATTACCAGTTGGAATCCAAGCAACTTGTAATTAGTTGGGATGGGTTCAAGGAGTACTGTTCACTTTGATTTGGCCCTTTAGTGCGTAGCAACCCCTTAGCAGAGTAGGTTAATCTTAAACAAACAAGGTTAGCCAAGGATTATTAGAGCCAATTTCAAGAGTGATTAGCCAAAGCAAGTCGATTCGTTAGAACAAACTAACATGTAAGTTTATTCACCGCGGGATTGCTCAATTCAATTTGCTTGGATGTGGAGCTTTAAGCACCACTTGATTTAGCCCATGCCATGAATCTAGCAAGATCCTTTGAAGCCAAACAAAAGGTGTTGCAAGCACTAGTACAAAAGAAGGGGATATGGCAAGGCAACTGAGGTGTTCCTTTATCTAACATAACATTGACAACAAGTCATAAACAACACTACTTCGAGAGTGCAGGCTAACAACAAAATTGTAAGTTCTTCCTTGCCTTTCATTAAGAAGTTAACAAGAGCAAAGATGGCAGAAAGAAGGACACCAAGGCTTTGTTATAATTGTGATGAGCCATATTCAGTAGTACACTAGTGTAAGAAGCTCTTTTGGCTTGAGTTGGTTGAATAGAATGGGGAGGAGTTAGCATTTGAGTTTGAGGTGGAACTAGAGATTTCACTTCAAGCCATCATAAGACAAGAGAGGGCAACTACAATGCAAGTTGGGGCTGTTATCCAAGACTTGCCATTACGTGGGTTAGTAGATTCAAGGAGTACCCACAATTTTATTAGTTTAATAGCAACCAAACACCTTGGGATACAAGTCTAACCAAATTCTTGCTCGACGATATCGGTGGCAAATGGGGAGAATGTGTGTAGCAGCAGCTTTTGCCAAAAGGTTCCCTACTCAATTGATAATAATAACTTTTTTGCTGTTTTTTTTGTGCTTCCCTTGGCTAGTTTTGATTTAGTGCTCGAAATTGAATGGCTCCAAACATTGGGACCAATACTTTGAGATTTTGCCTCTCTCACCATGAACTTTGATGCTAATGGAAGACAAATTGTGCTCCATGGGCTACAAACTCCAAATCAACACCACCTTCATTCACTCAAACAGATGGATTCTCGCTATGCCCAACTTGAACAATTATTATCTGAGTTTGCTAATTTATTTCAAGAACCAACTGATCTGCCCCCAATTTGTAATTGTGATCACCAAATTTGCCTTGAGCTAGCTTCGGGTCTAGTAATGGTACGACCATATCGATACCCATGCCTTTAGAAAGATGAGATAGAGAAGTAATGTACACAAATGTTACAACGAGGGATCATTCAGCCAAGTAAATCTCCCTTCCCCTCACCCGTGCTGTTGGTTAGGAAACACAATGGGTCTTAGCGGTTTTGTGTTAATTATAGAGAGTGAAGGATAAATTTCCTATCCTGGTGGTAGATGAGTAGCTGGATGAACTACATGGGTTCCAATTCTTCACTAAGTTAGACTTAAAGTCGAGCTATCACCAGGTGCGCATGAATGCATCAAATGTTGAGAAGATAGCATTTCACACCCATCATGGACACTTTGAATTCCTGGTTATGCCCTTTGGGTTATCGAATGCTCCCTCCACTTTTCAAGCTCTTATGAATGAGGTATTTCAAGCCCATTTGTGCAAATTTATTTTGGTTTTCTTTGATAATATCTTGATTTACAATTGCACTTGGGATGAGCATCCAGCACAATTGCACATCGCAGTTGACTTATTGCATGTCCATCAATTGTATCTGAAGAAATCTAAATGTTCTTTCAGAGAAACTCAAGTTACATACCTCGGCCATGTCATTTTAGCTATAGGTGTGACTATTGACCAAAGCAAAATTAGGGCAATTACAGACTGGCCACAACCACAGTCAGTTACAACCTTGAGGGGATTCTTAGGGTTAATAGGTTACTATCAAAAATGTATTAAAGATTATAGACAGTTGGCCACTCCTTTAACTAGCATGTTGAAGCAAAATTCTTTTCAAAGGAATGAAGTTTCCATGACTTCATTTACTCAATTAAAGCAAGCACTTGCTACTACTCCACTTTTGCAATTACCTGATTTTGAGCAATAATTTATTGTGGAATGCGATGCATGTGGAGAGGGCATTGGGGTTGTCTTTCAGCAAAACAACCACCCTATTGCACTTTTTAGTCGACAATTGGCCACGAGACATCACAAGTTGGTGGCCTATGAACAGGAGTTGATTGGGTTGGCAGAGGCAATGCAACATTGGAGGCCATATTTATGGGATTGATGCTTTCTCATTCATATTGATCATTATAGCTTGAAGTTTTTGCTGGAACAATGCATTTCCACTTTGCCTCAATAACATTGCATTTCCACTTAAACAAGGTTGCCAATGCATAATCTAGATGCTTTCAGGAGGACTAGCTCTTAAATGCTATAAGTCAGCCTCACTTTCTACTAGTTGAAATTGTTTGTGATGAGACTGCTAGTGATCCATCATTACAGGGGTTGTTCACCAAGTTTACCAATGGCGAGTTGGCTGCCCCTTGGTCTACTCATGATGGCCTTCTCCTTTACAAGGACCGGATTTATTTGTTGCCCTCTTTATCCTTGATTTCTACAATATTATCCAATTTTCATGATAGCACTCATGAAGGGGTACAAAAAACTCTACACCAAAAAACTATTACCAAATATATGGCCTCTTGTCCTACTTGTCAATGTCACAATGCCAATAACTTGACTCCCACAGGTCTACTTCAGCCATTGGCTCTCCCTTGACAAATATGAGATTATATTTCAATGGATTTCATTAATGGGCTACCTAAAGCATGGGGGAAGATGATCTTGTTTGTGGTAGTGGATCATTTCTCTAAATATGCACACTTCATTCCCCTGGCACATCCGTATACTGCTACTTGGGTTGCACATATTTTTCTAGAGAACATTGTTCGTCTTCATGGCATATCGGAATCTAATACTTTGGACCATAATGTGGTTTTCATTGGTACCTTCTAGAAAGAACTTTTTCGCTTGAGTGGAACTAAACTAGCCTTTTCTTCATCATATCATCCATAATCTAATGGGCAAATAGAGGTTGTTAATTGCACAATTGCAATGTATTTGAGATGCTTTGTGGGGGACCATCTCAAAAGTTGGGTTGATTAGTTACCATGGGCTGAATATTGCTATAACACATCCTTCCATTCAGCTCTACAAGAGACTCCCTTCCAAGTTGTTTATGGATGCAACCCTCCTCACTTGTAGTCTTATGTTCTGAGTGCATCTTGTGTTAAGGAGGTTGACAAAGCCTTGGCCAACCATGCGTTGGTGCTCAATCAAATTAAGTGCAAACTACAGCAAGCTCTAGACCGCATGAAGGAGTATTATGACAAGGGGCATAGGGATGTTGAATACAACATTGGGGATTGGGTTTGGCTTCGTTTACAGCCTTACCGTTAGCTCTCACTCACTAGACAGCACTGCCACAAGTTGTTTGCGAAGTTTTATGGCCTTTTTCCCATCCTACAGCATGTGGGGTCTGTTGTTTACAACCTCCAATTACTGGCCAACTCCAAGCTCCACGATGTCTTCCATGTCTCTCTTTTGAAACCACATAAGGGCACACCACCTACTCTTTGGCCATCATTGCCTCCGATTGACAATGGTCAGGTCATCCTAACTCCTACTACTGTTTTGTGAGCTCGTTTGAATCGTGGTAACTAGGAGCTGTTAATCCATTGGACTGGAATTGATGTTGCTAACTCAACTTGGGAATCATTGGATCAATTCTGCAATGCATATCTGGCCTTTAAACTTGAGGACAAGCTCTTTCTTTAGGGGGAGGGTGATGTTATGGACTCATTTGTTGGACACTTGTATAAAAGATGTGCTAATTAACTTTTAGCTTAAGTTTTTATTTTTTTACTTTATCTTTAAGTTGTTTGGGTTTGCTGGAGACTTATCTCCTAGATTAGGTTATTCCTTAAATTTTGGAATTTAGATCCAAAATTATAGGTTTCCTATCTTTAGCAAACTTGTCCTATTTAAAGGACCTAGTGACTAATAAAATCACAAGCTAAATTTTATTGTTAAGCTAGAGACTGGGTTCTCTCTCTGAATGAGGCCTAAGGTTTTAATCTCCCTTTGATGACCTGAGCTCTTATTTTAAAAACAGGTCATTCTAAAAGCCCTACTAAAGGGAAGGGATGACTCGTAGAGCTGGACTATCCTGTGAATCACTCGGTGACAAAATCCTTGGTCAAGGAAGGCAACATATTTGCCTACGATCAAAGTCTTTTTCAATGTGTGTGAAAGTTGTGAATTAGGCATGTAGCACAAATTATCTTTTCCTATACAAGGTGCCTAGAGAGCTAAAGGCTTCAAATGGTCCATTTTGATGTTTATGGACCAATAAAGACATATTCTTGAAAAAGCAAATATTTCCTTTTGTTCATTAATGACTACTCAAGGATGTCCTCAATGTACTTCATAAAGTTAAAGTTAGAGGTTTTTGGGCCTATTCAAGAAGTTTAAAGTTTTTTTCAAAACTCAAAGTGGCAAAGTTTTGAAGACACTGATTTAGACATTGGAAATTAGTATGTTGCTGGGGAGTTTAACCAATCTTCTGAGGAGTTAGGGATCCAACATTAGTTGATAGTTAGCTACATTCCACAACAAAATAGAGCAGTAGAGTCAAAGAATAGATGAGTACTGGAGATCATAAGGTGCATGCACTTTGAGAAGAAGTTACTAAAATCCTTCTAGACAAAAACTGTCAACATAGTTGTTTATTTGTATAGTAATATGCCAACAAAAGTAGTAAAGGAGAATATTCCAATTGAAACTTGGAATGACTTCAAGCCATCTCTTAAACACTTGAGTGTTTGGTTCCTTGTGTTACTCACATATGCTAGATGCAAAGAGAAGCAAGTTAAATGAGAAAGCAAAAAAGAGGATCTTAATGGGCTATAACAAGTGAAAAGTCATTGTTAGTAGAGACATGAAGATTGATAAGGGAGCTTACTAAGGTAGGAATAAGTCATATACTCATGGGAACCTGCACCAAAAGTTATTGATGCTGGAGATGTAGATTTTGGTATTGATTTTGATAACTATAATCATCCTTCTATTAGAAATATATGATCTCTTGCTAATGTTTACCACATGTTTAACAAACTTATAATGGAACCGACCACTATGAAGAAGCTCTTAAGGGTGATGAGTGGAATGTACCAATAAAGGTGGAGATTGGCATGATTAACAAATATAAAACTTGGGTCTTAGTTGAGAAACTTGAAAACAAGTAGGTGATAGGAGTGAAAGGGGTATTTAGGGTAAAATTGAATCCTAATGGAAGTGTGAACAAGTATAAGGTAAGATTTTTAGTCAAAGGCTATTCCCATCAGCCTAAAATTGACTACAGTAACAAAATGGCACTTTAAGAATTTTGATAGTAATTAAAACTCAAATGAGATAGAAAAATCTCTCATTTGGACATCATATCTGCATCACTAAATAGCATTCTAAATGAGGAGAGTTATATTGCTTAACCTGAAGACTTTGAGGGTAAATGTAGTGAATAGAAAGCTTGTAAGCAAGCTCTTATAAAATCTTTCTTGTATGGCCTAAAACATGCTCCTAGGGCCTGGTACAATAGAATAGACCCTTTCTTGTGTAGTTAACACTTTAGGAGGAGTGATAATGATGCCATATTGTATATCACAAAGAATTTTGATTGAGGGATACTGATAGTGCCCTTTTATGTTGATAATTTGTTTGTGACAAGAAGAAATGAAGAGGAATTAATGAACTTGAAAGTTGAAATGCAAAGTCAGTTTGACATGTCAAACTTATGACACATTGGGTACCTGTTTGGGCTTGAAGTTCATCAATCTAATGAGGGCATCTTCCTATGTCATGAGAATTATGCCTAAAAGATTTTGACAAGGTTTAGAATGTAACATTTCAAACTAGTAGTAACACCACTAGTTGTGTATGTAAAACTAGGAAAGGAAGATGATGCAAGGCTAGCAGGTGCATCCAAATATAAAAGTTTAATTGGAAATCTATTATACTTAAGGTTTGATGTAGCTAGTGTGTTATTAAGGTTTGATGTAAAAGCCATCTAATGTTCATTATGATGTAGCTAATTGAGTCCCGGGTACTTAAAAGGGACAAGTCAGATTGGAATATGTTATAAACTAGTTGAAGAGGGCAAATTGGTAGGTTTTGTAGTCAATGATTGGGCAAGTAGCTTAGAAGATATGAAATGCACCTTAGGTTAAGCTTTCTCACTTGGTTTAGGAATGTTTTCTTGCAGTGCCAAGAGGCAAGAGGTGGTACCCAATCTATTATAGAGGCAAAGTATGTGGCAGTAGCAGCAGCAGCAGCTGTAGCAGCCAACTGAGCAATCTGGCAGAAAAAAATTCTCAAGGTCCTTTGCTTTGAACAAACACCAACAATAACAATTATGTGTGATAAACAATTTGTAATTGGAATTGAAAAAATTCCAATACAGTACAGTAGGAAAAAGCATACAATTGTTAAGTATCATGCAATCAGAGAAGCTCAAAGAAATGAGGGAATAAAATTAAAATTAAAGTATTGCATATCAAAAGATCAACTAGTAGATATTTTAACTTAGAAGGAGGAGTTGGAAAGTAGAAGTAGAAGCAAAAGTGAAGAAGTTGCAGAACCAACAACTTAATTGAAGACAAAGTAACTAGTTTTTGTACTTGGTAGTTAGTAACCAAGATAAGCTATTCTTATAGGAATTATATGGTTGAATTCCTAAAGGATAAGACCCTACTTCATTTCATGCTAATATGACTTCTCTTTTCATTGCAAATGCTCTTTTAGATAAAATGATCATGAAATTAAATTTGGTATTTACACCAAACATTAGATTCCTTGTTTAAGTCAAACGTACAATTTTGGTAGTCTAAATAAATCAATTGAAATCCACCAAACATAGAGGTCCTCAACCTTGATTAGAATTTTATACATGGTTGGAATGGTTCATTGCTTGAAAGATTAGATTATCACTTCATTTCTTGCTAAGAAGGCAACTTCTTTCATTCTAAGGTGTTATTCACACAAAATCTTTATGAAATGAATTTTTGTATGTACGCCAAACATTAGATTCCTTGCACCAAGCACATCAATACAACTTTGGTAGTTTGAATCCATTAAAGTCCATCAAACATAAGTGTAATTGATCATGATTAGGTTTTCTTACGAGGTTGGAATGGTTTATCACATGAAAGGTGAGAATATCACTTCAAGTATTGTTAAAATTGCTTCTCATTCCATTGCAAGAAGCCATTCACACAAAATGATCTTAAAATCAACTTTTGCATCCACACTAACATTATATTCATTGTAACAAGTTTTTTTTTTTTTTTTTAATCTTGATTTGCTTTTCTTACACCTATTAAGAGGCTCATTTCCTACTAATGAGGCTCCCCCATTCCCAACAAAGACTCATTTACACAAAATGATCTTGTAATTAACTTTTATCAACACCAAACAGTAAATTCATTGCAATAAACATGTTTGTAAGCCCTTGGCACTCTTAATCCATTGAATTCCATCAAACAAACTAAGTCATTGAACTTGATAAGTTTTTCTTGTAGGTATTGAGTGATTCAATTACTTAACAATGAGATTGACTCATTATTTCTTTTTAACACAACTTCTCATTTTGTCAGGCTTTAGAACATTCTAGCTGATCCAGAAACTCTGTATTTTGACAATTTACTAGGTCTAGCAAGGACACTAACATTTGATAGTCTTATGTTTGTTAGGCCTTGAGATCTTGGATCACTTGCTTGATTTTGTTTATTTCATGTTTGAGGTCTATCAGAGTGACAAGCTTGGTTTTGGGTTGGTCAAACCCTTTTAGAACATCTTTAAGATTATAAGGAGCATGGATGGACTAACATAATGGGTTTGGATTTGAAGTTGATGGGCTTTCAAGGAGATTTTGTAGAAACTAGGCTCTAGCTTGATCATTTCCTATCATATCAAGTATCTTAAGGATTTTCTCTTGATCATATGGTAAGACACTTACCTTTCTCTTCTAACCTTATTTCAGAAGTGGTTTTAAGTTCATTAACTTAGAGACCAACTTCATCCTCTGAAGATAGTTCAAGAGCACAAGCTTTTGAGGTTTCAACTAACAATGCCTATAGTTGGGCTTGAACAATATCAGGTAGTTCAAGGGCTTGCAGCTTTTTTGTGAAGTTTATAGTATCTAGACATATGACTAGGCTTACAATAGTTATAATAGGCATATATGGATGTCAAAGCTTTTGAATGTTTAGGCTTATTTGGTTTGGGCCTAAAAGTTGTTTTGGGCCTAGAAGATTATTGGTGTTGGTTGGGCTAAGAATTTAAGTAAAAGGATTTTTTAATTTGGTATTGGGCCTATACTTTCTTTTGGTCTTTTCTTTCCGATAAAGATTATCAACAAATTGGGCACAAAAGGATCCTAACTCCCTTCGAGTTTTCTTTTGTTCCCACTTGATCTATTTTTGGAGCTTTAGATCTACATAGATTTGCAGTCCTTCTTTCTAGACAAAGCTTATCATTTCACTATAAGTCAACTAATGATAAGGAATTTGACCATTATACTAAGCTTGTAGTTTAGATCTTACCTTATTGTTAAGTAGTCTTGGTAATCGTACCAAAGATTTTTCTTTTTAGAAAACTTGATTTGCATTGTCCTGCTGCTTGACACACGTTAGAAATGTATCTTTGTACTAACAAAAATTATGCAAATATTTGCATTTAAGATTGGACAAGAGTTCAAAGTTCTTATCCTTTAGGTGAGATAGATCACCAATAAAGTGCTTTGTTATGGCAAAGATAAGACTTGCTACAACATCAGGAATTGTTTGTTGGTTATTATCAAGAAGATTTTTACCATGAACATCTTACTCGATAGTTTGGAAAATACTATTGTGGTTAGCTAGAGTGAGTATGTGATCCCACCAGCTTTTGAGCTGTCTTGAGAATCCTACAACATGGATCTCAACAATGGCTTGGTCAGAGGATAGTGAAAATAACTTTTGTATCTACACAAAACATTATATTCATTAGAACATGCACATATGTATACCTTTGGTATTCTAAATGCATTGAATTCCAACAAGTAAAAGAGTCATTGATCTTGATTATCTTTCCTTATAGGTATTTGATGGTTTTATTCCTAAACAATGAGACTATTTTTTCATTTTTTTGATAACAAGACTTAATTAATTTTTGTGCCAATGATAATCATTATACTCTTTACAACAAGCTCATTTGTACATCTTTAGTTTTCTAAATCCATTTAATTACATCAAAGACAAGTGTGATTGGTTTAGATTACCATTTCTTATATATATTGAGTGCTTCAATTCTCAAATGATGAGGGCTTCTTTTCATTTCTAGCTAACAAGGCTCCTTCCTCCATTACAAGGACTCAATTACACAAAATTATGGTGAAATTAACGTTTTTGTCTACACAAAACATTATATTCATGTGATTAAGCATGTTTACACACCTTTGGTACTTTCAACCCATTGAATTCCATCAAGTAAATTATTAATTGATCTTTAGCTTTCCTTGTAGGTATTCAATGGATTAATGTTTGAACAATGAGACCATCTCTTCATTTTTTTGATAACAAGACTTCTCTTTTTGTTGTAAGGACTCATTCACACAAATGATGTCTTAATTATCTTTTGTGTCAAAAGCAAACATTATATTCATAGCTACAAGCTCATTTGTACATCTTTGGTACACTAAATCCATTAAATTCCATCAAGTTGTCATTGATCTTTGTTAGCTATCCTTATAGGTATTGAATGGTTTGATTCCTAAATAATGAGACTCTTTATTTTTTGATAACAAGACTTCTCCTTTCATTGCAATGACTCATTTATACAAAATGAGGGTAAAATTAACTTTTATGTCTCCATAAAACATTAAATCCATTGGAACAAGCATGTTTGCAAACCTTTGGTACTTGGAACCCATTAAGTTCCATCAAGTAAATGAATTTTTGATCTTGATTAGCTTTCCCTTAAAGATATTGAGTGGCTTAATTCTCAAACAATGAGACAACCTTTTCATTTTTTGATTCTATTTCTTTATGTATTCCTTGTATCTTTGTTTGATTAAAAGGAGTTTTAAGTTTCTGTTATAAATACTTATAAGTAATTTCATTAATTAGAGAACTAATGAGTCTTTCATTCCTCTGAATCTTTTTCTAAATCAATTCAATTTCTCTATATTGAAGAATGGAAGTAAATTTAAAGCTAATAAGCTTTCTGTTAATCTTTACATTTATGTGTCATTATCTATTTTCTTTATTGGGTATAACATGTGTAAGAAATGATTTCCTAATATGAAATCTTGTGATAGAATTTTAATCATCATGAAAGGAATTTCTAAACATATATCATCATTACAAATAACAACTTATGATAGCTTGTATATAATACTTCTATTGTTTTTGAAAAGTATTTTAAAGGTATTAGTCCTTCTTAATACGGAATTAGAGTATTAAAGCCAAACCTAGTGAAGTATCTATTATAAGTTGTAGTTGAACCTAAGATCTATTTTCATTTTTAGCTTGTGCAGCTGTGGCTAAGCATCAAGTGCTTTAGGTGTAAACCACTAACAGTGATTCTATGACACATATGGATAAACTTCACCAAAGTTGGCACTTTAATAATAAAAATAAAGAAATTATTATCAATGAAATTACAAATGATATTTATTTTTAGAATTAGAAATTACCATCATCGTCATTGTCACATATATTTATTGAGTGGTATTTTTCTTTTAATCTAAATCTGATGATGTTATTAAAACAATTGAAGAAGCTTTACCCTTATCTCAAGGTTAAAATGATTTTTTTTTTCTTGCTATCTTAAGAACTTATTAGTTTACATTAGAGGAAAAATAAGTTTCCCCATATTGGCATGATTCAAGTAGCTTTGAAGCTGGCCACAATATTAGGTTTAAATAACTCTAGCATATTTATGTTAGAGACTAAGGACATAATAGGTTTCATGACTCCTTATTAGGAGTAAGAGAATCTAGTATGAGTGATGGACCTATTTATTTTTCTTGTTACCCTAACTTTACTCTTTCTCTTAGATCCTAATCTCATACATGCTTTGTGCTTAGATATTAAAATCGAGGGATTTAATATGATGCATTCCTCAAAAAATTTAAAAACAAGGGAAGATTGTTTGTTGCATGTAGAGTTTGCATATAATAGGAGTGTTCATTTTACTACTAGTTACTCTCCATTTAAAATTGTGTATGGTTTAAATCCTTTGACTCCTTTAGATTTGATGCTTTTACTTGTTGATGATATGTTAGCTTAGATAGTGAAACCAAGGCCAAAATGGTGAAGAAGTTGCATAAGAAGGTGTGGCAAAAAATTGCAAAATGAACATAGCAATATGCATCCCATGCCAACAAAGGGAGAAAGAAGGTGGCATTTAAACCTAGTGATTGTGTTTGGGTGCATATACACAAGGAGAGGTTCTTGGCTTAGAGGCATTTAAAGTTTTAGCTTAGAGGAGATGGTACATTTTATGTTGTGGCACAAATTAATGACAATGCCTACAAGTTGGACCCTTTTAGTGAGTACAATGTAAGTGCAACATTTGATGTTTATAATCTTTCTACTTTTGATGCAAGTAATAATTTGAGGATGAATCCTTTTAAGGAGAGGGGAAACAATGAGATCCATGGAGAAGTTAATGCATGGAGGGCTTTTTAGGATCCATGGAGCATTTAAGAGGGACCAATAAAATGTTCAAGAGCTAAAAGGATGAAAGAAGCAATTTGCAACTTGATTGATGAAATTTGTTCCAAAAAAAGCTAATTCAAGCTTGAAGGGAGGAAAAACATATCTTAATGTGGTTTAAGGCCTTATTAATTTGATTAGAGTAATTAATGAGTTAGGGTTACAATAAACTCCATTCCTAAATAGGAGTTTATTATAAATGGAGCAACTCTTAGAACAAATAGGAGTAGATTGTTGATAGCTTATTTGTGAAGTTTGTCATTAACTCTAGGGTACAGGTTATTAATTTGGCTCATAAATAAGTCTATTTGCATTGTTAAAAAAAAAAAAAGAACATTAGTGAAAATAAATGTGAGAATTTTCTCCTTCAGTTCTTTTAAAAACTAAAGAACTTATTTGAAACTAACTCTTCTTGTAGTGTTCAACCTGACTTATCACTCCTAAATCCCTTCTTTTTTTTGGAGAGAACCGTAGAAACATGGAATGAGTTGAAGACTGTGTTGTGCAACATTTATTATCAGGAAGTTGCTAGGTAAGAGTTAAGGATGATAGAGGCTTCACCAGGGCTTGCAAATGTGTCATCTGTGGAAGAATTTGAGAACCATGGCCTTGGGAAGGATGTTAGATTTTGGAGCCCATGCTTGGGCATTTAAATGGATTATTTCATGGGGCTATATTGTTATGTAGTGGGTTGAACGAATTTCCTTAATAAGCCCATCTTATTAGTTAGGGTTTTTAGGGGTATGAATTTCTTTAATAAGCCCATCTTATTAGGTAGAGTTTTTGGGGGTACGAATTTCCTTAATAAACCCATCTTATTAGTTAAGGTTTTAGGGGTACGAATTTCCTTAATAAGCCCATCTTATTAGCTATGGTTTTTGGGGGATAGCATATAAAAAGGGCAGAAAGGGTGGCTGGAGGCAGAACCCATCTTTATGATTGTATGAGCTATTTTCTCTGGTTCCTTGAAAACTAATTCTGAACTTTCAGTACTTGATTGTGTTGGTTCAATAGACTTATCTTTTTCAACATTGTTGTTGTTAGGAGTGGCATCTAAATCTTATAGTTCTGGTTCTTGGTTGTTTATAATCATTGGATCAGAACTCTAAATCCCTTAACCTTTGTTAGAACGATCCTATACCAACATTGGTGTTGGGTTCCGTTTACATATAATCGGAGTTCGTATCATTGTTAATATTGGTTGGACTCAAATTTCGAGTAAAAAGCATTTTTTAATTTGTTATTAGGCCTATGCTTTCTTTTGCTCTTTTCTTTTTGATAGAGGTTATCATCAAATAGGGCACAAAGGGATCCTAACTACTTTTGAGTCTACTTTTGTTTTTACTTGATCAATATTTGGAGCTTTATATCTGCATAGTCCTTCTTTCTAAACAAAGCTTATTAGATCACTGTAGGCCAACCAATGATAAGGAATTTGACCATTACATTAAGCTTGAAGTTTACATCTTACCTTATCATCAAGTAGCCTTGGTAATCCTATGAAAAACTTTTCTTTCCAAAAAATTCACACATCTCATTGCATGACACATGTTTCAAAGGTATCTTTGTGCCAACAAAAATTGTGTAGATATTTGCTTTTAAGATTAGATAAGAGTTCAATGTTCTTATCCTTTAAGTGAGATGGATCACCAATAAAGTGCTTTGTTATGGCAAAGATAAGACTTGCCATAGCATCAAGGATTGTTTGTTAGTTATTACCAAGGAGAGGTTCACCATGAACATCTCTCTTGATAGTATGGAAAATGTTGTGGTGATCAACTAGAGTGAGTATGTGATCCCATCAGCCTTTGAGCTGTCTTAAGAATCCTACAACATGGATCTCAACAATGGCTTGGTCAAAGGATGGTGAAATTAACTTTTACATCTACACAAAACATTTTATTTGTTAGAACAAGCACATATGTATGCCTTTGGTATTTTGAATCCATTGAATTCCATCAAGTAAAAGAGTCAATGATCTTGATTAGCTTTCCTTATAGGTATTTGATGGTTTTATTCCCAAACAATGAGACTATTTTTTCATTTTATGATAATAAGACTTCTTTTTTGTTGCAAGGGCTCATTCACCCAAAATGTTCTTGTAATTAACTTGTATGCCAATAATAATTATTATATTCTTTTAACAAGTTTATTTGTACATCTTGGTTGCTCTAAATCCATTAATTACATCAAAGAAAGGTGTCATTGGTCTAGATTACCATTTCTCATACATATTGAGTGCTTCAATTCTTGAATATTGAGGCCTTCTTTTCATTTCTAGCTAACAAGGCCCTTTCCTTCATTGCAAGGACTCATTTACACAAAATAATGGTGAAATTAACTTTTGTGTCTATATAAAACATTATATTCATGTGATTAAGCATGTTTGCACACCTTTGGTACTTTGAACCCATTGAATTCCATCAAGTAAATTGTCAATTGATCTTTAGCTTTCCTTATAGGTAGTCAATGGGTTAATGCTTGAACAATGAGACCATCTCTTCATTTTTTGATAACAAGAAATTTCTTTTTGTTGTAAGAACTCATTCATATAATGTGATCTCATAATTATCTTTTGTGTCAATAGTAAACATTATATTCATAGCTACAACTCATTTGTACATTTTTGGTGCACAAATTCCATTAAATTTCATCAAGTTGTCAATGATCTTTGTTAGCTATTCTTATAGGTATTGAATGGTTTAATTCCTAAGTAATGAGACTCTCTTTATTTTTTGATAACAAGACTTTTCTTTTCATTGCAATGACTCATTTTCACAAAATGAAGGTAAAATTAACTTTTGTGTCTCTACAAAACATTATATCTATTTGAACAAGCATGTTTGCATACCTTTGGTACTTGGAACCCCTTAAGTTCCATAAAGTAAATGAGTCTTTGATCTTGATTAGCTTTCTCTTAAAGATATTAAATGGCTTGTATTTCTTTATGTATTCCTTGTATCTTCTTTTGATTAAAAGGTGTTTTAACTTTCTATTGTAAATGCTTATAAGTAATTTCATCAGTTAAAGAACTAATGAAACTTTCATTCCTCTTAATCTTTTTCTAAATTAAATCAATTTCTCTATATTGAAGAATGGAAGTAAATTTAAAACTAATAAGCTTTCTATTAATCTTTGTATTTATGCGTCATCATCTATTTTCTTTATTGGCTATAGCATGTGTAAGAAATGATTTCCTAATATGAAATGTTGTTATAGAATTTTAATCATCACAAAAGGAATTTATAAACATATACCATCATTACAAATAATGACTTATGATAGCATGTATTTAATAACACGCTTACTCTAATCAATAGTGTTTAATACTTCTATTGATTTTGAAAAGTATTTTAAAGGTATTAGTCCTTTTTAATATGAATTTAAAGTATTAGAGCCAAACCTAGTGAAGTATCTATTATAAGTTGTAGTTGAAACCTAAGTTGTGTATTCATTTTTAGCTTGTGTGAGCTCTGGTTAGGCATTGAGTGCTTTTGGGCTAAACCACTGATTGTGATTCGATGACACATGGATAAACTTCACTGAAACTGGCACTCTAATGGTAAAAATAAAGAAATTATTATCAATGAAAATATAAATGATATTTATCTTTAGAATTGGAAATTACCATCATCCTCATTGTCACATATATATATCAAGTGGTAGTTTTTTTCTTTTATCTAAATCTGATGATATTAAAATAATTGAAGAAGCTTTACCCTTATCTTAAGGTTATAATGAATTTTTTTTTCTTGCTATCCCAAGAACTTATTAGTTTACACTAAAGGAAATACAAATTTCCCCATATTGGCATGATTTAGGTGGCTTTGAAGATGGCAACAAGATTATGTTTAAATAACTCTACCATAATTTATGTTAAAGACTAAAGACATAATAGGTTTCATGACTCCTTATTAGGAGTAATAAAATTTAGTCTAAGTGATCGACCTATTTATTTTTCTTGTTAACCCAACTTTACTCTTTCTCTAAGATCCTAATCTCATGCATGCTTTATGCTTGAATGTTAAAACAAAGAGATTCAATATGATGCATTCCTCAAAAAATTAAAAAACATGGGAAGATTGTTTGTTGCATGTAATAGGAGTGTTCATTCTACTAATAGTTACTCTCTGTTTGAAATGGTGTATTGATGAGAACCATAGAGATGATGGGTGGAAGGCTCCAATGGTTGCAAGAGGTCCATTGCACATCCTAGAAGGCCCAATAACATGAGTTAGAGCCAAAAAGATTAAAGAAGCACTAAATGGGCTGATTCAGGACATTCAGGCCAACCCAGCTTCAAATGGGGCGAATTCAAGTTTGACAAGGAGTCTAGCCCTAATTAATACAATTAGAATACTTAATAGGTTAGAATAAGTAATAGCATTTCTTCCTAAATAAGAGTTTATTATTTATGTTGGAATTTGTCCACAATTAGGAATTCCTCCAAAATAAGGATTTGTCCTAAGTAGAAATTTGTGCCTCTTTAGAATTGCTATCTTAGCCTATAAATAGGCTCCCCTTGTAAGCTCTGGAGAGCAGACAACTTTGAGTGAAATAGAAAGCAAGGGTTTTTCTTTTGGTTCTTTTAAGGACTAAAGAACTTATCAAGAGGTACTTCTTATGGCGTTTTAATCGACTTATCACTCCCAATTCCTTTCTTTTCTGGAGTGTGGCGTCCATATCCTTCTTAAATATGCTAGGTTCGTGTTCCTCCCCAGAGTGGGTCTAGGGTTTGTGATATTAAACTCTGGTTTAACTTTCCTGGTTGTTCTTTCATTCCCTGTGTGCGTTGGGTCCCTAAGCCACGTCTTTTTGGGGTTTTTCGCATCAGTTGGTATCAGAGCAGGGTTCTAAATCAGGTTGAATCCACTCACTCTTCAATTTTCTATCTTTTGATTTATTTATTGTTGTTTAGTTTTTCTATTATGTGCATTATCATTCAAATGCACAAATCTGTTTATTTGCAATCCTTCTCTCTTTGCTTGTTTGTTTAAGCTCATAAACGTGCTAATTTCAATTCCAATTGGTATGTTCAAGTATTCTACTATTGTTTTGTGCTGAAAAAAAAAAAAACCAAAAAAAAAAAGGGGCAGAACAAAAGAAAGAAAACATCAAATTCAAAGTTATTGATAAGGTTAACAGTTTGGTCATATTGGCCACAATAATAATAAAGTTTTCTTGCTCAACTCCAATTCTACCATCTGTTTTCCTATTTTGTTACCCAAGTTGTCCTCTAGGTTATATTACCCCTATCCTGATTTTTGTGAATTTAGTTCATTAAATCCGTTTGTGTTGACATCCTTTTTCGCTTGATTCTTGTTCTCCAATTTGTTCAATTCTACGCCATTTAGCTTATTCTGTTCAAAATCAATACCCTTGATTTACGTTGTTTAGTTCTTTATAGAGCTAAAAGGGAAAATCTGAGCGGTAAAAGGTAAGAGTGAAAGTTCATATAAAAAAAAAACAAAACCATAAAGAGTGTAAACACGAGGGAGTGTGACATAATCTTTTGAGTGAAACACGTGAGGGAGTGTTCTGTGAGGTATCCCATTTGTTTGTGCAGAAGTAAGACTATGACGTCTAAAGACAAAGGTGTAGCTCAAGAGGCAGCTGGTGATGTGTCCTTCATGATCAAAGCTATGCAACAACAATTTGAGCGCATGAATACCAGATTTGATGATATGAGGGAGAGGATAGAGGAGCAAGCTATTACAATAGCAGTGTTGCAAAGGAAACATAGGGAATATGAGGCTCCCAAAGCAAGAAGGTAGTTGACACGTGCCTATGACCATGAAGATGATGTAGAAGATGATGAAGTTGATGATCAAACTACGATGGTTAGAACTGGTAACAATAGAAGGGATCGAAGAGAATTTTGGAGGCAAGGCACCTACGATCATAATTTGGGTAGTATTAAAATGACAATTCCTTCATTCCAAGGTAAGAATGATCCTGATGCATAACTAGAATGGGAAAAGAAGGTTGAATTGGTTTTTGATTGCCACAACTATTCCGAGGAGAAAAAGGTAAAGCTTGCTACCGTTGAATTTACTGATTATGCTATTATTTGGTGGGATCAACTTGTTTTGACTAGGAGAAGAAATCATGAGCGGCCTATTGATACATGGGAGGAGATGAAGGCTATCATGAGGAGGAGGTTTGTCCCTGATCACTATTACAAAGGGTTGTACCAAAGGTTGCAAGGGCTCACTTAGGGCACCAAAAGTGTGGAGGACTACCATAAGGAGATAGAGATTACCATGATTAGGGCTAATGTAGAAGAAGATAGAGAGGCAACCATGGCTCGATTTCTGCAAAGGCTAAATAGGGACATAGCAAATGTGGTTGAATTGCAGCACTATGTGGAATTAGAAGACATGGTGCACATGGCCATGAAAGTTGAAAGACAACTTAAACGAAAGGGCTCCATACGGGTTGGGCAGAATTTCGGTTCTACCTCATCGTGGAAGCCAAACTGGAGTAAAAGGGACGAGATGGCCAATTACAAGTCCAAAGTCGAGCTACCTAAGCACAAGAATGTGGGTTCTAGCAAGGAGACAGGTAAATTCGAGCCCCAACCAAGTAGAAATAGAGATATTAAATGTTTTAAGTGTTTGGGCAGGGGTCACATTGCATCTCAGTGATGTTGAAACTAAAAGTGAATTAGATGATGATTCTGTGCCACCGTTAAAGGGTGAATGTGATGGAGACGAGTATCCAGTTAACAGAGTAGCTCTCGTTACGAGGCGAGCATTGAATGTACAAGAAAAGAAGAAAATGAGGTGCAACGAGATAACATCTTTCAGACAAGGTGTCTCATCAAAGATAAGGTATGTAGTATGATTATTGATGGTGGGAGTTGCACTAACGTTGCTAGCACAACTATGGTTGAGAAGCTGGATTTACCTACTATGAAGCATCCTAGACCATATAAACTATAGTGGTTGAATGAGAGTGGTGAAGTGAAGGTAAATCAGCAAGTGCTCGTATCATTTTCTATCAGAAGGTACCGTGATGAAGTTTTATGTGATGTCATACCCATGCATGCAGGACATATTCTATTAGGAAGACCATGGCAATTTGATAGGCGAGTTATGCATGATGGCTTCAAGAATCGATATTCCTTTGTCATGAACGAAAAGTCATTCTTATACCATTATCACCTCAACAAGCATATGAGGATCAATTAAGGATTAAAAATGAGAGTGAACAGAAAAGAGAGATTGATAAAAAGGAAGAAAGAGAAGAAAACGTGAGGACACAAGAAAAAGAGAAGAAAAAAGAAAATCTCTATGCAAAAGGAAGTGATATCAAAAGAGCATTATATGCGAAACAACCTATGATTGTATTTTATACAAGGAGGCTTATTTTAACACTAACAAGTTTGACTCATCTTTGCCGAGTGTTGTTGTTGCATTATTGCAGGAATTTGAAGATGTATTCCTTGACGATATCCCAAGTGGATTGCCACCTAATAGAGGAATTGAGCATCAAATTGATTTCATCCCAGGTGCATCCATCCCTAACCAGCCAGCATATAAGAGTAATCCTGAGGAGACAAAGGAGCTTCAAAGGCAGGTTGAGGAGCTTATGTCCAAAGGATATGTGAGGGAAAGCATGAGTCCATGTGCTGTGCCTGTCCTACTTGTACCAAAAAAAGATGGGACTTGGAGGATGTGTGTTGATTGTCGAGAAATCAACAAAATCACTGTAAGTATCGTCACCCCATACCTAGATTAGATGACATGTTAGATAAATTGCATGGGTCATGTGTTTTTTCTAAGATTGATTTGAAAAGCGGATATCATCAGATTAGGATGAGAGAGGGAGATGAGTGGAAAACAACTTTCAAAACTAAGTATGGGTTGTATGAGTGGCTAGTTATGCCATTTGGTCTCACTAATGCACCAAGCACTTTTATGCGACTAATGAATCATGTTTTACGTGCATTCATTAATAAATTTGTAGTGGTGTATTTTGATGATATCTTGGTCTATAGTAAAACCATAGAAGATCATCTTGATCATTTACGTTCTGTTTTAAGTGTTTTACGTTCTGAGAAATTGTATGCTAACTTACATAAATGTTCCTTTTGTACTGATCAGATCACATTTCTTGGCTATGTTGTCAGTGCTAAAGGTATTGAGGTTGATGAGGGAAAAGTTAAGGCAATTCGTGATTGGCCTACACCTAAGTCAACTAGTGACGTGCGTAGCTTTCATGGTTTAGCTAGTTTCTATAGATGCTTTGTTAAAGACTTTAGCACCATTGCCGCACCACTCACTGAGCTTATCAAAAAGAACATGAGTTTTAGGTGGGGTAGTGCCAAGACAAGGCTTTTAATTGCATCAAGGAAAAATTAATTTCTACACCCTTACTTGCTTTACCTAACTTTGCAAAAGCTTTCGAGATTGAGTGTGATGCCTCAGGTATTGGCATTGGAGCAGTTTTGATGCAGGAAAGGCACCCAATTGCTTACTTTAGTGAAAAGCTAAGTGGAGCAAGCCTTAATTATCCTACTTATGATAAAGAGATGTATGCATTGGTACGGGCTTTGGAGACATGGCAACATTACCTTTGGCCTAAAGAGTTTGTCATCCATACTGACCATGAATCTTTGAAGCACTTGAAGGGACAAGGAAAGTTGAACAAAAGACATGCCAAATGGGTTGAATTTATTGAGACCTTTCCCTACATCATCCAATATAAAAAAGGTAAGGAAAATGTGGTAGCTGACGCGTTATCTCGCAGGTATGCCCTTATCTCTACACTTACTGCAAACTTATTAGGATTTGAACACATTAAGAATTTATATGTGAATGATCCTAACTTTGCTAATGTATATAGAGCATGTGAGGTGTTAGCCTTTGAGAAGTTTTATAGGCATAAGGGTTTCTTATTTAGGGAAAATCGTTTATGCATGCCTATGAGTTCTTTGAGGGAGTTGGTTGTAAGAGAAGCTCATGAGGGTGGTCTAATGGGTCATTTCGGAGTTAGGAAAACCCTAGATGTCCTAAATGAACATTTTTTTTGGCCACGAATGAAACGAGATGTTGAGAGGATATGTGCGAAATGCATAACATGCAAACAAGCTAAATCTAGAGTTTTACCTCATGGCTTGTATACCCCTCTCTACCCATACCTAACCATCCTTGGGTTGATTTATCTATGGACTTTGTACTTGGATTGCCATGAACAAAAAGGGGTAGGGATTCTGTATTTGTTGTTGTTGATAGATTTTCAAAGATGGCACACTTCATCCCATGTCATAAAACTGATGATGCAAACAACGTGGCTAACTTATTCTTTAGAGAAGTAGTACGTTTACATGGCATGCCACGAAGCATTGTTTCAGATCAGGATACAAAGTTCTTAAGCTACTTCTGGAAGACTTTATGGGGTAAGTTAGGTACTAAGCTATTGTTTTCAACTACTTGTCATCCACAAACTGATGGGCAAACTGAGGTAATTAATCGAACTCTTTCTACTCTTTTATGTGCTATTATTCGAACAAATTTGAAAACATGGGAAGATTGTTTACCACATGTCGAGTTTGCGTATAATCGGAGTGTTCATTCTACTACTAGTTACTCTCCATTTGAAATTGTATATGGTTTTAATCCATTGACTCCTTTGGATTTGGTACCTATACTTGCCAATGAGTATGCCAGCTTAGATGGGGAACACAAGGCTGACATGATAAAAAAATTGCATGAGAAGGTGCAACAACATATTGAAAAACGAACTGAGCACCACGCATCCCATGTCAACAAGGGATGAAAGAAGGTGGTGTTTGAACCTGGTGATTGGGTTTGGGTGCATATGCGCAAGGAACGGTTCCCAGCTCAAAGGCATTCGAAGCTACAACCCAGAGGAGATGGTCTCTTTCAAGTTGTAGCCCAAATTAATGACAATGCTTATCAGTTGGATCTTTCTGGTGAGTATAATGTGAGTGCAACATTTAACGTTTCTGATCTTTCCCCATTTGATGTAGGTGATGATTCAGGGACGAATCCTTTTGAGGAGAGGGGGAATGATGAGAACCATAGAGATGATGGGTGGAAGGCGCCAATGGTTGCAAGAGGTTCATTGCACATCCCAGAAGGCCCAATAACACGAGTGAGAGCCAAAAAGATTAAAGAAACACTAAATGGGCTGATTCAGGACATTCAGGCCAACCCAGCTTCAAATGGGGCGAATTCAAGTTTGACAAGGAGTCCAGCCCTAATTAATACAATTAGAATACTTAATAGGTTAGAATAAGTAATAGCATTTCTTCCTAAATAAGAGTTTATTATTTATGTTGGAATTTGTCCACAATTAGGAATTCCTCCAAAATAAGGATTTGTCCTAAGTAGGAATTTGTGCCTCTTTAGGATTGCTATCTTAGCCTATAAATAGGCTCCCCTTGTAAGCTCTGGAGAGCAAACAACTTTAAGTGAAATAGAAAGCAAGGGTTTTTCTTTCGGTTCTTTTAAGGACTAAAGAACTTATCAAGAGGTACTTCTTGTGGCGTTCTAATCGACTTATCACTCCCAATTCCTTTCTTTTCTGGAGTGTGGCATCCATATCCTTCTTAAATACACTAGGTTCGTGTTCCTCCCCAGAGTGGGTCTAGGGTTTGTGATATTAAACTCTGGTTTACCTTTCCTGGTTGTTCTTTCATTCCCTATGTGCGTTGGGTCCCTAAGCCACATCTTTTTGGGGTTTTTCGCATCATGTATGGTTTAAATCCTCTGACTCCTTTAGACTTGATGCTTTTACTTATTGATAATATGTTAGCTTAGATGGTGAACACAAGGCTAAAATGGTGATGAAGTTGCATGAACCATGCAATTTATCTAACATGTCATCCAATCTAGGTATAGGATGGTCATATGTTTTAATGATTTTGTTAACTACTTAACAATTAATGCACATCCTTTAAGTCCTATCCTTCTTAGGCACAAGTAATACTGAAACTACACATGGAGTCATGCTTTTCCTACATATCCCTTTGCCATGAGCTCATTAACTTGCCTTTAAAGCTCTTTTGCCTCCTCAAAATTACCTCTATAGGCTGATTAGTTTGGAATTATTACACCAAGAGTGAATTAAATCTAATGTTCTATTCCCCTTAAAGGTGGCAAGCCTCTTGGTTGTTTGGGAAGAACATCAACAAATTCCTACAAAAGAGAAATGATAACACTAGGCAAAGAAGGGCTAAACTCATTAATACTAAAGTAAGCCTCTTTGTCTAAAAGTACAATTATAGGCTATTTAGAATAGAAACCTCTCTTAACATCACTCTCTTCTGCATACAAACTTTCAATTTTTCTCTCTTACCCTCTTTCTTCTTTTCTCTCAGTTTTCTTTCTTTCCATTCTTTTTCTCTTTTCTATTCTCAGCCTCAACTTCTTATTTTTTTTTTCTCTTCTCACTCTCTTTTTTATTCTTTAATTGATCATCTTATACTTGGAAAGGTGTCAAAGGTACAAGAGTAATGGGTTTATCATTTATTACAAAAGAGTACCTATTCTTAAACCCATCATTACATGTCAATCATATTGTGATGGTCTTCCCAACAAAATATGCTAGTATACATGGGTACAACATCACATAAGACCTCATTAGTATATCTCCTAATAGTAAATGTTACTAATACTTATGTATTTACCTTAATCTCCCCACAATCATTGAACCATTGAAGCATATATAGCCTTTGGTGCTTCATGGTAGGTAAATTAAGCTTTTCAACCAGAGTAGCTACATTTGTAAAACAACCTCCATCAATGATCATGTTGCAACCTTTCTTTGATGTGCCATTATATGTGGAAGATATTATCTCTTTGCACTTTATCATCTTCCTTGGCTTGTGCTCCCAATGCTGATCTAGCCATAAACAAATCTCTATCAATTGGGTATTCCTCTCCATCACTTACATCCTCCAATGGTGGCATGGAATCATCATCAGATTCACTTTCTATCTTAATATCACCATTACACTGCAACACCATGATACAATTATTTAAACATTAAGATGCAATATGTCCGCTTCCCAAATACTTGAGCATTAAACATCTCTATTTTTACTAGGTTAGGAATCAGAATTACCTTTCTTCTTGTTAGGATTCACTTGCTTAGTCTTGTAAGATTTGGCCTTGGGCTTGTAATCAGTCTTACCATCCCTTTTTCTCTAATTTGGCTTCCAAGATGAAAAGGAACCCAAATTCTAATCAAGCCATGTAGAACCCTTCTATTTGAGATGCCTTTCAACTTTCATCACAATGTGCACCATGTCCTATAACCCCAAATAATGTTGCAATTCAACTATATTGGTGATGTCTCTTTTCAACCCTTGTTAGAATTAAGCCATGGTTACTTCACTATCCTGCTCCACATTAGCTTGGATCATGGCAATCTCCATCACCTTATGGTGCCTTGAGAAATTATAGCCTTTGGTAAAAATCCCTATAATAGTGATTAGGGATGAACCTCCTCCTAAATAAGCCTCTCATGATTCCTTCTCCAAGTCAAAACAAGTTGATCCCACCAAATAACAGCATAATCAATAAACTTAACAGCAATAAGTTTTACCTTTTTCTTTTTAAAGTAGTTGTGGTAGCCAAAGACCAACTTAACCATCTTCTCCCATTTTAAGAAGGCTTCAAGATTGTTTTTCACTTTGAATAGAGAAATTTTCATTTTAATGCTCCCTAAATCATGGTTAAAGGTGTCTTGCCTTGTAAAATCTCTTTAACCATTTCTATTATTGGAAATTTTAAACAAAGTTGTAGGATCATCAGATTTATCATCTTTTACATCATCTTCAAGACCATAATCTCATCTCTTTGGCCTTTTTACATTAGGAACTTCATGGCCCCTATACCTCCTTTGCAATTTCACTATTGTATTGGCATGCTTCTCCATCCTATCCCTCATATCATCAAATTTGGTGTTCATGTTTTTAAATTATTGTTGCATAGCCTCTGATCATGAATGATACCACTTTGCCTCTCCTTAACTACACCTTTGTCTTTGGTAGCATAGTCTTAATTCTATGTAAAATGGTTAAGATACCTCACAAAACACTACCTCATGTGTTTCACTCAAAAATAGTGTCACACACCCTGATGTTTATACTCTTTAAGGGTTTTTCTCAATATGTGTTCACACTCTTGGCTTTTACCACTCAAATTTCCCCTTTTAGCTCTTTAAGAACTAAACAAGCTAAATCAAGAGGATTAATCTTAAAGGAACCAAACTTACCATATAAAATAAATGGAGCAAAAATTACACTAAGGAAAAGAAAAAAAACAAGAAGAAAAAAAAGAAATTTAGAAGATAAAAAAAGAAATTTAGAAGATAAAATAAGGAAAAAGAAATATATGATAGATTAAGAGTTGAGCTAGAAACTAGGTTTTTATTATGGCCAGACAAACCAAAACATTTACTATTGCCATAATCACTCCAAGTTGACCCTTTTCACATATTTGAAGACAAAGAAAAATAAACTAGGGTTTATGGACAAGAAAAGATAAATTAGGGTTTGCAAATTTGAAGAACAAGAGGTTATAGAATGTAGCTAAGAAGAAAGATGGAAAAAATAAAAAAGAAATCAAAATTAGTTAAGCAAACCAGATTTAGATCTAAGCACTAATAATAACAGATGTGAACCCCAAGAGACGTGACTTAGAGACTCAACACATATAGGTAATCAAATAAGAACCCAAAAAAGCTAAATTAAGTTTCAATCATACAAGACATAGACCTAATGTTTAAGGAATACAAACCTAAGGTATAAAAAAGGATATGGACACTACATTCCAAAAAAGAAGGGATTTGGGAGTAATAAGTTGGATTGAACATCATAATAAGAGTTAGTTCTTGATAAATTCTTTAATTCTTAAAAGAATCAAAGGAGAAAATTCCCACATTTATTTTCACTAATGTTTTTTTTTTCTTAACAATGAAATCAAGTTTATTTATAAACTAAATTAACAACCTTAACTCTACAGATAATGATAAACTTCCTTAATAAGCTAACAACAAATCTGCTCCTATTAAATTTAAGAGCCACCCAATTTTATAATAAAGTCTTATTCAGGAGTGGAGTTTACTATAACCCTAGCTCATTGAGTACTCCAATTAAGTTAATAAGACCTTAGGCCACATTAAGATATGTTTTGCCACCTATCAAGATAGAATTAGCATCTTTGTACCAAATTTCTTCAATCAACCTACTAAGTACCTCTTTCATCCTTTTACCTGTTGAATGTGTAAATGGTCTATAGATCCTTATAAGCCCTCTAAGCATCAACTTCTCCATGGATTTCATTGCCTTGTTATCAAAAAATGAAGAGGTCATCTCATTGTTTAAGAATTTAACCATTTAATACCTTTAAGGAATTCTAATCAAGATTAATGACTTATTTATTTGATGGAATTCATTGGGTTCCTGATATGTCCCACATCAGTTCCTGAAGGGGTCTTTAGGCCGTTTATAAGGGTTGGGTCAACCCTTCACTCTTGAGCTAGCTTTTGTGGTGGAGTTAGGGTTCAATATCTTATCAGGTGGTATAAAGCCAAACCTCAGAGGGTCAGTGGGCGCATGTACAAAGGTTCCTTGCCATCGTGCCAATTGCCGGCTGAGGTAGCATGTGGACGTGCAGTTTAAAGGGGTTGGGCATGATGTGTCCCACATCGGTTCTTGAGGGGGTCTTTGGGCCGTTTATAAGGGTTGGGTCAACCCTTCACTCTTGAGCTAACTTTTGTGGTGGAGTTAGGATTCAATCTCATATCAGGGTGGTATTAGAGCCTTGGCTCTAACTCAGGTTAGTTATACCTTTGTTATCATCTATTTCATGTATTCTTCATTGTTGGTTGAATAATAAAAAAAAAAACATAAAAAAAAGATACAAAATCATGTATTTCTTGGGTTTCCTTTCTGCTATTCGTTCCTTCTATAGAAATACCCATTAGTTAACCAAAAAAAAAACCAGCCTCATTGCTCAATTGGTCATTTACTCAATTATATTTGATAATTGATTGTTGTCTGATTGCACTGCTCATATCATTGAATTCTTTGACATTCTGTTTGCTTTATTGCCCATCTTCTTGATCGTGTGACTTTTCTAAAGAGGTAGGTCTAGGATTGATATATTCAGGTTTTGTTTGTTCTGAATTTAGTTTGCTTAGAACTATTGAAAGAGCTCTTAGAGTCTTACAATTCATTGTGTGAAACACGAGAGTTGAGGACTACTATAGTTGAGTGGAGAGCAAACACATAAGGGAGTGAGTTTTGTGAGATATATTCTCTATTTACTAACAATCTTGCATATTAAATGTCTAATGTTAAAGAAGGCAGTTTCCCACATGGAGAGGAGGAAGTAGTTGTTTTAGATTTCAAATTGTTTATGAAATCCTTAGAGCAGAAGTTTGATAGGATTGACCAAATGTTTTGGGAAGTTCAAAATAGGATAGATAAAATAGAAAGGGAATCGAGTGTCAATCCTAAGAGGTCAGCTGGGAGGGTCATGAAGGAGAAATTTGAACATGACTTTGGTGAAGATGGTGATGATTATTATGATGGCAGTGATAATGCTAGTAGAAAACTTCAGGGGTGGATTTAGAAGAGGACATGGTAATAGGAATGGTAGAGGAGTAAGAGGCAACGAGAATGTTTATAATAGGTACAATGGTGGTTGGGATAATAGAAATAGAGTGGAGGAAGGAGTAGACAAAAATTTTAATAGTATTAAAATGAAAATACCTTCTTTCCAAGGGAAAACTGACACTGATGTCTATTTGGATTAGGAACGAAGGGTAGAATTCATATAAGAGTGCCACAACTTCTTTGAGGAGAAGAAAGTGAAATTAGCTGTGGTAGAGTTCACTGATTATGCTGTAGTATGGTGGAACTAGCAAGTTACCACTAGGAGAAGAAATTTTGAGAAAATCGTAAAAACTTGGAATGAGTTGAAGACTGTGATGAGAAGGAGATTTGTTCCCAACTCTTATTATAGGGATTTGTATAACAAGTTACATAGCCTTACACAAGGTTCCAAGAGTGTGGAAGAGTACCATAAGGAGATGGAAATTGCTATGGTTAGGGCAAATGTAATGGAGGATAGGGAGGCAACCATGGCTAGGATCCTCCAAGGGTTGAATAGAAGCATAGCTGATGTGGTAGAACTGCAACACTATGTAGAGCTTGAAGACATGGCACACATTGCCATGAAAGTTGAGAGGAATCTTAAGGGAAGGAGCACTTCTAGAAATAATTAGAATTTAGGTTCATCTTTTTGGAAGTCAAACTAGGGGAAGAAGGAAGAGAAGATGACTTCTAAGCTTAAAACCAATTCACATAGACCCAAGACTAGTGGGGGCAGCCTGGAAAGGGGCAAATTTGAAGAAAAACTTGAGGGCACCCAAGGAAAAACTAGAGACATCAAATGTTTTAGATGTCTAGGTAGGGGTCATGTGGCTTCACAATGTCCTAACAAGAGAACCATGTACCTTAAGGAGAATGGTGACTATGTGTCTGGCAATGATGCTAGTGATGAAAACCAAATGCCGCCACTAGAGGATGCTAGTGATGTTGATGAAGGGATAAAGTATCCAGAGCATGGTGGAAGGATTTTAGTAGCAAGGAGAGCCCTTAGTGTGCAGGTTAAGGAGGAGGATGATGTTGAGATGCAGTGGGAAAATATTTTCCATACTCGATGTTTAGTTCAAGATAGACTCTGTTGTTGATCATTGTGGAGGTAGTTGCACTAATGTAGTAAGTACAAAGTTGGTGGAAAAATTGAACTTGCCTATAACCAAACATCTTTGGCCATATAATTTGCAATGGTTGAATGACAGTAGAGTGGTGAAAGTGACTAAACAAGTTGTGGTTCCATTTTCTATTGGTAGATATAATGACGAGTTGTTTTGTGATGTTGTACCTATGCAGGCCAGGCATTTGTTATTGGGCCGTCCTTGGCAATTTGATTGAAAAGTTTTGCATAATGGTTACAAGAACCGCTATTCTTTCACCATGGATGGAAAACCATTTACACTTGTTCCATTGACTCCAAAATAGGTGTATGAAAACCAAGTGAAACTTTATGAAAGTGAGCAAAAGGGGAGGAGTGAAAAGAAAGAGAGAGTCGAGAGAAAAGAAAGTGAAGGAGAGAAAAACAAGGTAAATGCATTTGAGAGTGCTAAGTACAAGAGAGTGGTCAAGTTCACGAGAGTAAAGATGAAAGAAAACAAGTGAGTGTGTTTGCAAAAGGAGCCGATGTTAGGGTTACCTTCCAAGCTAGGCAACAAATGATCTTGATCCTTTACAAGGATTCTAATTTCTCTAACACTAACCTTGATTCATCTTTACCTAGTGCTATTTCATCTTTGTTGCAGGATTATAATGATGTATTCCCTAAGGAGATCCCAGATGGTTTACCACCAAGGAGAGGGATTGAACATCACATTGATCTTATTCCTGGAGCTCTCATTCTGAATAAGCCAGCATATAGAAGTAATCCTGAGGAGATGAAGGAGCTTTAGATGCAATTCAAGAATGGCCTACACCTAAGAGTGTGAGTGATGTGAGGAGTTTCCATAGTTTGTTCCTAGCAGAAGTTTTGGGAAGTTCGAGATAGGATGAATAGAATAGAAGGGGAATTGAGTGTCAATCCTAGAGGCCAGCTAGGAGGGTCACGAAGGAGCAATTTGAACGTGACTTTGGTGAAGATGGTGATGATTATTATGATGACGGTGACAATGCAAGTAGAAACTCTAGAGGTGTATTTAGAGGAGGATGTGGTAATAAGAATGGTAGAGGAGTAAGAGGCAATGGAAATGTTTATGATAGGTATAATGGAGGTTGGGATAATAGAAATAGAGTGGAGGAAGGAGTAGACAAAAATCTTAATAGTATTAAAATGAAAATATCTTCTTTCCAAGGGAAAGCTGACCTTGATGTCTATTTGGATTGGGAACGAAGGGTATAATTAATATATGAGTGCCACAACTTCTCTGAGGAGAAGAAAGTGAAGTTAGCTGTGGCAGAGTTCACTAATTATGCTGTAGTATGGTGGGACCAGCAAGTTACCACTAGGAGAAGAAATTTGGAGAGAACCGTAGAAACTTGGAATGAGTTAAAACAATGATGAGAAAGAGATTTGTTCCCAGCTCTTATTATAGGGATTTGTATAACAAGTTGCAAAGCCTTACGCAAGGTTCCAAGAGTGTGGAAGAGTACCATAAGGAGATGAAAATTGCTATGGTTAGGGCAAATGTAATGGAGGATAGGGAGGCAACCATGGCTAGGTTCCTCTAAGGGGTGAATAGAAGCATAGCTGATGTGGTAGAACTGCAACACTATGTAGAGTTTGAAGACATGGTACACATTGCCTTGAAAGTTGAGAGGCAGCTTAAGGGAAGGAGCACTTCTGGAAATAATCAGAACTTATATTCATCTTTTTAGAAGTCGAACAAGGGGAAGAAGGAAGAGAAGATGACTTCTAAGCTTAAAACCAATTCACATAGACCCAAGACTAGTGGGGACAGCCTGGAAAGGGGCAAATTTGAAGAAAAACTTGAGGGCACCCAAGGAAAAACTAGAGACATCAAATGCTTTAGATGTTTAGGTAGGGGTCATGTGGCTTCACAATGTCCTAACAAAAGAACCATGTACCTTAAGGATAATGGTGACTATGTGTCTAGTGGCGATGCTAGTGATGAAGACCAAATGCCGCCACCAGAGGATGCTAGTGATGTTGATGAGGGGATAGAGTATCCAGAGCATGGTGGAAGGCTTTTAGTTGCATGGAGAGCCCTAAGTGTGCAGGTTAAAGAAGAGGATGATGTTGAGATACAGCGGGAAAATATTTTCCATACTCGATGTTTGGTTCAAGATAGACTCTGTTGCTTGATCATTGATGGAGGTAGTTGTACTAATGTAGCAAGTACAGAGTTGGTGGAATAATTGAACTTGCCTACAACCAAACATCCTAAGCCATATAATTTGCAATGGTTGAATGACAATGGAGTGGTGAAAGTGACTAAACAAGTTGTGGTTCCATTTTCTATTGGTAGATATAAGGACGAGTTGTTTTGTGATGTTGTACCTATGCAGGCCAGGCATTTGTTATTGGGTCGTCCTTGGCAATTTGATAGAAAAGTTTTGTATAATGGTTACAAGAACTGCTATTCTTTCACCATGGATGGAAAAGTGAGTGTGTTTGCAAAAAAAGCAGATGTTAGGGTTGCCTTCCAAGCTAGGCAACAAATGATCTTGATCCTTTACAAGGATTCTTATTTCTCTAACACTAACCTTGATTCATCTTTGCCTAGTGCTATTTCATCTTTGTTGCAGGATTATAATGATGTACTCCCTAAGGAGATCCCAGATGGTTTACCACTAAGGAGAGGGATTGAACATCACATTGATCTTATTCCTGGAGCTCCCATTCCCAATAAGCCAATGTATAGAAGTTAACCTGAGAAGACAAAGGAGCTTCAGAGGTAAGTTGATGAGTTGATGAGGAAGGGACATGGAAGGGAGAGCATGAGTCCATGTGCAGTGCCAGTGTTGCTTGTGCCAAAGAAAGATGCATCTTGGAGGATGTGTGTCGATTGTAGAGCTATCAACAAAATAACAGTTAAATATCGACATCCTATACCCAGGCTTGATGATATGCTAGATGAATTACTTGGTGCTTGTTACTTCTCTAAAATTGACCTTAAGAGTGGGTATCATCAAATTAGGATGAGGGAAGGAGATGAATGGAAAACTGCATTTAAGACTAAGCATGGTTTGTATGAATGGTCACTTATGCCCTTCAATTTGACTAATGCACCTAGTACTTTTATGAGATTAATGAATCATGTCTTGAGACTGTTCTTAGGAAAGTTTGTTGTGGCTTATTTTGATGACATATTAGTATACAGTAGGAATTTTAAAGAGCATGTTGAACATTTGCATTGTGTGCTTGATGTTTTGAGGAAAGAGAAATTGTATGCCAATTTGAAGAAATGCAAGTTTTGTAACGATCATGCCATTTTCTTGGGTTATGTTGTTTTTGCTCATGGCATAGAGTTTGATAAAGAGAAGATTAAGGCAATTCAAGAATGGCCTACACCTAAGAGTGTGAATGATGTGAGGAGTTTCCATGGTTTGGCTAGCTTTTATAGGATGTTCATTAAGGATTTTAGTACCATAGCTGCACCATTGATTGAGGTGATTAAAAAGAGTGTGGGTTTCAAGTGGGGTAAGGAACAACAAGATGACTTTGATTTGCTTAAGTCTAAGTTATGTAATGCAGCACTTCTTGCTTTGCCTGATTTTTTTAAGATCTTTGAAATTGAATGTGCTGCATCGGGCATTGGGATTGGGGGAGTTCTCATGCAAGAGAAACAACCTATTGCATTCTTTAGTGAGAAGTTGAGTGGGGCAACATTGAATTATCCAACTTATGCTAAAGAAATGTATGTACTTGTTAGGACTTTAAAAACATGGCAGCATTACCTTTAGCCCAAGGAGTTTGTAATTCATACTGATCATGAGTCTTTAAAATACTTGAAGGGGTAAGGTAAGTTGAATAGGAGACATGCAAAATGGGTTGAGTTTATTGAAACTTTTCCTTATGTAATTCGATACAAATCAGGTAAGGAAAATGTTGTTGCTGATGCATTGTCACGTAGGTACACATTGATTAGCACTTTGAGCATTAAGTTGCTGGGGTTTGAGCACATTATTGGTTTGTATGCTAATGATGCTGACTTTAGTAACGTATATGTCACATGAGAAAGCTGCCTTTGGTAAGTTCTATAGACATGAGGGGTATTTGTTTAGAGTAAATAAGCTTTGTATTCCTCAACGGTCTATGAGAGCATTACTTGTGAGAGAAGCTCATAGGGGTGGTTTAATGGGACACTTTGGCATTCAAAAGACTTTTGATGTTTTATATGAACATTTCTTTTGGCCACATAAGAAAAGGGATGTTGAAAGAATCTGTGCCAAGTGTATTACTTGTAGACAAGCTAAGTCTAGGGTTTTGCCCCATGGTAAGTATATGCCCATAGAAATTTCTTGTGAATCTTGGACCAACATTTCTATGGATTTCATTCTTGGGTTACCTAGGTCCAAGAAGGGCCGAGATTGTATTCTTGTTGTAGTTGACAAGTTTTCAAAAATGGTGCATTTCATTGCGTGCACCAAAATGGATGATGCCACACACATTGCAAACTTATTTTTTAAAGAGATTGTTCGCCTACATGGAGTGTCAAAGAGTATTGTATCAGATCGTGATACAAAATTTTTTAGCCATTTTTGGAAGACATTGTGAGGTAAGCTTGAAACAAAGTTGTTTTCTACAACTTGCCACCCACAAACCGATGGACAGCTTGAAGTAGTAAATCGAACTCTTGGTACATTGTTGCATGCTGTTATTGGTAAGAACTCTAGAACCTGGGAAGAATGTTTGCCTTTTGTGGAATTTTCCTATAATCGTGTTGTTCCTAGTGCTACAAGTTATTCTCCTTTTGAGCTTGTTTATGGTTTTAATCCATTATCTCCTTTGGATTTAGCACCATTGCCTATACAGGATAGGGTTAATTTGGATGGGAAAAAGAAGGCTGAAGTGGTTAGGTAACTTCATGAGAAAGCTAGGTTGAACATTGAGAGAAAAACCAAACAATATGAAACACAAGCCAACAAAGGTCGTAAGGCATATCACTTTTGAACCTGGTGATTGGGTTTGGGTACATTTACGGAAGGATAGATTTCCTATGCAAAGGAAATCAAAGTTGCAACCAAGGGGAGATGGTCCTTTCCAAGTGGTGGCAAGAGTCAACGATAATGCATATAAACTTAACTTGTTAGGTGAGTATAATGTGAGTGCAACATTTAATGTTTCTGACTTTTCTCCTTTTCTCTTTGATGATGTAGGTGCTGATTTGAGGACAAATCATTTTGAGGAGAGCGGGAATGATGGAAGCAATATTGTACCAGCTTAAATCAACAAGGGAGTTGATGCTTTGCAAAACCTTTAAGGATCAATGACAAGGTTAAGGTCAAAGAAAATAAAGGAAGCTCTCAACAACTTGTTGTGCGACATTTACCATCAGGAAGTTGCTAGGTACGAGTTAAGGATGATGGAGGCTTCACCAGGGCTTGCAAATGTGTGATATGTGGAGAAATTTGAGAACCATGGCCTTGGGAAGGATGTTGGATTTGGGAGCCCATGTTTGGGCATTTAAATGGATTATTTTCGTGGGTTATATTATTATGTAGTGGGTTGAATGAATTTCCTTAATAAGCCCATCTTATTAGCTAGGGTTTTTGGGGGTACGAATTTCCTTAATAAGCCCATCTTATTAGTTAGGGTTTTTGGGAGATAACATATAAAAAAGGCAGAAAGGGTGGCTGGAGGCAGAACGGATCTTTATGAATGTATGAACTATTTTCTTTGGTTCCTTGAGAACTAATTCTGAACTTTCATACTTGAGTGTGTTGGTTCAATAAGACTTATCTTCTTCAACATTGTTGTTGTTAGGAGTGGCGTCTGAATCTTATAGTTCTGGTTCTTAATTGTTTATAATCATTTGGTCGGAACTCTAAATCCCTTAATCTTTATTAGAATGATCCTATACCAACATTGGTGTTGGGTTCCGTTTACATATAATTGGAATTCGTATCACCTGGCCCTAGGAGCTTGTTTCAGGCCATAAAGAAAGAGTTGAAAAGAGCCTGCTTACAAACTTTCTATTCACTATACCCTCAAAGTCTTCAGGTTAAGCAACAAAAATCTCCTCAATTAGAATGCTATTTAGTAATGTAGATATGATGTCCAAATGAGAGATTTTCCATCTCATTTGAGCTATAATTACTATCAAAATTTTTAAAGTGTCCATTTTGTTAATGTAGTCAATTCTAGGCTGATGGGATAGCCTTTGACTAAAAATCTTACCTTATACTTGTTCACACTTCCATTAGGATTCAGTTTTACCCTAAATACCCATTTCACTCCTATCACCTACTTGTTTTCAACTTTCTCAACTAAGATCCAAGTTTTATTTTTCTTAATCATACCAATCTCCTCCTTTATTGGTACATTCCACTCATCACCCTTAGGAGCTTCTTCATAGGTGGTCAACTCCATTATATAAGTCAGTTAAACATGTGGTAAACATCAGCAAGAGATCATATATGTCTAACAGAAGGAGGATTATAGTTATCAAAATCAATACAATAATCTACATCTCTATCATTAATAACTTTTGTTGCATGTTCCCATGAGCATGTGACTTATTCTTATCTTAGTAAGCTCCCTTATCAATCTTCATGTTTCTACAAACAATGACTTTTCCACTTGTTATAACCCATTAAGATCCCCTTTTTTGCCTTTTCATTTAACTTGTTTCTCTTTGCATCTAGCATATGTAAGTAACATAAGGAATCAAACACTCAAGTGTTTAACAGATGTCTTGAAGTCACTTCAAGTTTCAATTAGAATCTTCCCCTTTACTACTTTTGTTGGCATATTGCTCTACAAATGAACAACTATGTCAATAGCTTCTGCCTAGAAGGATTTTGGTAACTTCTTCTCAAAGTGCATGCACCTTACCCTCTCCAGTACTCATCTGTTCTTTGACTCTACCATTCGATTTTGTTGTGGAATATAGCTAACTATCAACTAATTTTGGATCCCAAACTCCTCAAAAGATTGGCTAAACTCCCCAAAAACATACCTATTACCAATGTCTAATATTAGGGTCTTCAAAACTTTGCCACTTTGAGTTTTGACAGAAACTTTGAACTTCTTGAATAGCCCAAAAACCTCTGACTTTAACTTTATAAAGTACATTGAGATCATCCTTGAGTAGTAATTAATGAAAAAAAGGAAATATTTGCTTTTTCAAGAATATGTCTTCATTGGTCCACAAACATCATAATGGACCAATTGAAGCCTTTAGTTCTCTAGGCACCTTGTATAGGAAAAGATAATTTGTGCTGCATGCCTAATTCACAGCTTTCACACATATCAAAAAAGACTTTGATCATAGGCAAATCATTCATAGATTCTTATTTTTGTGACAAGCCTCTTCTACCAAAATTTAGAATCATCAATCACTATATTGCTTTGTATTCTGACATTTCAATTGAATTTAAGTTCTCAGTAAAACTCCTATTTGCCATATGAATGTTAACGAATTATATGCCAATAAGATAATAAACCAAACAATCTTTATCTTTGAAAAATAAGGTAAAGCCCTTTTGTATCATTTGCCCTCAATTGCCAATCTTTACACCAGGTATGATTGGCATCAACTGAGTTAAAAAGATCAGCATAGCTAGTCATGTGGTGAGTACAACCACTATCCAAGAACCAAGATCTCTAATTCTAAGCTCTAGTCACCACCATTAAAACTAGAAACAAATGTTCATCTTTCATCTCTTCTTTAGTGAAATTAGCTTTGTGAGATTGCTGGCCTTGAGTGTTTTCTTGGCCTTAACCTTGCTGCTGCTTTTTCTTGCAATACTTTTAATATGACCAAATTTGGAGCAAATCTCGCATTGAATGTTGCCTTTCTAATAATAGTCATCTCCCGCATGATTAATTCTTTTGTAGATTGGACAAGTTGAAACTTTCCTTCTTTCCCATGACTTTTTTTCAACTCAAGCTACATGCCTTTGTTGGAGTATTCAAAGTTAGTTTTCTTGCTATCTTTTCATGCTAATAGCTTCAGCTTCAATTAAGCGTGCAATGCAACTCCACACCACCTTCACTTCTCAAGCTTCTCCCTTGTCCCTAAGCTCCAAATGCTCCAATGAATTCTAATAACGTGATTTTACTAAAGTCCTAGGAATCTTCAATAAAAGAGATTTTTAATTCAAACTTCTCAAGAAGACAAACAAGAACATTCTCAACAATCCTTTAATTATGATATCATCTCCCATGAATCTAATCTAGCTCACTACCTCTAATTGCTCCATAATACTTTCATTCTCAACATCTCAAACTATGTTTTTAAGCTTAAAAACTTCATTTGTCTTATTTTATCACTATCATCGAACTTATCTTGAAGCTTTTCCCATGCTTTCTTGGCTATCTCACTTGTCATTATCCTTATGAAAATGACATTTGAGAGTGATGATTGGATATATGTAAGTGCTTTAAACTTCTCTAAGCTTTCCACCCTTTTTTGCTTAATCTAATTTACAATGGGATTCTCAAGTAGAGTAGGAGGCTCTCCTCTTGTCTCCACTATATCCCAAAGGTCAAAGGACCTCAAATAGGCATTTATCTTTACTAACCACAGCTAGAAATTGGGGCCATTAAAGATTGGAAGTGCAGGAAGTGAGACGCTACTAGAAGCCATATCTGCTTTTTGGCTTTTCTTTGCTGCAGTTTCACTCCTTGTTTTCTCTCTCTAATTTATTGATCTATCACACAGTTACTCTTTTTCTCACAACCTTTGTAGGATTGAAGGAGCTTTGATACCATTTGTTAATGTTAGATAAGAAAGCATGAAAAGAGAAGAGAAGAAATTTTTGAGGAAAAGCTTAAAACTCAGTTATAGTAGCTTAGTTCCTTATATAGGAACATTTTAGACTATATTGGTTGTTGGTTTTCTAATAAGTATTTCTTTGCATTATATTTATTCTCTCATATTTAACCTTTTTAGTGTATTTTTGTCCTATATGTACTTATTTGGGTTGATTTTATGTTTAAGAAAAAGACCCAGTGGATTTGAGCAATTTTGAAGTTTAAAGATGAAATTTTGAGAATATTTGATGACTGGAGGTTATTTTGAGAATTTCACATTCTAAACATTATTTGATGGATTTGGAGCCTTCATGAGAATTGAAATAAACATCCTAAACTTTCTAAAGTAGGCTTATTTGTAGAGATCCAAGAAGAATTGAGCCATAAACCAATGTCCTCGATCCAACTTCTAGGCTGGTCAAAGCTATTGTAATCTAATTAGGAGTTGTTCTTTGAAAAAGCTAAGTTGGTTCCAAAGAGGAAGTGTCTATCCTTCTTTAGGTTATTTTTATTCTCCCTTAAAGCAATAAATAGATAAGTTAGAGTACCAAAAGCATATACATATGCATACCTATCTTTTCTTTCTTTGTTGTACACACCTATGAAACGCAAGGTTAGGGTTTTATTTTCAATTATAAGGGTTGAAGTCATTAGAGGAAGCATTATGAAACTTATTGATTTTTATTTCTAATCTAATTCTTTACTTTGAATTCTCATGTTATTCTATCATTATTACTATTATTTATAATTATATTGTTATATTGTTTGATTTAGGAGCATACTAGACAATTATATTTTATGTTCTGATGCTAATTTGGAATTCAAGTATGTAATTCTAACACTAACAAATAAAAATGGATAATTATGGACATCTTTGTCTAACTTCTATGGTGAACATGGTCTAAATTAATCAAATCAGCTTGTGAATTTGTTGTTTAGTTTCACATATCTTTCTTATCTTAATGCTATCAATAAATTATATTTAAAGAGCTTGTCCTAGGTAGTTTTATTGATAAAAGATTAATTGAATAACCTATCTCACTAAGGAAAGATTTAGAATAATAGAATTTTTCAATTATTATAAACCAAATATTCAATTAAAGAATTAATGATCTTTAGTGTCAATGATCAATTGAGAATCCAATGGTGTAAATATCCTTATTGTTGAAGGTGTGTTCATCTATTAATTTTATTTACAGTTACTATTTTGTTTTCATTTTTATTAGCTTAATTAAAACCATATTCCTCCTCCTTTACTCTTTTAATTACATGAATTCAATAGAATTAAGATCATTAGTTAATGATAGTATCATAATTATGACATCATTTATGTTTTATTTTTTGTGATTTATGCTTCTTAATTTGATTGTTTGATATGTTTAGTGAGTGTTTTGTAGGTAAGCGATTTTAGAAGTAACTTTTGATGATTACGACATGAATTGGAGGACAAAAAGGAAAAGGAGTGAAGGAAATTAATTTACAAGACATCCTAATCAATTTCTTGTAATCAACCATTTGAATGCCTTAAAAAAATATAAGAGTTGATGTTGAATTGATGTGACTCTTGAAGCTACAAAAGTTTAGACATCGATCTACAACTTTTGAGTTTATAGCACAGTTCAATTTAATCATTTCCAAGGCAGAATTTTCATTGCAAGTTGAATTTGATGGAATTATGAGATTTAAAATGTGTTTTTAATGAGATCATTGGGCATGATTTATGGAGAAAGATCAGCAACCATGATTCTACAACTATTTCAGGGATTAAAGGAGACATATCAATGAAATAAAGTGCCAAATTTGAAGGGATAGATTAGCGAAAAACAACCTGAAACAGAAATGTTGCACAGGTTTTAATTGCTGTTAAAAATTGCGGATGTGTGTTTGGTGGACTAGATGGCAGCTAAGATTATAAGAGAAAGATTACATGATAAGAGGCAATATTCTGCTATAAAAAGGGAGCTAGCTGTTGTTCAAAAAGGAAAGGAAAAGATAAAAAAAAAAGGGGCAAATTGGATAGGCTAAAGTGTGTGAAGTTGGATTGGTAAAAGGGCTTCTTTTGAAATTAATTTTTCTGCCATGCATGGTACTTGTTTTGTTTTGCCATGATGTTTATGAACTAAATTCATAACTAGGAATTTCGTTCATTGTGCTTAATTCCATACTAAGTTTATATCATCTGTTATCTAAATTGAATATGAACTTAGTAGGTTATATGACACACAACTAAGGAAGATGCCATATTCACATGTTCTGTGTGCTCTCTCGAATGAATTAATTCTTATTGATGTAGACATCATGCTAAGATAGAATTTTGGTTCTTATCATTCTTGTGGGATAATAAGTTTTTAGTCATCAAATGAGAGACACCAAGGTAGTTTAATGATTAGGAATATTTGATTATAGCTAGATGCCAATGGAAGGAACATACCAAGTGATGTGTCCCACATCAGCTCCTGAGGGGGTCTTTGGGCCTTTATAAGGGTTGGGTCAACCCTTCACTCTTGAGCTAACTTTTGTGGTGGAGTTAGGATTTAATCTCTTATCAGGTGGTATCAGAGCCCAACCTCAAAGGGTTAGTAGGTGCATGTATAAAGGTTCCCTGCCACCGTGCCAATCGCTGACTAAGGCAACACGTGGGCCACTGTGCCGATTGCCGATTGAGGCAGCATGTGGACGTGCAGTTTAAAGGGGTCAGGCATGATGTGTCCCACATCGGTTCCTGAAGGGGTCTTTGGGCCTTTTATAAGAGTTGGGTCAACCCTTCACTCTTGAGCTAGCTTTGTGGTGGAGTTAGGGTTCAATGCCTTATTAGGTGGTATCAGAGCCAAACCTCAAAGGGTCAGTGGGCGCATGTACAAAGGTTCCCTACCACCATACCGATCACCGACTGAGGCAACACGTGGGCCACCGTGTCAATTGTCGACTGAGGTCGCACGTGGACGTGCAGTTTAAAGGGGTCGGGCATGATGTGTCCCACATCGGTTCCTGAGGGGGTCTTTGGGCCTTTATAAGGGTTGGGTCAACCCTTCACTCTTGAGCTAGCTTTTGTGGTGGAGATAGAATTCAATCTCTTATCAGGTGGTATCAGAGCCAAACTTCAGAGGGTCGGTGGGCGCATGTACAAAGGTTCCTTACCACAGTGTCTATCGCCAACTGAGGCAGCACATGGGCCACTGTGCTGATCGCCGACTGAGGCAGCACGTGAGCCACCATGCCGATCGCTGACTGAGGCAACACATGGACGTGCAGTTTAAAGATGTTGTGCATGATGTGTCCCACATCAGTTCCTGAAGGGGTCTTTAGGCCCTTTATAAGGGTTGGGTCAATCCTTTACTCTTGAGCTAACTTTTATGGTGGAGTTAGGGTTCAATCCCTTATCACCAAGTGAGAATGAACCTTAAAATTAAATTGATAATTGTCGAAGACATAGAATTGATTTGTATGGTGATATCAGATTCCTAGTCTTTATCTCTTTGTGTTTAGTTAAAATCGTCCGCTATTGCTTTAATTTATTTTACAAGTTGCCAATCTATTTTAAATAGTTTAAACTGTAAAGTTCCTTATCAAAACTCTTTAGTCTTGTACCAATTTGACTATTGCCATATGTATGACGTAACTTATCTACTGCAAAGTTAGATGATTTGAATAAATTAGACAAATCATTGTGGAATCTACCCTTGCATTTGTGTGCTATACTACTATTGGTGCTGTTGTTGGAGATTTGACTGAATTTTTTGTCCATCAAGTTTTTGGTGTCGTTGTTGGAGATTTGACTGAATTTTTTCATTTTTATTTTGCTACACATTTTTCATTTTATTTTATTGCAATTTTTTTTTTTTTTTGTCTTTAAGAGTGAATGCTTGGTCAATGATCATTGAGAATAGAACAGTTGTACAAATGTAACATTGAAAGTCAGGAATACAAAAAAGGGAAGACAAGCTTCATGTTCATTATCACATTCTGAATTTGAGGAAGAAGATGAATTGGAGCAAAATATGGTGGTGGCACCTCAAGATGATGAAGGACCATGCACAGCTAACTATTGAAACTTCTATCTTGCATAGTTCTTAATGAAGCAGCTTGAAAATATGAGCTTAAGAACATTAATTATAATATGCTTCCTTCTTTTCATGGTGCTACTTCTAAGCATCTTTTAACACTCATTCATGATTTTTACATTACGGTTCAAACATTTCCTTTGCAAGGTCTATCTAAAGATGAATTGTAGTTCAGGTGTTTTCCTTACACCATGAAGGATTGTGCAAAATTATGGTTTACAGGAGTGACCCCAACTTCATTGATGACATGGGAACAAGTGTACAATAAGTTCATTAGTAAATTTCATTCACATGCCAAGACCACATAATAAAGGTGCAAGATTGCTACATTCACCTAGGCAGATGATGAGGCATTCCATAAGGCATGGGAGCAATTCAAGTTGGTATTAACCCAATGTCCACATCATAGGTATACCTTAGAACTTCAAAATCAATTCTTTTATGATGGACTAACCCAGGCTTGTCAAGCCATGGTAGATAATGCTACAGAGGGTGCAATGAGAGAAAGGACAGTGCAAGAGACTTATGATCTTTACAAGATGCTTCGAACCAATTTGAAGTAGAAGAATAGAAGGAAGTTGAGAGGCATTCATGAGCTAAATTCTCACATAGACTTAGCCATGCATATATAAAAACTGACATGGCAGATGAAAAGCATGTGTACGATGATGATGGATGCAATGCCAAATGCTTCTAGTGAGCTATGTGCGATTGGAGTGAATAGTACAGTAGCATTTTCTAGAAATGGTACAGTATTCAAATAGATGAATGCTTAGAACCCAAAGGTTAAGAATGACCCTTACTCTAATTCCTATACTCTTGGGTGGATGAATCATCCAAATTTCTGTTGAAGCAGCAACCAGAATCAAAATCAAGTTTGATCTTTCTTTCAACCTAGAAAACCAATGTTAGAAGGGACTTTGCAAAACTTCATACAAGTTTGTCAATGCAAGCAACAAAATAATGACTGAAAATTCCAGCAATAGGAAGCATCTTTGTCAAAGTTAGAAGTGCAAGTGGTACAAATTGCTGAGGCCATCCAAGGCCATGTACTAGGAAAACTCCCTAGCTAATCTAAGCAAGCTAAAGTTGTTACAATACTAAAAAGTGGTAAGATAATTGATAAAAGGTTAATTCTAAGTTTGATAAAGATATGACCATTTTTTTTAGCCAAAGAATCTAAGGAGGAGCAACAATAGGAGTCAATCAAAAACTTATTGCAGATCAAAACCATATATGCCAATAGTTCCTTTTTTGGTTCATTTGAAGAAAAGCAAATTGGATGAGTCATTTTCTAACATCTATGATATCTTGTCTAAGTTTAATGTGAACTTACCTTTGCTTGACATGATTAGGAACATGCAACATTATGCAAAATTATTGAAAGCATTGAACACTTGTGAGCATAAGTATGAACTGAATGAGAAGGTAATTGTCTCTAAAATAGTAAGTGCTATGCTGGAACATAAATTACCACCTAAATTAAAGGATCCAAGAAGTTTTAACATAAATATAACTGTTGGGAATGCAAGTATGGAAATGGCTATGCTAGACTTAGGGGCAAGCATCAACTTGATGCCATATTTCATTTACCTATAATTAAGGATTAGGAGGATTAAAGACTACCAAAATGTCTTTACAACTTGCCGATAATTCAATCAAATATCCTAGAGGCATTGTAGAAGACATTTTGGTTCAAGTTGACAAACTAATTTATTTCTGCAAATTTTGATGTTTTTGATATGGAGAGGAATTTAAAATTTGTTAATGAGTTTCGTCTTCTACTTGGACGTCCATTCATGACTAGAGCCAAAACAATCATTGCCATATAGAATGGAAAGCTTACTATAATAGTTCTTGTTGAAACTATGGAGTTTTCAATTTTTAATTGCTTATCTTTACCCTTACATTCTAGTGATTGTTTTCTTATAGGCCACTTAGATTTTATTATTTCGTCAAATTTTCTATAGGATCAAATGGAAGACAACTTAGAGTTGGTCTTAAATGCAAAAGATCATGGAAAAGATGATGAAGAAGTAAGGGAATTCACACAAATGTTGGATAAGGTAGTGTTTAAAGTCCTTGAGAATGCTCATGCAAAGTCTTTAGGATACTTTAATCCTATGTTAGCTCTTTCCATTGTCTTACCCTTGAATCTTGAGCTAAAACCACTTCCTCTTAATTTGAAATATGCTTTTCTTGGGGAAAATGAGACTCTTCTAGTCATTAACACTTCTAATTTATGCCCAACTGAAGAGAGCAAGTTCCTTAATGTGTTGATAGACCATAGTGTAGCAATAGGGTAAACCATAGCTGATATTAAAGAGATTAGCCCAACAATGTGTGATGCAGGAGCATCTCCTGAGAATAACCAAGAATTAATCCAAGACCTAGGCCAAGCACAAAAAACGCTTATTATGCTATCAAAACAATGAATTGCATGCCAAACTTGTTCCAACTACTGGACCTTTAGCCAAAGCCCAATGATAGTCATGACTAGCTATTTAAAAGCTCTAGATGTTTAGATTTAGATGAATTTAGAACATCAAGAGTCAAGTTCCTTTACTAGCTGCCAAGATAGTCAAAAGTCAGGATATTAAAGCATTTTCCTATGCTTGGAAGGATGTTCCAAAGCCTTTATTTATAGTGTTCTCTAGTATTTGAAAAGGTAGACTTTTTGTGAATAATTAAACTCTTACCCTAAGGAATTTGAAAAGTTTTCTTTTATGTTATGTATCTCTATGGTGGATTCCATTAAGTAGTGACTTAACCCTAGCATTTCTATATCTTTTGAGTGGATCCCATAAGAGTGGTGAGTGCTATCAATCTTGTATCTCTAAGATGGTGGAGTTTCTCCTATCTCCTTGGAGTGAAGGTTACTGTTGGATCCTTTTCTTGTATCAAGTTTGGTATCAAAGCATAACCCACAAGACCCAAGTTTCATGGCTCGTCATGGATAGTGTATTGCAACTTTAGAAAGAGAGAGTCATGATTTTGAGATGGATGAATTAAGGAGACAACTTCATAACTCTAGTGGTGATTGAATCAATATTAAGGGACACATGATCATGATGATGATTCTTATGATGCTGCACATGAAAGTTTATTTTCTGATGATTCTTGAGAATTATGGCTCCTCTTCTCATTGCTCTCCTTTTAGAAGGAATCATTCCAACTTCAAAGGATTTGACATGAAAATTGAAATTCTTGAGTTTGAGGGAAAAATGCAACTTCATGAGTTCCTTGATTGGCTACATACTGTTGAACACATTTTTGAATATAAAAAGTTTCTTAAGGATAGGAAGGTCAAGTTGGTGGCTCTAAAACTCAAGAACCATGCTTCTCTATAGCAAGAAAACTTGAAGAAACAAAGAGATCAAGAAGGGAGAAGAAAAATTAGAACAAAGGAGAAAATGAAGAGGGAGTTGAAAAGAAGATTTCTACTTGAGGATTATTGAAGGGAGATGTATATGAAAATTTACTCTCTTAAGCAACAACTAAAATGAGTGTGGAGGAATTTAGTGTGGAGTTTGAGTTTGAACATCTCATGATAAAGGGTGATGTGGTTGAATATGAAGAGCAAACTATTGCCCAATACTTGAGAGGCTTGAAAAGGGAAATTGGTGATGTCATTTGATTGCAACCATATAGGTCTTTCAACAATGTAAGAAAGCTTGCTTTGACTATTGAAAAGTAAAGGAACGAGGTTCAAAAGGTTGCTCCAAAATTAGCCACTAAAACTTTTCCTTCAAACTAAGGAAGTGGTTTAAGTTCAAGGACACCCTCTTCTACTAAGTCTTCTAGTTACAAAAGTGCTTCCAAAGGTGACAAACAAGCTTGTTCTTCTAATAATAGCTCAAAAAGATGCTTTAAATTTCAAGGCTATGGGCATATTACTTTTGAATGCCCAAATCACAAAGTTGTGACCTTGGTGGAGGAAGATGTTGAAGAGAATGAAGAAGAGCTAGGAGACCCTATTTATGACGAAGAAGTTATTTGTGTTGATGAGGGTGAAATGCTTGTGATTCAGAGAAGTTTGAACACTACTTTTAAGCAAGATGAAAATGAGTGGCTATGGGAAAGCATCTTTCATACTAGGTGCACTTCTTATGGAAAATTGTGTGACCTCATTATTGATAGTGGAAGCACTTTGAATGTGGTAGCAACAAAGATGGAGGAGAAGCTGAGCCTAAAAACTAAAAAGCATCCTTGCCCTTACAAAATGCAATGGATTCACAAAGGAATTGCGGTAAGGGTAAACATAACAAGCTTAGTCGAATTTTTAATTGGGCAAAACTATAGAGATGAAGTCTAATGTGAAGTTGCTCCCATGGATGTTACTCACTAGCTGTTAGGCAAACCATGGTTATATGATAGGAAAGTAGTTAATGATGGCTACAAAAACACTTACTCATTTGTGAAGGATGGTGTGACAATTGTTTTAGTTCCAATGAAACCAAATCATGTTCCCAAGTATACAAATGGGGAGGGGAATACTTTACTTTCTAGAAATTTGATTGAAAAGATGTTTTTAGAGGATAAAGAGATGTATGCTATTGTGCTTGTGGAAGAATCCATTGCTAAATTAAGGGAATATAATCCACTAGTTCAACCTCTATTAGAAAAAATTGCAAATGTTGTGCCAGAAGAAACAACCCCTGACCCGCATGCAATGAGAGATATTCAACACCAAATTGACCTAATTCCAGACTTTATCCTCCCAAATAAAGCATCTTATCACATGAATCCTAAAGAACATGAAGAGTTGTAGCAGCATGTCAAAGATTTGATAATGAAGGGATTTGTGAGAGAAAGCATAAGTCCATGTGTTGTTCCAACCCTTTTAGTACCCAAGAAGGATGGATCTTTGGTGTATGTGCACAAAATAGTAGAGCCACCAATAGAATTACTATCTGATGAGAACCATAGAGATGATGGGTGGAAGGCTCCAATGGTTGCAAGAGGTCCATTGCACATCCCAGAAGGCCCAATAACACGAGTTAAAGCCAAAAAGATTAAAGAAGCACTAAATGGGCTGATTCAGGACATCCAGGCCAACCCAGCTTCAAATGGGGCGAATCAAGTTTGACAAGGAATCCAGCCCTAATTAATATAATTAGAATACTTAAATAGGTTAGAATAAGTAATAGCATTTCTTCCTAAATAAGAGTTTATTATTTATGTAGGAATTTATCCTCAATTAGGAATTCCTCCAAAATAAGGATCTGTCCTAAGTAGGAATTTGTGCCTCTTTAGGATTGCTATCTTAGCCTATAAATAGGCTCCCCTTGTAAGCTCTGGAGGGGCAGACAACTTTGAGTGAAATAAAAAGCAAGGGTTTTCCTTTCGGTTCTTTTAAGGACTAAAGAACTTATCAAGAGGTACTTCTTGCGGCGTTCTAATCGACTTATCACTCCCAATTCCTTCTTTTCTGGAGTGTGGCGTCCATATCCTTCTTAAATATGCTAAGGTTTGTGTTCCTTCCCAGAGTGGGTCTAGGGTTTGTGATATTAAACTCTGGTTTAGCTTTCCTGGTTGTTCTTTGATTCCCTGTGTGTGTTGGGTCCCTAAGCCACATCTTTTTGGGGTTTTTCCCATCAGTAACGTAAATCAAGGGTATTGATTTTGAACAGAATAAGATAAAACGGCGTAGAATTGAACAAATTGGAGAACAAGAATCAAGCGAAAAAGGATGTCAACACAAACGGATTTAATGAACTAAATTCACAAAAATCAGGATAGGGGTCCAAGTCCCATCTTTTTTTGGTACAAGTAGGACAGGCACAGCACATGGTCTCATGCTTTCCCTCATATATCCTTTGGACATAAGCTCCTCAACCTGCCTTTGAAGCTCCTTTGTCTCCTCAGGATTACTCTTATATACTGGCCAGTTAGGGATGGATGCACCTGGGATGAAATCAATTTGATGCTCAATTCCTCTATTAGGTGGCAATCCACTTGGGATATCGTCAGGGAATACATCTTCAAATTCCTGCAATAATGCAACAACAACACTAGGCAAAGATGAGTCAAACTTGTTAGTGTTAAAATAAGCCTCCTTGTACAAAAGTATAATCATAGGTTGTTTGGCATAGAATGCTCTTTTGACATCATTTCCTTTTCCATAGAGATTTTCTTTTTTCTTCTCTTTTTCTTGTGTCCTCACGTTTTCTTCTCTTTCTTCTCTTTTATCAATCTCTCTTTTCTGTTCACTCTCATTTTCAATCCTTAATTGATCCTCATATGCTTGTTGAGGTGATAATGGTACAAGAATGATAGGTTTTTCGTTCATTACAAAGGAATATCGATTCTTGAAGCCATCATGCATAACTCGCCTATCAAATTGCCGTGGTCTTCCTAATAGAATATGTCCCGCATGCATGGGTACGACATCACATAAAACTTCATCACGATACCTTCTGATAGAAAATGATACGAGCACTTGCTGATTTACCTTCACTTCACCACTCTCATTCAACCACTGTAGTTTATATGGTCTAGGATGCTTCATAGTAGGTAAATCCAGCTTCTCAACCATAGTTGTGCTAGCAACGTTAGTGCAACTCCCACCATCAATAATCATACTACATACCTTATCTTTGATGAGACACCTTGTCTGAAAGATGTTATCTCATTGCACCTCATTTTCTTCTTTTACTTGTACATTCAATGCTCGCCTTGTAACGAGAGTTACTCTGTTAACTGGATACTCCTCTCCATCACATTCACCCTCTGACGGTGGCACAGAATCATCATCTAATTCACTTTCAATTTCAACATCACCGTTACTCCTCAGGATCATTGCATGCTTATTTGGACATTGAGATGCAATGTGACCCCTGCCTAAACGCTTAAAACATTTAATATCTCTATTTCTACTCGGTTGGGGTTCGAATTTACCTGTCTCCTTGCTAGAACCCACATTCTTGTGCTTGGGTAGCTCGGCTTTGGACTTGTAATTGGCCATCTCGTCCCTTTTACTCCAGTTTGGCATCCATGATGAGGTAGAACCAGAATTCTGCCCAACTCATGTGGAGCCCTTTCGTTTAAGTTGCCTTTCAACTTTCATGGCCATGTGCACCATGTCTTCCAATTCCACATAGTGCTGCAATTCAACCACATTTGCTATGTCCCTATTTAGCCCTTGCAGAAATCGAGCCATGGTTGCCTCTCTATCTTCTTCTACATTGGCCCTAATCATGGTAATCTCTATCTCCTTGTGGTAGTCCTCCACACTTTTGGTGCCCTAAGTGAGCCCTTGCAACCTTTGGTACAACTCCCTGTAATAGTGACCAGGGACAAACCTCCTCCTCATGATAGCCTTCATCTCCCCCCATGTATCAATAGGCCGCTCATGATTTCTTCTCCTAGTCAAAACAAGTTGATCCCACCAAATAATAGCATAATCAGTAAATTCAACAGCAGCAAGCTTTACCTTTTTTTCCTCGAAATAGTTGTGGCAATCAAAAACCAGTTCAACCTTCTTTTCCCATTCTAGGTATGCATCAGGATCATTCTTACCTTGGAATGAAGGAATTGTCATTTTAATACTACCTAAATTATGATCGTAGGTGCCTTGCCTCCCAAATTCTCTTCGATCCCTTCTATTGTTACCAGTTCTAACCATCGTAGTTTGATCATCAACTTCATCATCTTCTACATCATCCTCATGGTCATAGGCACATGTCAACTGCCTTCTTGCTTTGGGAGCCTCATATTCCCTATGTTTCCTTTGCAACACTGCTATTGTAATAGCTTGCTCCTCCATCCTCTCCCTCATATCATCAAATCTGGTATTCATGCGCTCAAATTGTTGTTGCATAGTTTTGATCATGAAGGACACATCACCAGCTGCCTCTTGAGCTACACCTTTGTCTTTGGACGTCATAGTCTTACTTCTGCACAAACAAATGGGATACCTCACAGAACACTCCCTCACGTGTTTCACTCAAAAGATTATGTCACACTCCCTCGTGTTTACACTCTTTATGGTTTTTTTTTTTATATGAACTTTCACTCTTACCTTTTACCGCTCAGATTTTCCTTTTCAGCTCTATAAAGAACTAAACAACGTAAATCAAGGGTATTGATTTTGAACAGAATAAGATAAACGGCGTAGAATTGAACAAATTGGAGAACAAGAATCAAGCCAAAAAGGATGTCAACACAAACGGATTTAATAAACTAAATTCACAAAAACCAGGATAGGGGTAATATAACCTAGAGGACAACTTGGGTAACAAAATAGGAAAACAGATGGTAGAATTGGAGTTGAGCAAGAAAACTTTATTATTATTGTGGCCAATATGACCAAACTGTAAACCTTATCAATAACTTTGAATTTGATGTTTTCTTTCTTTTATTCTTCTTCCTTCCCCTTTTTTTTCTTTTTTTTTTTTGGTTTTTTTTCAACACAAAACAATAGGAGAATACTTAAACATACCAATTGGAATTGAAATTAGTACGTTTATGAGCTTAAACAAACAAGCAAAGAGAGAAGGATTGCAAATAAATAGATTTGTGCATTTGAATGATAATGCACATAATAGACAAACTAAACAACAATAAATAAATCAAAAGATAGAAAATTGAAGAGTGAGTGGATTCAACCTGATTTAGAACCCTGCTCTGATACCAACTGATGGGAAAAACCCCAAAAAGATGTGGCTTAGGGACCCAACACACACAGGGAATCAAAAACAACCAGGAAAGCTAAACCAGAGTTTAATATCACAAACCTTAGACCCACTCTGGGAAGGAACACGAACCTTAGCGTATTTAAGAAGGATATGGACGCCACACTTCAGAAAAGAAGGAATTGGGAGTGATAAGTGGATTAGAACGCCGCAAGAAGTACCTCTTGATAAGTTCTTTAGTCCTTAAAAGAACCGAAAGGAAAACCCTTGCTTTTTATTTCACTCAAAGTTGTTTGCCCCTCCAGAGCTTACAAGGGGAGCCTATTTATAGGTTAAGATAGCAATCCTAAAGAGGCACAAATTCCTACTTAGGACAAATCCTTATTTTGGAGGAATTCCTAATTGAGGATAAATTCCTACATAAATAATAAACTCTTATTTAGGAAGAAATGCTATTACTTATTCTAACCTATTTAAGTATTCTAATTATATTAATTAGGGCTGGATTCCTTGTCAAACTTGAATTCGCCCCATTTGAAGCTGGGTTGGCCTGGATGTCCTGAATTAGCCCATTTAGTGCTTCTTTAATCTTTTTGGCTCTAACTCGTGTTATTGGGCCTTCTGGGATGTGCAATGGACCTCTTGCAACCATTGGAGCCTTCCACCCATCATCTCTATGGTTCTCATCACTATCAAACATAGATTTCTTATTCCTAGACTTGATGATTTACTTGATCAATTACATGGTTCTGTTATTTTCTCTAAAATTGATCTTAAAAGTGGTTATCATCAAGTTGAAATGAGGCCTAGAGATGAGTGGAAGATAGCCTTTAGAAAAGGTCTCTATAAGTGGTTGGTCATGCCATTTGGGCTTTCTAGCACTTTCATGCAACTTATGGCTCATGCCTTTGGACCATTCATGGGTAAATTTGTCGTTGTGTACCTTGATAACATTCTTATTTATAGCAAATCAAATTCTTAACAATTTGAGCATTTGAAAAAGTGTTTCAGATGTTAAGAGAGCAAATGTTGTATGCCAATGCAAAGAAATGCCTATTCTACATGAATAGCATTATGTTTCTTGGTTATGTTGTATCTTTAGTAGGAATTAAAGTTGACCCAAACAAGGTTGAGGCAATTGCAAGTTGGCCCACTCCTAAATCCATTCATGATGTAAGAGGCTTACATGGCCTTGTATCTTTTTATCAGAGATTTATCAAAAGATTAAGCACTCTTATGCTCCTATCACTAAGGGCTTGAAGGGGAATTCATTCTAGTGGACAAAAACAACCCAAAAGAGCTTTGAGCTAATAAAGAAGATAATGGTTAATGCTTCAATACCTGTACTTCCAAATTTTGAAAGGGTGTTTAAAGTTAAGACTGATGCTTCCAATATGGGCATTGGTGCTATTTTGAGTCAAGAAGGCAGGCCAATTGCATTCTTTAGTGAGAAGTTGAATGATGTAAATTGGAGATACTCAACATATGACAAGGAGTTCAATGGTGTTGTTTGTGCTTTGGAACATTGGAGCCACTACTTGTGGCCCAGTGAATTTATCTTGTATTCTTACCATGAGGCATTGAAGTACTTGAATACATAACACAAGCTTAATAGTTGCCATGCCAAATGGGTTAAATTTATTTAGCCCTACACTTTTTCCATTAAGCATAAGGTAGGGAAGCTTAACACAGTAGCTAAAGCATTAAGGAGAAGACATTTGTTTTTGAACACAATGGAGACAAAGGTATTAGGATTTGAGATTGTAAAAGAATTTTATTCATCTAATTCAAATTTGTCATCTATTTGGGCTTCCTGTTCAAATGGATTAGTTAATCATTTATTTCTACAAGATGGTTTACTTTACAATGATAATAGGTTATTCATTCCTAATTTCTTCGGAAGGGAAGCCATTATTAAAGAAGCTCATGAAGGATGACTTGCTGGTCACTTTGAGAGAAACAAAACTTTGATTTTGGTGCAAGAAAATTTATTTTGGCCAAAACTCAATCAAGATGTCATGAGAGTAGTGGAGCATTATGTAGTATGCCATAAAAAAAAAAAAAAAAAGCCATGTCCAAAATATGGGTTTCTACACACCACTTCCAATTCCGAATTCCCCTTAGGAAGATGTTAGTTGGATTTTGTGGTTGGTCTATCTCACACATAGAGAAAAAAGATTTTATCTTTGTTGTGGTTGATAGATTTTCTTAAATGGCTCATTTTGTTCTTTATGCTAAAACTTATGATGCTTCACAAGCTGTTGATCTTTATTTTAAAGTGATTGTAAAGCTTCATGGCATTCTTCAGATTGTGATTTGCAATTTATGAGTCATTTTTGGAGGAACCCTTGGAGGAAATTGGGTACTAAATTACAATTTAGCACTACTTGTCATCCTCAAACTAATGGTCAAATTAAGGTTGTCATAACTTTGGGAAATCTGTTTGGTAAAAAAAGATTTTTAGAGAATGGGATTTGCTTTTGCCTCATGCTGAATTTGCTTATAACAGGTCCTCTAGCTAAACTACCAGATGTAATCCATTTGAAATTGTGCATGGCTCTAACCCTAGTAGCCCTCTGGATCTCATTCCTCTTCCAACAAAACATTAATTTAGTGGTGATGCTGAGAACCTGGTGGAATTCATAAAAAAATTGCATGAGCAAATTAGGGAGAGGATAGCAAAGCAGAATAAGAAGTACCAAACTTAAGCAAACAAGCACAGAAGGTTTACTAAGTTTAAAGAAGGAGATTTAGTGTGGATTCATTTAAGAAAAGGGTGATTCTGACCAAGAAAATTTGCCAAGTTGAAACCTAAAGCTGATGGCCCATTCAAAGTACTAAAATGTATTGGAGATAATGCATACAAGATTTAGTTACTAGCTGAATATGAAGTTTCTGACATTTTTAATGTTGCTGATCTTATTCAAATTCATGAAGATTATGACGACCTGGCAGCAAGTCCTTTTCAACTGAGGGAGGATGATGTAGGACCATCTCTTGAGGACAACCAAGAATTAATCCAAGGCCTAGGCTAAGCACAAAAAATGCTCATTATGCTATCAGAAGAACAAATTACATGTCAAACTTGTTCCAACTACTAGACCTTTAGCCCAAGCCCAATGACAGTCATAAGTACCCATTTAAAAGTTTTAGATGCCTAGATTCATATGAATTTAGAACATCAAGAGTCAAGTTCCTTTACCAACCACCGAGATAGTTAAAAGTTAGCATATTGAAGCATTTTCCTATGTTTGAAGGGATGTTCCAAAGTCTTTTCTAGTACTTGAAAAGGTAGACTTTAGGAATAATTAAACTCTTAACATAAGGAATTTGAAGAATTTTCTTTTATGTTCTATATCTCTATGGTGGATTCCATTGAGAAGTGAATTAACCCTAGCATTTTCCCATCTCTTGAGTGGATCCCTTAAGAGTGGTGAGTGCTATTAGTCTTATATCTCCAAGGTGGTGGAGTTTCTCCTATATCCTTGGAGTGAAGGTTAGAGTTGGATCCTTTTCCTATATCAATGTGCATACATAAGATTTTGTTAGAAGGAAAGACAACAAGTAAAAAGGTGCAAAGGAGATTGAACCCCAATATGAATGTTGTGTAGGTAAAAGGGTCAAAATAGCTTTACACAGGTATCATTTATCCAATCTTTGACAGCAAGTGGGTAAGTCTAGTCCAAGTGGTGTCTAGTATTATAGTTGTCAAGAGTGATAAGGATGAGTAGGTGCCATGATAAATGACAATAGGATGGAGAATGTGCATCGATTACAAAAAACTAAATGTCATTACAAGAAAAGATTATTTTCCTCTCCCATTTATTGATCAAATGCTTGAACAGTTAGCTTGTCATTCTTATTATTATTTTTTAGATGGCTTTTTATGTCACAATTAAATTCCAATTGCACCTAAAGATTAAGTAACAACATTCACTTACCCATTAGGAACCCTTTCTTACCAAAGGATGCCATTTGGCTTGTGCAATGCTCTTATGACCTTTTAGAGATGTATGATGTCAATCTTCTTAGACATGATAGAAAGGATTTTTCTATTTTTCATGATTCATGTGATGATTGCCTCAATAATTTAACCTTGGTGCTTAAAAGATGTTGTGAGACAAATTTGACATTAGGTTGGGGGAAGAGTCATTTTCAAGTAAATGGGGTATGGTTTTGGAACACATTGTATCTACTAAAGGTATAGAATAGACAAGGAAAAAGTTGATTTAATTGCTATGATACCAACCCCTACTTCTGTTAAGGGAGTGTGTAGTTTTCTTAGTAATGCAGGTTTTTACAGGAGTTTCATCAAGGATTTTTCAAAAATATGCAAGCCTTTATGTAATTTATTGGCTAATGATGTTAACTTTAATTTTGACAATGATTGTCTTGATGCTTTTAAAAATTTGAAAAAAAAAAAGTTAACATTTACTCCCATTCTTACTACACCTAATTGGTTTCTCCCTTTTGAAATAATGTGTGATGCATTTGATTATGCTGTTGGGGTTGTTTTAGGACAAAGAGTGAAAAATTACCTCATGTTATCTATTATGCAAGTCAAACATTAAAAGATGCTTAATTGAACTACGTAACCATTGAAAAGGACTTTTGTAGTCATTTTTGCTTTAGAAAAATTTTACTTGTACTTGCTTTGATCAAAGGCAATTATTCATTCTGATGATATCACTCTTAGATATTTACACGCAATGAAAGATACTAAATGTAGATTGCTCGGGTGGATTTTATTATTGCAACAGTTTGATTTGGCAATTGGGGACTAAAAAGGAGTGAGAATGTGGTGGCAAATCACTAGTCATGACTTGGGGAGGAACCTAGTCATTAAAAAAAATTTATGATTTGTCATTGAGCGAAGAATTTCTTGATGAACAACTTTTCTCAATCAATGAGGACAAGCCTTGGTATGCAGATATTGTAAACTATTCAGTTGGTGCCATTTTTAATATTGATTTAAACTCACAAGGGAAGAAGAGATTTCTATGCATGGTGAAGCATTATTTTTGGGTTTAGCCATACTTGTTCAAGCATTGTTCAAACCAAATTATAAGGCAATGTGTTCCCAAATCTCATTAGTTGAGCATTTTGCAACACAACCATGAGCTTAGTTATGAGGGGCATTTTGTGGAAAAGAATTCTAGCTAAGGTATTGTCATTAGGTTTCTTTTGGTTGACTTTGTTTGAGGATGTCATTTCTTTTTGTACCACATGTCATAGGTACCAAAGAGTGGACAATATAAGAAAGCAACATGAGATACTTCTCATAAGTAACCTAGTTGTTGAATTGTTTAATCTATAGGGGATTAATTTTATAGGGTCCTTTCCTACTTCTTTTGGGTATAATTTTATACTTGTTGCTATTGATTTTGTGTCTAGGTGGATTAAGGTAATGGCTACCAGGACCAATTATGGTACGATTATGCTTAGTTTTTTGAAAGATATGATTTTTACTAGATTTGGTACTCCTTAAGCCGTCATTAATGATGGAGGTACTCACTTTTGTAACAAAGCATTTGCAACATTATTGAAGAAGTACAACATTACTCATTGAGTAGCTACACCATATCATCCACAAACCTTAGGATAGGTAGAAATGAGCAACAAGCAACTAAAGGCAATTCTAGCGTAGACTATGAATACTTTTAAGAAGGATTGAGAATTGAAATTAAATGATGCTCTTTGGGCAAATAGAACTGCTTACAAAACTCTAGTTGGAATGAGATGTTACTAGCTTGTCTTTGGTAAGGCATGTCACTTAACAGTAAAATTGGAGCATCGAGCTTATTAGGCAATCAAACATCCTAATTTTTATATAAGTAAGGTTGGAGATACAAGAAAGTTGTAGTTGAATGAATTGGAGGAGCTTCTAAGTAAGGCTTATGAAAATGCTACGATTTGCAAGGATCAGACCAAGCTCAATCATGACAAATCAATACAATAGAAAGAGTTTCACCAAAGTATGAAAGTTCTACTATATGACTCACATTTGTAACTTTTTCCAGGAAAATTGAAGTCTAGGTGGTTAGGACGATTCTTGGTGAGGCAAGTATTTCCTCATGGTGTTGTGGAGATAGAGAATATCAAAACAAAAAACTATTTTAAGGTCAATAGGTTCTGCTTGAAACCATACTTGGAGAGCTTCCCATGGTGATAATGGTGGATTTTGCTAATTTAATTTAGCCTTAGTTGTTGTACTTCATATTTCCTAGACATTAAATAAAGTGTTTGTTAGAAGGCAGTTTTCTTTTATTAAGTTACTAATTCTGTCATGCATTTCCAAATGTTCATGCATTTTAAACTTTGAGGACAAAGTTTCATGTAAGTTTGGGGGTATTTGTTATTCATTTATTTATTTTTCTCTTTCTTTTCATTGTAGATTTAGTCAATGATACTCTTTTTACTTGGTTAATGATTCAAAATTTAACAAGTGCTTATTGATTGAGTTGAAAGTGTTTGATTATTATGACTATTGAAGTATATGTGTTATTGTTGAGGTTTATGTGTATCTATGGGAAAGCATGGTCGTTCATGTGATGTTTTGCCTGTAGTTGTCCCTTGAAGCTAGGCCTACGTAGAGTTTAAGTAAACAAGTAACTCAAAAACAAAATTAAAATTACTCCAATGTTTTGAGTTGCATAGTAACTAGAAGTTTGACATTACATCCAAGTCAACATTCATGTCAAACAATGGCTTGAGATATGAGTACCTAAAGTAGATACTATATATATGTATGTATACTAAATTTGCTACTTTTGCTTGTAGTAGTTGAAAGGGAGATTGCAAGTAAAGTGTCACATATTTGATTATGTTGATTGTAAATGTGCATAAATTGATTAAGAGGTATGCATGGATAGGGGAGTAATCTATCATACATGACCAATTTACTTTTGTGGAATTCTGAGTTTAGAATCAACATGCTAAGGGTGTTATTTTGTTAGCTATTGTTTTCCTTTGAAGACATAAATTGCATTCATGTAAGATTTTGTGGGTAGATCTTTTAAAAACACTCACAAGGCACAACTCATCCAATCAGGGTGACCTAGGGTTCAATGGCTTGTTGCATGTGCTAAATGCAATCATAATTCCTATGAAACTGAGTTAGATTTTATTTTATTTAGTTTTGTTTACTCTGCTCAAGGACAAGAAAAATGTAAGTTTGGGGGTATTTGATAGTGGCATAATTGTGACATCATTTATATTTTATTATTTTATATTTTATGTTTGTTAAATTGGTCCCTTGAAATGTTTAGTGAGTGTTTTGTAGGTAAGTGATTTTAGAAGTAACCTTTAAAGATTATGACGTGAATTAGAGGACAAAAAGGCTAAGGAGTCAAACGAAATTAATTTACGAGATATCCTAATTTTCTGCAGTCAACCATTTGAATGCCTTTAAAAAATATAGGAGGTAATGTCAGATTGATGTGACTCTTGAACATACAGAAAGCTTAGACATGGGATTACAACTTTTAAGTTATAGCTCGGTCCGATTCAATCATTTTCAAGGTAGAAACTTCGTTGCAATTTGAATTTGCTGGAATTACGAGATTTAAAATATAATTTTAATGAGATCATTGGGCATCATAAGTGGAGAAAGATCAGCAACCAAGATTGTACAACTAATTCAGTGATTAAAGGAGACTTATCAATGAAATAAAGTGCTAAAATTAAGGGGACAGATTAGGAAAGAACAACCTGAAACAGAAGCACACAGCTAGTTATGGAAGTTTAATTGCTGCTCAAAATTAGGGAGGTGTGATTGGTGGACTGGAGGGCAGCTAAGATTATGAGAGAAAGATTACATGATAAGAGGTGATATTCTGCTACAAAAAGAAGCAAGCTATTGTTCAAAAAGTAAAAGAAGAAAAAGAAAAAAAAACAGAGAGGAGCGAATTGGATGGGCTGAAGGGTGTGAAGTTGGATGGTAAAATGGAAAAGATTCTTTTGAAATTAATTTTTCTGCCATGTATGGTTCTTGTTTTGTTTTGCGATGATGTTTATAAACTAAATTCATAACTAGGAATTTGATATAACCTAACTTTTTCTAAACTTAAGGAATACAGCTAAACTTTACAAAATTCCTTTGACTAACTTGCTTACTAACTACCGAGTAGAAAAACTACATACTTTATCTTCCGCTAAGTTGCTAATTCTGCAAATTTTCATTGTTGCTTCTCTTTTTACTTCTTAACTAACCCTTCTTCTTTAAACTTTTCTTTTGTAGCTTCTACTTCTAAGTCTAACAAAATTCTCATGTGCATCAACATGTAATTTTCACAAGAAAACCTTTTTTTTTTCTTAAAAAAAAAATTAAAAGAACTATCATGGAAGTTTGCCCATTAATTGATCTCTTTTTTATGCCTTTCGTCGCCTATTTAGATTTACAAGGTTGACAGCCTACATAAACTCCATTTTAAGATAGTTTTTAGTTTTGTGGTTTTAGGAGAAAAATGCCTCTTTATTTTAACAAGATGACCTCACGCAATGCACAAATTTATCATTATTATTGAGAAATACATATTTGCATATGTTTCATTCAAATAAGAAAAATAAAAGAAGACTTAAATTATGAGCATTTTTCTTTTTAAAAAACAAAAATGAATTTGAGAGTAGTTGTTTTCTATTTAAAATAACAAAAAAGGAAAAAAAAAAGATTTAAAGTATGGGTATTTTTTTCCTTTAAAAAAAAATGTAAATTTGAAAATTTTTCACTCTAAAAAACCACAGAGAAGAATTTAACATTATTTTTTTTTTTTAAAAATAAAAAGAATCATAATTTAATTTAAATTTTATTTTTCTCATTTTGCATATAAAGGAAAAAAGATTATAACATTTAAATTTTCTTAAAGAATGAACTACTTCCAATTTAAGTGCATATTAGTTTTTACCTTTTTAAGGATAAAAAGTTATTGAATCTCTTTTAATAATCTAAAGTAGTAAAAGCCATTCAAAATTTTTTTTCAAAAATTTAAATAGAAGCCTATTTAAATTTCTCTTAATCTATCTCTCAATTTATCAATGTAAGACTACCAAAATGTAATAGATGAGAAAGGGTTACAAGGTAAGTTTTTTTTTTTCTTGTACCCCCTTTAATTTTTTAATTTTTTTAATAGATTTTTTCTTTCTCTCTCTCTATCTTTGCTTCTTTCATTAAGGTTTAAGTGTTTCTTCTATAAATGTGAGATTAAGTGAATTGATCAAACCAAACGTTTTAACTAGCTTTCTTCTACTATTAGAGAACAGACAATAAGAGGAGAAATAAAAAAAAAAAAGGACAAGGTTGTGATTATTTAATTGGTTTAATTTCACTTTAATCAAATATTTTTAAAATGACATCAAGCCAATTTGTAGCTGTTAATTTGGAGAAAGAAAGAAAGAAAAGTATATCCTTTGATATTATCTTGTTTTCCCTTGGCATTGTCAATGGTTAGGATTAATCCTCAAAATGTTGCATAATTATAATAGTACTTGTCTTTCAAAAGTAATGATCATTCAAGAAAATTATAACATATTTATTATTTAGATACTTTTCAAAATAGATATCCACAAGCATGATTGCAAAGTGAGAATAACCATACTCTTCAAGGAGACAAAATGAAAGGCTTTCATTCTTTGTTGCAAATTATCACAATTTAACATTTAGTCAAACTAAATATTTTACAATTGTTGGACTATGCAAGTTATAATTTTTGGACTATCCATTTATTTGACCATAAAACTAGTTATTCTACAAAATAAAATGGCCAGTTGTTACTATTGTAAATCTTACTTATGAGTACTGAAACCATACAAATTATATAAAGATATTCTTTCATCACCCACAATGTACTAAGAAAAATCTTTGTGAATTGTCTTCAAAACTTTAATTTAAAAAGGTTTATGATGCAAGGTTAACCAAAAGAGTTATTTTTGTAACCTTTCTATTTGAAATATATATTAGTAGGAAGATCTATCCTATCCTGAGAGGATAGTTGCTATAACATGATATATCATGACAATTTGCCTATAGAGATTGAAATAATCCTTAGGATTGTAGGAAAATAATTGACAAAATAATATATAATATTACAACAAAAGTAAATTAGCAAAAAGGATCACTTATTTCTAAGTTGTGTTATGATAAATCCTTTTTAATTATCATTAAATTAGATTGTCCTAAAATTTTGGGAAATTATTAGGATTCTAATTGATAAAAACTAAGATATTTCCAAGGCTATTAATTAAGAAACTGTTGCCATCATTGGCTATAACTTTTTTTTTGTATTATTGAAATGCAATATCTATTATTTAGTTATAGTACATTAAGTAGATGTTCTTGTTTCTTGCTATCACTTTGGGCTTACAAAATATTGCATCTAAAAATTAAAAAAAGAAGGTAGAATTTTCAATTTAGCCATGAGATAGTGATGGTTTCTTTTGTATTTTCAGATAGTGAACTAATGGACTACTAGTTACTTTTGCTATTATGATCATTACTTGTGTTTTAGAGCTATGTCTGAGGTAGTATGGTTATTTCTTTTGTGTTGCTTGATGTTATCATTACTTATTATAGTTAATATTTACCAAATCTATGGAGAACCAATGGACTGACTAAAGAATCTAGTTAGGAGTTCTTCAAGATTTTATTTTTGTTGGAAAACAATTTGGTGTAGCATTAAACAACCATTTATTCAATCTTATCACACCATTACAAGGTGTCAATAGTCATTTAGACTAATTTAAAGGTGAAAATCATGATTCTATTTGACTATGTTGCGTTAACCTTAGTGCTCTTTGACATTTCATGTTCAATGCATGAAAAATACATTGCAAGAAAGTGCAATGCCTTATGAAGTCATAGTAGATTACCAAGCAATATTTGACTACTAGCAACTAATTGGTGCTTGCTATTATGTTGGAACATGTGACAATTCGGTACTCATTCTCTTACAAGCTTTCAGATGTGGTACAAATATTGTAACGCTATGCTTAAATGAAATGACAAATTGTTAGTTCTTGTTGATTGGATAATTATGGATGATTTATCATAATCCACTGATTATGTATGTTTTCCTAATTGTAGTTATGCATATCAAAAACTGAAGCTCTAATCTTTAAATTTGGCATTTGTGATCAGTCATACAATTATGTCTGATAGTGATAATGACTTATAGTGCTAGAGAAATTTATTTATCCTAACTCATGTTTGTTTAGTTTGTTTCACTTGGATTAGGAGGCCAATTATATACTTAGGTGGTCTCCAAGGCATATAACTTATTAGGTCAATTTCATTGTTACTAACCAATTATTTTGATTGCATTAGTGGAGAACTTGCTGAAATATTGACTGATACTAATGAATAACAACCTTATGTGTTAATGGATGTGTGTCATGCCAATACTTGAAAGTATCACTTTTCTATCACATCGAATATATATATATGTGTGTGTGTGTGTGTGTGTGTGTATGCTTGATAAGTGAGACCATTTACAGATGCTTGGGCCTCAGATGCTTGTAGCTTGACAAGATGCTTGAAGCTTGAAGATAGTTGGTTTTGGTGAAAAGCAAATGGTTTTGCTTTTTGAAAAGTAGATTCTACTACTTTTAAAAAAAGTAAATGCCTTTTGCTTTAATTTGAGTAATAGCAGAAATTCAGTCTACAAGAGTGGGTGATAATTTTCTTCATTTTAGCCTTATCCAAGTCAGTATCAAGCCTTTGCCTAGAGAGGGCGTAGAAACCTTAGTTCTTGTAGCACTTAAGGATTGTAGGTTAATCAATTTTGATGATTCTCCATTGGGAATCGTTGAAATAAGCCTATGTTTAGGACCAATTTATTTTAATTGTTTTCCTAGTTTCATAGTTTCTTTGCATGACAAGAACATCCTAAATGTTCTAACCTTACAACTCAAGCTCAACAATAACAAATTTTTAGAGGGATCCATTCCTTTGAGTTTGATGTACCAAACTGATTATAAGGCAATGAAGATAGCCTTCAACACAAAGGCACTTAGGTATGGGCACAAGTGGTGAAATAGTCTTATGACACACTAACATTCACCACTTGAACATTCAAACACCTAAATTTATTGAATGGCATAAGTGTCACTTCCTAACACTTGGAAGCTTGATGGTGTCATTACACCTCAGCCTCTAACCACACAAGTTATTGACAAAATTACACAATTTCTAGTTGGTAGTGTCAACACATCATATGTATGATCATGATACTCCATAAGCACCAGATATGAGTTTCTACAAGAAGAAGATCTTCAATCCTATCTTCAACAAATTCTATCAAGTAGACTTCCTTCACAAAGATCCAACTCAAAATTTTCAAATATAAGTGACACAATACACAAAGCTCAATTCCTCAAGCTACCTATGAAAGGCAAACTTGACCAAATTCATTAACTACAACATAAATGGCTTTTCTAGACAAAATTTTTATTAACCATGAGCTCAATGCTTTGGAATTTTTTTTTTTTTAATAAAAGTCTTTTTGCAAAAATATTTTTATTCTCAAGTCAATTATGAAAAGCTTTTCTAGTTTTTTTAAGCATTTTCTCAACCAGAGAATTCCAATTAACCAAGCATATTGCAATTATGCTTACAAGCAAGAAAAACATGTTTTGTTTTTTGAATGGTTTGAAAAAGAATATGCTCTCCAAAATGGGATAGTATATCCCTTCTTCACAAAATTTTCAAGTTTTTCAAATGACATCAATGTTTGAACCCAAACACAATGGTGGGAAACTACAATAGGTCAAAAAATTGACTCTATTCATCCACCCTCTTGCAAAATCATTTTCAAGCAAAAACATTCCCATGTTTCAGCATCACTTTTCAAAGTTTGTAGAGAAAATGAATAATTTTTTACAAATGATGTCAAAAAAATTCTTGAACAAAACAATTACACCAACAAATTTTTACAAACTATTGGTACCTAACTCTCAATCATATAAACAATGGTTTCTAATCTACCATCAATAGCAAATCAAGCTCCAAAATCTTTTTCCAAACCAATTTTCAAGCCCTTTTCTATTTCAAGCAAAACCAGAAATGAATTTGATCAAGCACTAAAGCAACAATTACAGGATTTAGAATCATCCACAAGCATAACATCAAATCAAGTTGCCAAGAGTCTTCAGACTCTTTGCATAGGTGTTAGCTCCATTGAGCCATCTATACCTAAAGCCTTTAATAGTGATTTAGCTTTCAATAAGCTCAAATTCAAGCCATAGTGTACAAAGATGTACTACCTAAGATCCATGGCTCTAGAACTTGCTTTGGAAGAAAAGCTAACCCTTGTTCAAGCCAAATACAATTCAAACTCCATTTATGAATGGAACATAGATGAGTTATCTAAATACTAGGTCATGAATCTACTTCAATAGATGACTATGGTATTAAATGTTTACAGGACTCAGAGTCAGCTTTTTGATCTTGCAATAATTGAACTTTTAGTTGCTAATTTTACTTGTTAATTGAAAGGATGGTGGGATAATATTCTTACTTAAGCTAACCATGAAAGTGTTTTCCAAGCTATCAAAACTAGCTCCTCTAGGTGAGCCCCTTTTGGATGACCAAGCCCAACTAATCCCTATTTGTTATAGTATCTTTGATCTTTGCAATTTCCAAGCATTTCATTCGTGATCCTCCTCATTTGAAGGATAAAACCATTGAATTACTCTTCAATCTCAAGTGTAAGTATCTTCACAACTTTCATTGGTATAAAGATACTTTCCTAACTTGTATCATGCAATGAGAAGATAGCAACCAGCCCTTCTAGCAAGATAAGTTTCTAGCTAGGCTTTCCAAGTTCCTTGTTGACAAGGTAAGATCAAAACTCCAAGCTTATTTCCATGGTCCAATTCCTTACTATACCTTAGCCTATGGTGAGCTACTAAGCATTATCCAAAAAGAAGGTCTATAAATTTGTTCCAATCTCAAACATTAACAACAATTGAAACATGAACTAAAACTAACTTGGAAAGAACATAGTTCTTTCTGTGCCCAATTGATGACTCTCTTTATCATAAAGAGATGTCCAAATGTAGGAAGTCTTCTATGTTCATTAGAAATCCTTCTTACCCTTAAGCCTAAAAGTCTCTAAAATATGTCCATCAAAAAACTCAAAAATAAACCAAACGGCCCAAATAGTCATTCAAGCCTAAAGCCCAAACATTTCTAAGCACCTCAATAACTTGCTTTAGAAGTGGTTAGCCTAGACACTTGGCTCATTACTTTAAAATCCAAAAGAAAGTCCAAGCCTTCCAATCACCTAAACCAATTTATGAATAGATCCAAAACCTAGTTATTGACTCCTTTGATTCTAATTCTTCAAATGAAGAGCAAGCCCTCCAAGTTGATGAACTTGCCACCTTATCTACTTCAAGTAATGAGAAATAAGTGTTCTCATTAAATATTAGGAACTCATCCTAAAGTTAATTGATTGTATGGATGATCTATAAGCTAAAACCCAACATCTTCGTAAGCATCCAACTTAAGCACCATTATGCTCTACCTAGCACCCTCTTCTCCAATAAGTCCAAACTCATCAAAATCTTCCAACCTTACTCAAGTGACTTGACCAACCCAAAGCCCAAGCCAAATCCTCTTTATGAACTTCAACATGAAGTTAACCAACTCAAGCTATAAATCAAAGAACTTAAGCAACAGAGATCAGTAGATCATAATTTACTACTATCTCTTCTTCACCAATCTCAACATGAGCTTAGTGAACCAAGCCTTCCTCAAGCTAATCCAGAAACATCTTTGTTTACCCTGGACCAAGCAAACTTTCTATGCTTATTGATAGTAATCACAACTCATAAATGGCTCATTAATATTACCATCTAAAATCATGATTTCTAGCTAACTACCTTGGCCTTGTTAGGCAATGGTGCAAATTTGAATTGCATCCAATAAGACCTTACCCCAACCAAGTACTATGAGAAAAATTTGGAAGGATTTAAATCTGCAAGCAACCTTTCCCTTGCAATCTTGCACAAGCTTTTTGATGCCTACATCTACCATTTAGGTATCACTATCAAAACTTATTTTGTTTTGATCAAAAACCTCAAGCAAAAGGTTATCTTAGGGATACTCTTCATTAACCTTATCTAGCCATTTCAAGTCACATGCCAAGGAAAAACCACCACTATCCTTGGTCAAACACTTCAATTCCAACTCATACACAATTCTCAAAATAGAAACCTCAATCTTTTGAAGGATATCTCAATTCGAGAATCCATAGAACTAAATCTACTTCTTAAAACCAAAACATCTTATCTTCATTGTCTCCAAGATGAGATCAATTTCAAAAGGCTTAAACACCAATTGACACATCTAATTCTTCAAGCAAAAATTCAAAACCTTCAAAACCAAATAAAAACCACTATTTATTTTGAAGTATCAAATGCCTTTTGGCACTATAAGCAACATATGGTAGATTTGCCATATGCCAAGCACTTTGATGAGCACCAAATCCCCATGAAGGCATGTCCAATCCAAATGCATCCATAGTTAATGGAGTATTGTAAACAAAAAATCCAAGCTTTACTCACTAAAGGTATCATTTGGCCCAGTAATTCACCATAAAGTTGTGTGACATTTTACATTAACAAGAATGCTGAAATAGAATGTGGCACTCCAAGGTTAGTTAGCCCTTGAACCAAGCTTTGTAATGGATCAAGTATCCAATTCCAAATCAAAAATACCCCTTGCAAAGCCTTGTAATGGCTTTGATCTTTTCCAAGTTTGATCAAAAATCTAGGTTCTAGCAGATTTAGATTAAGGAGGTAGATAGGTATAAGACTGCCTTCATTGTATCATTTGGCTAGTATGAATAGAATTTCATGCCATTCAAAACTAAAAAATGCACCCTCTAAGTTCTAGAGGATCATGAATGAGATTTATTCTCATTATTCTTAATTCTTAGTTGTCTATGTTGATAATGTCTTGGTGTTTTCATCCAATGTAGATCAACACTTTAAGCATTTGACCATCTTCATAAAGGTCACTTGCAAGCACAACCTAGCCATTTCCAAGCCCAAGATTAGTCTTTTCCAAACTAAGGTAAGATTCATTGGTCATTATATCCATTAAGGTACTCTCATTCTTATAGAAAGATCAATTCTATTTACTAATAGGTTTCCTTACTAGCTTATTGACAAATTTTGAGTCCAAAGATTCTTAAGAAGTCTTAACTACATCATGGACTTCTATCCTAAGCTTAACCTAGTTTGCAAACCTTTATATGATAGGCTCAAGAAAAATTCAATACCTTGGCCTTCCAAGCACATAGCCCATAGATTAAGCCATCAAGCAACAAGTCAAGGAACTTCCTAGTTTGCACATTTGTGATCCATACCTACCTAAGATAGTTGAGAAGATGCCTCAAAATTAGGTTATGGTGGGATTCTCAAGCAAGTCCATGATAAACAAGAACAAATTATTCATTTTACCTCTAAGCATTGAAATGACTGTCAATAATAGTATTCCATAATTAACAAAAAAATTTTAGCAATTGTTTTGTACATCTCCAAATTTCAAATGATTTACTCAATTAACGGTTTTTGCTCCACATTGATTGTCAAATTGTAAAATATGTTTTGCAAAAAGATGTTCAAAACCTTACATCAAAACAAATTTTTGCTAGGTGGCAAGCAATTTTAAGCATTTTTTACTTTGACATTGAATTTTTGAAGGGTAGTTAAAACTCTTAATTTTTTTACAATAGAATTTTTGTAAGGTTCTTTAACACCACAATGCCTTGAAAAAGGTCCACCAAGCCTCCCCCCAAACCTTCTATCAAGCCACTTAAAACATGGGCTTAGATCTTTAAACAAGAAGCATTAGCCCAACAAAAAGCCTCAAGCTCCTTTAGTTCTCATAATTCATCCTCAAATTCAAACATCAGCCCAAAGACAAAAGCAACTCTTTCTTGCTTACCTTTAAAAGCTCATCAAGCACTCAAAACCTAGTTAACCTCTCTTCTAGACTATCTAGTACCATCAAAACCTACTTCTTTGAAGCAAATCAAGCTTGAGTCAAGCATTAGTGTTTCTTCTTGCATGAGCACCAATCAAGTAACAAGCAATAAGATGCAAAGGTATCACCTACCCCTCTCTCCAAAGGGTTGGTTATGGTTCCACCAGTCCCTCTCTCAAAATTAATTTCAAAAGGCAAAGAGGTGGTTGTTTTAGTTATCCCTCCTCAAATTGTTTTTCTATGTAACTTTCAAGCAACTTAAAAAATGTTTTACCTTATATTATCAAGCCCTCTTTTCAAAACATTGAGTTGATTGAAAGAAGACTTTATAACACCAACCCTTAAGTTATTGCCAACAAAGTGTTTTCTTCATATTGGCTTTACAAGCCTTAAGATTAATTGAAACCCAAATTGTTTTATGAAACTATGCTAGTCAAAAACTAATCAGTCAAAATCAAGCACCATTACTAGCCAAATGATCCAAGCTGAATTATTCACTCAACTATTCAATTATTTAGGTCTTTCAACCCTTAAATTGGCTTGACTCACCAAACCACTATCAAAAATTTCATGCCAACATTACTTTGTCTGCAAGCTTCCTTCCCAAATTCAACTATTAGGATTACAAACATGCATGGTTTAATGCTTTCTATTACCAAAACAAATCCTAGAAGCTTTCCTAGATTTTTTTTTTGGGAAAAAAAAAAGCCACCATTTCCTTTCCCCTTTAGTTTAACTATTGGTGGAATTAGTTTGGCCTAATGTCTGAAATCTTTTTAGACTTAATTCAAGAAGATTTCAACATCTTCCAATCAAAATTCAAGCCCTAAATTACTCTAAATTTTTTTTCCTAGTTATTATAATTTTGTTATATTTTCAAGTTACCTTGGATTTATGCTTAGGAACTCCATATTAAGGATGATCATTTCATAAGGACTCCAATTGTTGACTGAATCTGCAAAGTCAAGTTTTGGCAACAATTTTATGCTACTCAATAGTAGAAAGCTCATAAGCATGGTGTCCTATAGTGACTCTCTGTGAATCCCTAGTAGTCCAACAAAATTGAAGCAAGCACTTCTCAATTCCTCTAGTAGAAGACACATACAAGTGCCCTTTTTGTTGGAGCCAAAACTGAGTAAGAACATCTCAATGTATTGTTAGATATTCTCTAAAATCCTCAGTAAGCCATGGATGAAGCCAAGTCAAGCTCATCATCATCATATGATTCATTTTAGAATCATGATCAAGAAGAAGACACCTTCAACCCCATTCACAAGAGCATAAAGACTTCACAAAAAAAAAAAAGTCTTTCAAACCATAAGACTTCTTCACCCTTAAACCTTAAAAGTATTCTTACTCTTAAGAATATCAAGCCCTTTAAGCCTATGTTACCTCTTGTAAATATTTTATTTTAATTTCAAGCTTAAGCCTTATGAGTATTCTTACTCTCAAGTATTTCAGGCTCAAGCACTTAAGCTTTGTAAGTATGTATTTCAAATAATACTAAATTATGCATTATCTTCTTACTTTCATCTTGTTTTCATTACCCTCTTGGTATATGTATATACACATACATACATACATACATACATATATTTGTATGTATATAAGTATGTATAATTTTTAAGAAAGGGGGTTTTGGACAATATAAGTGAATATGACCCCATCTAAGTTATAAGTTATTAAGCTAAATGCTTTACAATATTGTGTTAGAACATTTTTCATGGTGTTTATCACCATATTGAGTGACATTGAATGGGTTTATCACATACAAACTTGAAGCTATGAAGCATGTTCCTAATGTAATGACTTATTATTGATAATTTCATGTACATCTTTGGGCCCTTTGTTAGCACTAAAAGTGGTTGCAATCTTCCCATTTTTGATTTTTATTATTGTGTAACGAGTTTTGGGTCTTTATATTAAAAAACATCATTTTTAATGCCTTTATAATGATTAAATGAGTCTTTATGTGATTGCTTACACCATTAATCTTGATATATTGAGTTGTGAATGCTACTTTGGTTGATTAATTAAGGCAACTTGCCATAATTGTGATGGTTGATCATAATAGATGATTTTAAATCTTGTGTTTGTGTCAATATGACATGAGTGCCAAACAAAATGAGATTTTGGCTTAAGTAAAAGTGGTAAAGTGATTGATTTCATACATGCAACTTATTGCTGTGAATGTTATTATTATCCCATGGTTGCAAATTCTAAAGGCAAAACTAGTTATTGATTGTATCATTTTTATGAAAGTCACAAGATACATTGATTAATATGTAATGATAATGTTATATATTCATCCTTTATGGTGAAGTAGAGGCTTGGCTAACATATAATGATATAATGTTATATATTTATCCTTTGAGGTGGAACAAAGGCTTAAATAACTTGTAATGATATAATGTTATAAGTTCATCCTTTGAGGTGGAGTAGAGACTTGAAAGTTTGTCATGCAAATAATTATTATTTGATTTATTATGGAAACCATATTTATAACCTTAGATATGGTTAATATGAAGACAAATTGGCCAATAAATTTTTTTATGGATATTTCAATATTGGTGAAACTAACATTATAAGTATTGATGTATGTGATAGCCAAATCTCTATTTTCATGGCACGGGTAAGTTATATGATTGAAAGGATAAGCATATTTGTCTAACTCATGATTGGTAAAGCAATTATTGAATAATGAAGTAATCACATGATTTTATAAGGTTAGAGACGAATTTGACAAATCTTCTAATTAAACTTCTAAGAATAGAACTAGTGAAAAAAATACATTGAGGGAAATAGAACCAATGCCTATAGAGAATGGTCAAAAGTAATGGAAACTCGACCTATGTGATATGAGATCCCTTATAGAACTCATATGTACTATCAAAATTATAAAGTTCCATCATATGGTGTAGATTGTGCAAAAATTCCAATGTTTAAGGTTAATTTATATTTTTAATAAATTATATAACCCTTATCGATAATGTGTTACTAAAATGTAAACATGATAAATTCAACTATATAAGAGTGGAGTGTCACCACTCCTATAAGGTCCTAAGCATGATCTTTGGAACCTTCATAAAACTAGGTGAATTAAGGCCTAACAACATTAAACTATGTTGAACAACATGATATTAGAGACTATAATATGGTGACAAGTTCACTATTATTCATGTAGAAGTTATGACTCTTAAAAATTTTTATTTCATTATGCTTTTGAATATCAAATTTTGTGATGCAAGTTTTTGGTTCATAGCCCAAAAGGCATCAAAGATAATACATTATATTTTTGTTGATTAATTCAGCAAAATTGGACTTTGAAAATAATGGTTAATTGTTGTAAATTAGTGTATTTTTAAAAGCTGATTACCATAATTTAACAGTTGGTCAAACTAAATATTTTATAATCATTGGACTAGTTATTTTATGACTATTAGATTATCTATTATTTGACCATGAAACTAGCTATTATGTGTATTAAAATAGTTAGCTGTTACTATTGTAATTCTATCTTAAAAGCTATCATTGTTACTTATGAGTGATACAACTAGGCATATTTCATAAAGGACTTCTTTCATCATCCAAAATTTTCTTAGAGAGATCTTTGTGAATTCTCTCCTACAATGTATTTGAAAAAGTGTATGATGCTAGGTTAATTAAAAAAGGAGCAGCTTTGGTGCACTTGCAATTTGATGTGTGATGGAAGCCATATTGTACCAGCTCAAATCAACAAGGGAGTTGATGCTTTGCAAAACCTTAGAGGACCAATGACAAGGGCAAGGTCAAAGAAAATAAAGGAAGCTCTCAACAACTTGTTGTACGATATTTACCATCAGGAAGTTACTAGGTGCGAGTTAAGGATGATGGAGGCTTCACCAGGGCTTGCAAATGTGTCATCTATAGAGGAATTTGAGAACCATGGCCTTGGGAAGGATGTTGGATTTGGGAGCCCATGTTTGGGCATTTAAATGGATTATTTTCATGGGCTATATTGTTATGTAGTGGGTTGAACGAATTTCCTTAATAAGCCCATCTTATTAGCTAGGGTTTTTAGGGGTACGAATTTCCTTAATAAGCCTATCTTATTAGCTAGGGTTTTGGGGGTATGAATTTCCTTAATAAGTCCATCTTATTAGCTAGAGTTTTGGGGGGATAGCACATAAAAAGGGCAGAAAGGGTAGCTGGAGGTAGAATGGATTTTTGATAAATGTATGAGCTATTTTCTCTAGTTCTTTGAGAACTAATTCTGAACTTTCATACTTGAGTGTGTTGGTTCAATAGACTTATCTTTTTCAACATTGTTGTTGTTAGGAGTGGCATTTGAATCTTATAGTTCTGGTTCTTAGTTGTTTATAACCATTGGGTCAGAACTCCAAAACCCTTAACCTTTGTTAGAACGATTTTATACCAATAATGGTGTTGAGTTCCGTTTACATATAATCGGAGTTCGTATCATTTGGTATCAAAGACTTGGCTCTAATTCAGGTTAGTTATACCTTTGTTCTCATCTATTTCATGTATTCTTCATTGTTGGTTGAATAATCAAAAAATAAAAAACAAAAAAAAAAAAGAAAAGAAGAAAAGAAACACAAAAAAAAAAAAATAAAATCGTGTATTTCTTGGATTTCCTTTCTGATATTTGTTTCTTCTACAGAAATACCCATTAGTTAACCGAAAAAAAAAACATAAATTGGCTTTATTGCTCAATTGGTCATTTACTCAATTATATTTGATAATTGATTGTTATCTGATTGCGCTGCTCATATCATTGAATTCCTTGACATTCTGTTTACTTTATTACCCATCTTCTTGATCGTGTCACTTCTCTGAAGAAGTAGGTCTAGGATTGATATATTCAAGTTTTATTTGTTCTGAATTCAGTTTGCTTGGAACTACTGAAAGAGCTCTTAGAGTCTTGCAATTCATTGTGTGAAACACGAGAGTTGAGGACTACTATAGTTAAGTGGAGGGCAAACACTCAAGGGAGTGAGTTTTGTGAGGTATATTCTTTATTTACTAACAATCTTGCATATCCAATGTCTAATGCTAAAGAAGGCAGTTTCCCACAGTGGAGTGGTAAAAGTGACTAAACAAGTTGTGGTTCCATTTTCTATTGGTAGATATAAGGACGAGTTGTTTTGTGATGTTGTACCTATGCAGGCCGGGCATTTGTTATTGGGCTGTCCTTGGCAATTTGATAGAAAAGTTTTGCATAATGGTTACAAAAATCACTATTCTTTCACCATGGATGGAAAACCATTTACACTTGTTCCATTGACTCCAAAACAAGTGTATGAAGACCAAGTGAGACTTTATGAAAGTGAGCAAAAGAGGAGTGAAAAGAAAGAGAGAGTCAAGAGAAAAGAAAGAGAGAGTCAAGAGAAAAGAAAGTGAAGGAGAGAAAAACAAGGTAAAAGCATTTGAGAGTGCTAAGTACAAGAGTGGTTAGGTTCATGAGAGTGAAGATGAAAGAAAACAAGTGAGTGTGTTTGCAAAAGGAGCAAATGTTAGGGTTGCCTTCCAAGGTAGGCAACAAATGATCTTGATCTTTTACAAGGATTCTTATTTCTCTAACACAAACCTTGATTCATCTTTGCCTAGTGCTATTTCATCGTTGTTGCAGAATTATAATGATGTATTCCCTAAGGAGATCCCAGATGGTTTACCACCAAGGAGAGGGATTGAACCTCATATTGATCTTATTCCTGGAGCTCCCATTCCCAATAAGCCAGCATATAGAAGTAATCTTGAGGAGACAAAGGAGCTTTAGAGGCAAGTTGATGAGTTGATGAGGAAGGGACATGTAAGGGAGAGCATGGGTCCCTGTGCAGTGCCAGTGTTGCTTGTGCCAAAGAAAGATGGATCTTGGAGGATGTGTGCTAATTGTAGAGCTATCAACAAAATAATAGTTAAGTATCAACATCCTATACCTAGGCTTAATGATATGCTAGATGAATTACATGGTGCTTGTTACTTCTCTAAAATTAACCTGAAGAATGGGTATCATCAAATTAGGATGAGGGAAGGAGATGAATGGAAAACTGCATTTAAGACCAAGTATGGTTTGTATGAATGGTTAGTTATGCCCTTCCATTTGACTAATGCTCCTAGTACTTTTATGAGATTAATGAATCATGTCTTGAGACCTTTCTTAGGAAAGTTTGTTGTGACTTATTTTGATGACATATTAGTATACAGCAGGAATTTAGAAGAGCATGTTGAACATTGGCATTGTGTGCTTGATGTTTTGAGGAAAGAGAAATTGTATGCCAATTTGAAGAAATGCGAGTTTTGCAAGGATCATGTCATTTTCTTGGGTTATGTTGTGTCTGCTCATGGCATAGAGGTTGATAAAGAGAAGATTAAGGCAATTCAAGAATGGCCTACACCCAAAAGTGTGAGTGATGTGAGGAGTTTCCATGGTTTGGCTAGCTTTTATAGGAGGTTCATTAAGAATTTTAGTACCATAGCTGCACCATTGATTGAGGTGATTAAAAAGAGTGTGGATTTCAAGTGGGGTAAGGAACAACAAGATGCCTTTGATTTGCTTAAGTCTAAGTTATGTAATAAACCATTTCTTGCTTTGCCTGATTTTTCTAAGATCTTTGAAATTGAATGTGATGCATCGGGCATTGGGATTGGGGGAGTTCTCATGCAAGAGAAACGACTTATTGCATTCTTTAGTAAGAAGTTGAGTGGGGCAACATTGAATTATCCAACTTATGATAAAGAAATGTATGCACTTATTAGGACTATAGAAACATGGCAGCATTACCTTTAGCCCAAGGAGTTTGTAATTCATACTGATCATGAGTCTTTAAAATACTTGAAGGGGTAACGTAAGTTGAATAGGAGACATGCAAAATGGGTTGAGTTTATTGAAACTTTTCCTTATGTAATTCAATACAAATCAGGTTAGGAAAATGTTGTTACTGACGCATTGTCACATAAGTACACATTGATTAGCACTTTGAGTGTTAAGTTGCTGGGGTTTAAGCACATTATTGGTTTGTATGCTAATGATGCTAACTTTAATAACATATATGCTGCATGTGAGAAAACTGCCTTTGGTAAGTTCTATAGATATGAGGGGTATTTGTTTAGAGTAAAAAAGCTCTGTATTCCTCAAGGGTCTATGAGAGCATTACTTATAAGAGAAACTCATAGGGGTGGTTTAATGGGACACTTTGGCATTCAAAGACTTTTGATGTTTTACATAAACATTTATTTTGGCCACATATGAAAGGGGATGTTGAAAGAGTCTGTGTCAAGTGTATTACCTATAGACAAGTTAAGTCTAGGTTTTTGCCCCATCGTAAGTATATGCCCTTAGAAATTCCTTGTGAACCTTGGACCAACATTTCTATGGATTTTATTCTTGGGTTACCTAGGTCTAAGAAGGGCCGAGATTATATTCTTGTTGTAGTTGACAGGTTTTCAAAGATGGTGCATTTCATTGCGTGCACCAAAACGAATGATGCCACACATATTGTAGACTTATTTTTTAGAGAGATTGTTTGCCTACATGGAGTGCCAAAGAGTATTGTATCAGATCCTGATGCAAATTTTTTGAGCCATTTTTGGAAGACATTGTGGGGTAAGCTTGGAACAAAGTTATTGTTTTCTACAACTTGCCACCCACAAACTGATGGACAGATTGAGGTTGTAAATCGAACTCTTGGTACATTGTTGCGTGCTGTTATTGGTAAGAACTCTAGAACCTGGGAAGAATGTTTGCCTTTTGTGGAATTTGCCTATAATTGTGTTGTTTATAGTACTATAGGTTATTCTCCTTTCGAGCTTGTTTATGGTTTTAATCCATTATCTCCTTTGGATTTAGCACCATTACCTATACAGGACAGGGTTAATTTAGATGGAAAAAAGAAGGCTGAAGTGGTTAGGCAACTTTATGAGAAAGCTAGGCTTAACATTGAGAGAAAAACCAAACAATATGAAACGCAAGCCAACAAAGGTCGTAGGCATGTCACTTTTGAACCTGGTGATTGGGTTTGGATACATTTGCAGAAGGATAGATTTCCTATGCAAAGGAAATCAAAGTTGCAACCAAGGGGAGATGGTCCTTTCCAAGTGGTGGCAAGAGTCAACGATAATGCATATAAACTTGACTTGCCAGGTGAGTATAATGTGAGTGTAACATTTAATGTTTCTAACCTTTCTCCTTTTCTCTTTGATGATGTAGGTGTTGATTTGAAGACAAATCATTTTGAGGAGAGCGGGAATGATGGAAGCCATATTGTACCAGCTCAAATTAACAAGGGAGTTGATGCTTTGCAAAACCTTGGAGGACCAATGACAAGGGTAAGGTTAAAGTAAATAAAGGAAGCTCTCAACAACTTGTTGTGCGACATTTACTATCAGGAAGTTGCTAGGTACGAGTTAAGGATGATGGAGGTTTCACCAGGGGTTGCAAATGTGTCATCTATGGAGGAATTTGAGAACCATGGCCTTGGGAAGGATGTTGGATTTGGGAGCCCATGTTTGGGCATTTAAATGGATTATTTTCATGGGTTATATTGTTATGTAGTGGGTTGAACGAATTTCCTTAATAAGCCCATCTTATTAGCTAGGGTTTTTAGAGGTACGAATTTCCTTAATAAGCTCATCTTATTAGGTAGGGTTTTTTGGGGGTACGAATTTCCTTAATAAGCCTATCTTATTAGCTAGGGTTTTGGGGTATGAATTTCCTTAATAAGTCGATCTTATTAGCTAGGGTTTTTGGGGGATAGCATATAAAAAGGGCAGAAAGGGTAGCTGGAGGCAGAATGGATTTTTGATGAATGTATGAGCTATTTTCTCTGGTTTTGTGAGAATTAATTTTGAACTTTCATACTTGAGTGTGTTGGTTTAATAGACTTATCTTCTTCAACGTTGTTGTTGTTAGGAGTGGCGTCTGAATTGATGGAAGCCATATTGTACCAACTCAAATCAACAAGGGAGTTGAAGCTTTGCAAAGCCTTGGAGGACCAATGACAAGGGCAAGGTCGAGGAAAATAAAGGAAGCTCTCAACAACTTGTTGTGCGACATTTACCATCAAGAAGTTGCTAGGTATGAGTTAAGGATGATGAAGGCTTCACCAGGCTTGCAAATGTGTCATCTGTGGAGGAATTTGAGAACCATGGCCTTAGGAAGGATGTTAGATTTAGGAGCCCATGTTTGGGCATTTAAATGGATTATTTTCATGGGTCTATATTGTTATATAGTGGGTTGAACGAATTTCCTTAATAAGCCCATCTTATTAGTTAGGGTTTTTAGGGATACAAATTTCCTTAATAAGCCCATCTTATTAGGTAGGGTTTTTGGGGGTACGACTTTCCTTAATAAGCCTATCTTATTAGCTAGGGTTTTGGGGTACGAATTTCCTCAATAAGCCCATTTTATTAGTTAGGGTTTTTGGGGGATAACATATAAAAAGGGCAGAAAGGGTGGCTAGAGGAAGAAACCATCTTTATGAATGTATGAACTATTATCTCTGGTTCCTTGAGAACTAATTCTGAACTTTCAGTACTTGAGTGTGTTGGTTCAATAGACTTATTTTCTTCAACATTGTTGTTGTTAGGAGTGGCGTCTAAATCTTATAGTTCTGGTTCTTGGTTGTTTATAATCATTGGGTTAGAACTCCAAATCCCTTAACCTTTGTTAGAATGATCCTATACCAACATTGGTATTGGGTTCCATTTACATATAATTGGAGTTCGTATCATTTGGTATCAGAGCCTTGGCTCTAACTCAGGTTAGTTATACCTTTGTTATCATATATTTCATATATTCTTCATTGTTGGTTGAATAATAAAAAAAAAAACAAAACAAAAGAAAAACAAAAGAAAAGAAGAAAAATAAACACAAGAAAAAAGAAACAAAAAAATCATGTATTTCTTGGGTTTCCTTTCTAATATTTGTTTCTTCTACAGAAATACCCATTAGTTAACCAAAAAGAAAGAAAAAAACCAGCTTTATTGCTCAATTGGTCATTTACTCAATTATATTCTTTGACATTCTGTTTGCTTTATTGCCTATCTTCTTGATCGTGTCACTTCTCTAAAGAGGTAGGTCTAGGATTGATATATTCAAGTTTTGTTTATTTTGAACTTAGTTTGCTTAGAACTATTGAAAGAGCTCTTAGAGTCTTGCAATTCATTGTGTGAAACACGAGAGTTGAGGACTGTTATAGTTGAGTGGAGAGCAAACATGCAAGGGAGTGAGTTTTGTGAGGTATATTCTTTATTTACTAACAATCTTGCATATCTAATGTCTAATGCTAAAGAAGGCAGTTTCCCACATGGAGAAGAGGAAGTAGTTGTTCCAGATTTCAAATTGCTTATGAAATCCTTAGAGCAGAAGTTTGATAGGATTGACAAAATGTTTTGGGAAGTTCAAGACAGGATGGATAAAATAGAAAGGGAATCGAGTGTCAATCCTAATAGGCCAGCTGGGGGGTCATGACGGAGCAATTTGAACATGACTTTGGTGAAGATGGTGATGATTATTATGATGACGGTGATAATGTGAGTAAAAACTTTAGAGGTGGATTTAGAGGAGGATGTGGTAATAGGAATAGTAGAGGAGTAAGAGGCAATGGAAATGTTTATAATAGGTACAATGGAGGTTGGGATAATAGAAATAAAGTGGAGGAAGGAGTAGACAAAAATCTTAATAGTATTAAAATGAAAATACCTTATTTCCAAGGGAAAGCTGACCCTAATGTCTATTTGGATTAGGAACGAATGGTAGAATTAATATATGAGTGCCATAACTTCTCTGAGGAAAAAAAGTGAAGTTAGTTGTGGTAGAGTTCACTGATTATGCTGTAGTATGGTGGGACCAGCAAGTTACCACTAGGAGAAGAAATTTGGAGAGAATCGTAGAAACTTGGAATGAGTTGAAGACTGTGATGAGAAGGAGATTTGTTCCTAGCTCTTATTATAGGGATTTGTATAACAAGTTGCAAAGCTTTATGCAAGGTTCCAAGAGTGTGAAAGAGTACCATAAGGAGATGGAAATTACTATGGTTAGGGCAAATGTAATGGAGGATAGGGAGGCAACCATGGCTAGGTTCCTCCAAGGGTTGAATAGAAGCATAGCTGATGTGGTAGAACTATAACACTATGTAGAGTTTGAAGATATGGTACACATTGCCATGAAAGTTAGAGGCAACTTAAGGGAAGGAGCACTTCTAGAAATAATCAGAACTTAGGTTTATCTTTTTGGAAGTCAAACCGGGGGAAGAAGGAAGAAAAGATGACTTCTAAGCTTAAAACCAATTCACATAGACCCAAGACCAGTAGGAGTAGCCTGGAAAGGGGCAAATTTAAAGAAAAACTTGAGGGCACCCAAGGAAAAACTAAAGACATCAAATGCTTTAGATATCTGAATAGGGGTCATGTGGCTTCACAATGTCCTAACAAGAGAAGCATGTACCTTAAGGAGAATAGTGACTATGTGTCTTGCAGCGATGCTAGTGATGAAGACCAAATGCCGCCACTAGAGGATGCTAGTGATGTTGATGAAGGGATAGAGTATTCAGAGCATGGTGAAAGGCTTTTAGTAACAAGGAGAGCCCTTAGTGTGTAGGTTAAGGAGGAAGATGATGTTAAGATGCAGCGGGAAAATATTTTCCATACTCGATGTTTGGTTCAAGATAGACTCTATTGCTTGATCATCGATGGAGGTAGTTGTACTAATGTAGCAAGTACGGAGTTGGTGGAAAAATTGAATTAGCATACAACCACACATCCTAGGCCATATAATTTGCAATGGTTGAATGACAATGGAGTGGTGAAAGTGACTAAACAAGTTGTGGTTCCATTTTCTATTGGTAGATATAAGGACGAGTTGTTTTGTGATGTTGTACCTATGTAGGCTGGGCATTTGTTATTGGGCTGTCCTTGGCAATTTGATAAAAAAGTTTTGCATAATGATTACAAGAACTGTTATTCTTTCACCATGGATGGAAAACCATTTACACTTGTTCCATTGACTCTAAAACAAGTGTATAAAGACCAACTGAGACTTTATGAAAGTGAGCAAAAGAGGAGTAAAAAGAAAGAGAGAGTCAAGAGAAAAGAAAGTGAAGGAGAGAAAAACAAGGTAAATGCATTTGAGAGTGCTAAGTACAAGAGCGGTTAGGTTCACGAGAGTGAAGATGAAAGAAAACAAGTGAGTGTGTTTGCTAAAGGAGCAGATGTTAGGGTTGCCTTCCAAGCTAGGCAACAAATGATCTTGATCCTTTAGAAGGATTCTTATTTCTCTAACACTAACCTTGAATCATCTTTGCCCAGTGCTATTTCATCTTTGTTGTAGGATTATAATGATGTAATCCCTAAAGAGATCCCAGATGGTTTACCACCAAGGAGAGGGATTGAACATCACATTGATCTTATTCTTGGAGCTCCCATTCCCAATAAGCCAGTGTATAGAAGTAATCCTGAGGAGACAAAAGAGCTTCATAGGCAAGTTGATGAGTTAATGAGGAAGGGACATGTAAGGGAGAGCATAGGTCCCTGTGCAGTGCCAGTATTGCTTATGCCAAAGAAAGATGGATCTTGGAGGATGTGTGTTGATTGTAGAGCTATCAACAAAATAACAGTTAAGTATCGACATCCTATACCTAGGCTTGATGATATGCTAGATGAATTATATGGTGCTTGTTACTTCTCTAAAATTGACCTTAAGAGTGGGTATCATCAAATTAGGATGAGGGAAGGAGATGAATGGAAAACTGCATTTAAAACCAAGTATGGTTTGTATGAATGGTCAGTTATGCCCTTCAGTTTGACTAATGCTCCTAGTATTTTTATGAGATTAATGAATCATGTCTTGAGACCTTTCTTAGGAGAGTTTGTTGTGACTTATTTTGATGATATAGTAGTATATAGCAGGAATTTAGAAGAGCATGTTGAATATTTGCATTGTGTGCTTGATGTTTTGAGGAAAGAAAAATTGTATGCCAATTGGAAGAAATGTGATTTTTGCAAGGATCATGTCATTTTCTTGGGTTATGTTATGTCTGCTTATGGCATAGAGGTTGATAAAGAGAAGATTAAGGCAATTCAAGAATGGCCTACACCTAAGAGTGTGAGTGATGTGAGGAGTTTCCCTGGTTTGGCTAGCTTTTAGAAGAGGTTCATTAAGGACTTTAGTACCATAGCTGCACCATTGATTGAGGTGATTAAAAAGAGTGTGGGTTTCAAGTGGGGTAAGGAACAACAAGATGCCTTTGATTCGCTTAAGTCTAAGTTATGTAATGCACCACTTCTTGCTTTGCCTGATTTTTCTAAGATCTTTGAAATTGAATGTGATGCATCGAGCATTGGGATTGGGGGAGTTCTCATGCAAGAGTAATGACCTATTGCATTCTTTAGTGAGAAGTTGAGTGGGGCAACATTGAATTATCCAACTTATGATAAAAAAATGTATGCATTTGTTAGGACTTTAGAAACATGGCAGCATTACCTTTGGCCCAAGGAGTTTGTAATTCATATTGATCATGAGTTTTTAAAATACTTGAAGGGGCAAGGTAAGTTGAATAGGAGACATGCAAAATGGGTTGAGTTTATTGAAACTTTTCCTTATGTAATTCAATACAAATAAGGTAAGAAAAATGTTGTTGTTGACACATTGTCACATAGGTACACATTGATTAGCACTTTGAGTGTTAAGTTGCTGGGGTTTGAGCACATTATTGGTTTGTATGGTAATGATGCTGACTTTAGTAACGTATATGCTACATGTGAGAAAGCTGCCTTTGGTAAGTTTTATAGACATGAGGGGTATTTGTTTAGAGTAAATAAGCTTTGTATTCCTCAAGGGTCTATGAGATCATTACTTGTGAGAGAAGCTCATGGGGATGGTTTAATGGGACACTTTGGCATTCAAAAGACTTTTGATGTTTTACATGAACATTTCTTTTGGCCATATATGAAAAGGGATGTTGAAAGAATCTATGCGAAGTGTATTACCTATAAATAAGCTAAGTCGAGGGTTTTACCTCATGGTAAGTATATGCCTTTAGAAATTCCTTGTGAACCTTGTACCAACATTTCTATGGATTTTATTCTTGGGTTACCTAGGTTCAAGAAGGGCTGAGATTGTATTCTTGTTGTAGTTGATAGGTTTTCAAAGATGGCGCATTTCATTGCGTGCACCATTCTTGTTGTAGTTGACAGGTTTTCAAAGATGGCGCATTTCATTGCGTGCACCAAAACAGATGATGCCACACACATTGCAGACTTATTTTTTAGAGAGATTATTCGCCTACATGGAGTGCCAAAGAGTATTGCATCAGATCCTGATGCAAAATTTTTGAGCTATTTTTGGAAGACATTGTGGGGTAAGCTTAGAACAAGGTTGTTGTTTTCTACAACTTGCCGTCCATAAATCGATGGACAGACTAAGGTAGTAAATTGTACTCATGGTACATTGTTGCACACTGTTATTGGTAAGAACTCTAGAACCTGGGAAGAATGTTTGCCTTTTGTGGAATTTGCCTATAATCGTGTTGTTCATAGTGCTACAGGTTATTCTCCTTTCGAGCTTGTTTATGGTTTTAATCCATTATCTCCTTTGGATTTAGCCCCATTGCCTATGCAGGACAAGGTTAATTTGGATGGGAAAAAGAAGGCAGAAGTGGTTAGACAACTTCATGAGAAAGCTAGGCTTAACATTGAGAGAAAAACAAAACAATATGAAACACAAGCCAACAAAGGTCGTAGGCATATCACTTTTGAACCTGGTGATTGGGTTTGGGTACATTTGTGGAAGGATAGATTTCTTATGCAAAGGAAATCAAAGTTGCAACCAAGGGGAGATGGTCCTTTTCAAGTGGTGGCTAGAGTCAACAATAATGCATATAAACATGAGTTGCCAGGTGAGTATAATGTAAGTGCAACATTTAATGTTTTTAACCTTTCTCCTTTTCTCTTTGATGATGTAGGTGTTGATTTGAGGACAAATCATTTTGAGGAGAGCGGGAATGATGGAAGCCATATTGTACCAACTCAAATCAACAAGGGAGTTGATACTTTGCAAAACCTTGGAGGACCAATGACAAGGGCAAGGTCAAAGAAAATAAAGGAAGCTCTCAACAACTTGTTGTATGACATTTACCACCAGGAAGTTGTTAGGTACGAGTTAAGGATGATAAGGCTTCACCAAGGCTTGTAAATGTGTCATCTATAGAGGAATTTGAGAACCATGGCCTTGGAAAGGATGTTGGATTTGGGAGCCCATGTTTGGGCATTTAAATGGATTATTTTCATGGGGTTATATTGTTATGTAGTGGGTTGAACGAATTTCCTTAATAAGCCCATCTTATTAGTTAGGGTTTTTAGGGGTACGAATTTCCTTAATAAGCCCATCTTATTAGGTAGGATTTTTGGGGGTACGAATTTCCTTAATAAGCCCATCTTATTAGGTAGGGTTTTGGGGGTACGAATTTCCTTAATAAGCCCATCTTATTAGCTAGGGTTTTTGGGGGATAACATATAAAAAGGGCAGAACGGGTGGCTAGTGGAAGAACCCATCTTTATGAATGTATGAGCTATTTTCTCTGGTTCCTTGAGAACTAATTCTGAACTTTCAGTACTTGAGTATGTTGGTTCAATAGACTTATCTTCTTTAATATTGTTGTTGTTAGGAGTGGTATCTAAATCTTATAGTTCTGGTTCTTAGTTGTTTATAATCATTGGGTTAGAACTCCAAATCCCTTAACCTTTGTTAGAACGATCCTATACCAACATTGGTGTTGGGTTCTGTTTACATATAATTGGAGTTCGTATCATGAATCTTATAGTTCTGGTTCTTGGTTGTTTATAACCATTGGGTCAGAACTCCAAATCCCTTAACCTTTGTTAGAACGATCCTATACCAACATTGGTATTGGGTTCTGTTTACATATAATCGGAGTTCGTATCAATGTGCACATTAATGGGAAGGTCTATCATATCCTTGAAGAATAACCACAATAACTAGATGCACTATCACAGAACAATGCAACACACACTTTAGACATGACTTTCTTTTGATAATTTAGTTTTATTGTAGCATTATATATTATTTTGTAGATTATTTGCCAACATAACTTGCTTTCATCTATCAACTCTAGCTATTCCTATTTATACTAGTTCCTAACATGAAATGGGGGTTGAAATGTTTGCCTTTCCTTCTTATTCTTCTTCCATTGTTTTTTTTTTTTAGTTTGGATCTTTAAATAAGCACAAATTTTGCATTTTTTATTATTTAACTTATTCACTTTTGATGTTTAAGGCCAAATGAAAGCACACCCTTAATGGTTTAATTGTCCTAACTTTTCACCAACCAAGAAGGTAATTAGTTACTTCACAATGACTTTTGCATTTAATTTTATTTATCAATTTTTTTTTTCAACTCTTAAGCTAAATTCTTTGATGATACAAGTTCCTTTGTTTTTTTGTAAGAATGCACCAAGGTGATAGAAAAGTTGTGCAAGCCACCAAATGATTTAGTTTGACCAAGGAAATGCAGTTTAAGTTGAGTAAGTTCTTCTAAAACTATCATTATTGAAAATTGCTTGAGCAACAAATCATTCAAACACAATTTGATTCTCACTTATACTCCTTTCAATATTGAATTGGTTCTTGTAAGCTAACTAATTGTTTTCCAAGTTTGATTTGATTACTCTCCTTTTAACTAGTGTTTTTAATGACTCTCTTTTTCATTCATGTTTTTGCCCTCTTTCATTATGGAAAATAGGTTGCAATCAAAATTGAAGACACTAATAATAACAACATAAAAGCCTTTTTTCCCTTTAGGTTCCATTTTTCAAGTAGATCACTATATGTTTGGTTGCCAAGAAATTAGAAAAATAAAATTAATTAGCCCCGAACTATATATTTTTTGTGGGTCTTAAGATTTTTGGCTTGTGAATATGTTTGGCATAAACTAAAGTTTCAACCATGAGGTTATTTCTTGGATGTTATGAATACCTATGTGTCTTAGTATACATAAAGGTGATAGAGAAGACATGCAATGCTTCAAGTGCATATATTTGAACAAATTAAGTGCATTAGGTTAGTAAGTCCATACAACCTCTCCTTTTATGTGGAGCATTATGTGTGTGGAAATGAGTTCCCTTATCTTTCTTTATCTCTCTTTATTTATTTTTTTTTAATATGAGTGTGCTTCAATCCTTGCTCATTTCCAAGATTCTTGTATTGCACTCTTTTAAATTTCTTTTATGCGCCTTTGATCTCTTGCATTACAGAAACTTAACTATGTTCTCTCAAGTGTATTTCAATTATACTTATTGGTCTTTAAGAGGTAAATTTGTGGGATTAGTTAGTTGTATGCTAATTGATTTTATTTTCAATTGTGGTTCGATTATTTGTCTTATATTTATTCTCTAACCACTTTTTTGTGTCTATTAATATTGTTTTTAGGGAAAACAAGTCATAATTAGAATTAATGACACTCATCATAAGAACAATGATTGCATCATTGTCTTAGGACAAAGAATTTGTTAAACTTGATGATCTTTGAATCTTCCATGTAAGTTTGACATTCATGATCTTGATGCTTCAATGAGCATGTGTGGAAATTTACAATCATTGATAATTAGTCATATGTTGCAACAAACAAATTTTTAGTTAATCTATGATATTTGATCTTTAGGATTAATGATCTCTATAAATATACTAAGATCTCTTTGATCCTTTTAATTTATTTGAAAATTATCTTCAAGCTATTTAAATACTTATATAATATTTAAGAATCTATAGATAAATGGATTTTTTTGTTATTTATGTATATTGGTTGATATTTGATGAGTCTAAATTTATTTATTTATTCCTTTTTACATTTAGTTGATTTTACTAAGTTTTACACCTATGTAAATTAATTAGAATATGTTCTGTAATTTAAGTATATTTTTGAGAGGAACTGAGAATTTGTACTTTTTGTAGGCAAATTTTCAGCATTTCATCATCTAAATCTTTGTCACTTATTTTAGGTTTTTCATTGACTTAAAAGTTTAGATTTAAAAAGTGGTCTCTAATGAAGTTGTAGTAGACATTTCAAATTTTCTAGATTAGGGTTATTAGTCTTGATCTAAGTTTATTTAGGCCTTCAGACTTTGCTTTAATGACTGGAAAGACTAGGTAGAAAACTAGAGTCTAAATCATAATTGGAATAGGATTCCTTTCCAAGCATTGAATATTGGGTGATTTAAAGGCCTCAATTAGAGTTCACATTTTAGACTACAATTATTATGAAGATGCTCAAGCCTAGATAGTTGCTTGGTCTAAAAATAATAGAAAAGTCATTGCAAAATCTATTGTAGGCTAGATTGAGTCATTCTCAGTTTTTGGCTCATAACTTGCGTTTGAGATCTTTGTTTTTGGCAAGACTAGATGTATTAAAAAGCTAAAGAAGAGACTACAACTTTGATGATGAAGAAAGACCTTAATTCCAATATATCTATTTAAGAATTAACTTGGAACTCATTACAAGAGTTTTGTCACAATTAAGGAAATGAGTTTTTTAAAACCTAGAGAATTTCATAGATTTTTTTAGAGTATCCAAGGTTGTTTGAGTTTGCTATGCACATTTTTCTAGGTTATAAAAAAGGACATTTTAGTTGTTGAAACACAAAGAAGAGGAGACAAACACACAAGGAGGTCAATAAACATTTATTGAGTAAGAATTTAAGTTTTTCTTTTTTTTTTTTAAGTATGTGTAGCTAGAAGTTTTCAATAATTTTAGAGGATTTCAAAACATTTAGTATTTTGATGAAATAAATTGTTTTGTTATGTTGTTTTCTATTTTATTATAATTGTTTGAGTTATTCTAATTAAATTAATGAATAATTATTGTTTTAATTCATCCAATTAAGACTACTGAATTAATTAAATAATATTTAATTGCTAGAATTAAGGATTGTGACCCCACTACCAAATAAATGGGCTATGATAACAGTTCTTACACAGTAGTTATAAAATGCTACCTAAAACCCCTAAGGCAACACTTATAACCACTACATAAATAGATCTTGATAATATATGGCAATAGTTAACTTTAGGCAATGGTTTAAAACAATTGCATTATCTTAAGAAAAGGTAGTTGTTATAAGTGTTTAAATAGTAGTCTTAAAGCACTACCTATTTTTTCTCAAAAAGGGAATAAGGCAATAGTTTAGAACTATTGTCTAATCTTTTCAAAAAAAAAAAAAAGGGGGATACCAGTTGTCACCGAGCCAAATTTTTCAATCAAAATTCTTAGCCAAGTGATGGCACTAAGTCATACTTAGTCTCAATCAGTTTATCACACAAGGGCACAAACACTTACAGAAATCACTTCCCAACCTTCATTACTTTCTCACAAGTACAAAGGAAATACCAAGGCCTCTCTACACAAGTGTTTCACTCACTTTCTGTATGGCCCTTGGCTGCCACACTTACAAGTATTTATAGTGTTGGTAGTTGACACCCCTAATTACCTAGGGTCATGCATGACTTGGCTGCCAAGCCAATCATGCATAGTGGGTTCCTCTTCTTTTGGGAGCATTCCCCACTTCTTAGCAAGTTAGTGTTGCCCCTTTCAAGGAGAGAATGCCACCTTTACTCTTGCTTGGTCAATCTTTATCCTTAGCAGCCCATACCCATCTGCATAGAAGAAGATTTTGCCACCTCATCTTTCTAGATAACTCCTCCTAGCTGCCCCCTTCTGCCACCAGACCATGACCCACGGATTAAGAGAGTTTGCCACCTCATTCCCTCCTATTTCGTGGTGCATGAGAAGACCTGGACTTGGAACCCACTCCAAGCCCATAACCAGCCCTGTTGCTTGTCAACCTGAGCCTGTGCCCATGCATCAATAGCCTGTGATGTTGTCTTGCAGCATGTGGCCCTCTAGTTGTCAGTCTGAACCCAAGTCAATGCACCAACATGGGCCACCACTTGTTGAAGACATGCACTACTCCCTAAAGAGCATTAAAGCTTTGGACCATCTGGCAGGAGGAAACATTGAAGTGCTTGAGCCATTACACCCCTTTCCATGGACAAGCTGCCACACTGACCAGCAACCTGCACTTCTCCTCTTTCATGTTGCCACACACTTTCTTGCCTCACCTTGCTTGCTTGGGTGACCACACCCTCACCTCATGCAAGAATTGGTGCAAGGTGCCACCAATTTGCTTGCGTGCTTCAAGGCAACTGGCTTAAGGGACTAACAAACATGCCTTTTTTTTTTAAAGGAATCTTTTTTGTAAAAATAAAATTTAAGGGACAAGGTAGTGTTATGGAGTTGTTACCTAATCTTTTTTTTTTTTTTAAATAAAGGGATATGACAACAGTCTTAAATCGCTACCTATTCCTTTTGAAAATTAAAGGATAAGGCAACAGTCTTGAACCGTTACTTATTTTATTTCTAAAAAAGGAATAAGGCAGTGGTCTAGAACCATTGTCTATTCCTTTTTAAAAATAAAAGGATATGGTAACAGTCTTGAATCACAGCCTATTCCTTTGGAAAATTAGGTAAACACAAATTGGATATGTCATTATCTTGGAAGTAAAGGAAACACACTATGCCCCTTTAAATTATTCAAATATTGAGAGGATTGGAAACAATCAAGTTCACTTTGAGATTTTCCACTTCTTTTCTCTATCTCAAACTCAAATTCTACTCGTCCATCTTTCATCAGTTGAAGACTCCAGATTTTATAGGTAAAGCACAATCTCTATCACATATAAGTTGATCTCTCCATGACCACTTTTGTCCTATCCTTCTTCTTTTCTATGTTTAGGATTTCATTCAAGTTTATGGATATCTTGTTCTGGATATCATATTTTGAAGAATTTTTCAATTTTCTTTTCTTTTTTTTTTTTCATTGTGTGTTACATTTTTGTTTTCTATTTGTAATAAACAAACCCTAGATGTTGAGTTCTCGAATTAGGCTTTTTTAAGCTATATTTGGACTAGAATACAAGGGATGATTTAGATTTGATTCGAGTTGGATGGAATTGTTTACTAAAATAACTATTTGTTTTTCTACCTAAAAATATTTTGCATTGGTCATTAAGAAGCATCTCATTTGCATAAAAGTTGCATCTTATGCCACTACTTTACTCTTTACTGCTTGTAAAGAAAACAAATTTACTTATAGTGTCATGCACCTTAATTGTCGATTCTCCCATACCCACACCCACCTAGCCACCCACAAGGCCCATTTCTCAAATCCTTTACCTACCCTATCTTCATCTTCCTTCATTCTTATGAAATTTCTATAGGCCTAGATTATTAGAATTTAAATGTTTTGATTTCCCCTTGCCTTCATTTGTATTTGGCTCATTATTTATTCATATGTTGTTTGCTCACATCATTATATATCATAAATGTGATCAATTAACATCATTCATGATTATGGTATGTTTAATTTCTTAGGTTTCAAAAATTGAAAAGGTTTTTGTAAACTATGGAATTAGAGATACTGCACAAAATGCTGAGGCTTAGGATTTAGCAATTAATGATTTGGCACTAATTATTGGATAATGACCCATAAAGACATGAGCAAGGAATTCCATTGCCACCTTATAGATTAGGGAAGGACAACCACATGGCATTACAATCACACTTAAAGGAAACATAAGCATGCTTATTTTGTCAATTTTGACACCTATTTTATGCTACCTTGATTTTGTTTCTTTTATTTCATGAACTTGGATTAGGAAAGCTTTTGTTGTTTTTTAACTCCTTATTCTTTGATTTACAAAAATAAATGCATATTGACTTTGGAATTTTATAGTTTGGAATGTTACATTACAATTTAACATTACTACTTGTCCCTAACATTTTAAAAAGTGTGTACCATTTGAAGACTTGCATCAATATGTTTTATCATCATGATGAGAGATGTTAGTGCTCCAATCATATTGTGCATGACAATGATATTGCAATTTAGGATATTGAATTTACACAAAGGGCTAGTCACTACATTAAGTGGCCATCTTATCATTAGATTTCTCCTTTACATAATCTAAGTTTGTGCAAGTTACCCACAACACATTTATGATAATAATTAATAACAAGCAAGACATGAACACTGCTATTTGCCAATAATTTTTTTAAGCCTTTTCCACTTAAACTGACCAAGTAGCTGAATGGCAACAACACAAAATTTGCTGCAAATTAGAAATTGAAGCCAACTAAAGCATAGAAAAGCAAAGAATATCAAAATGTTGCCCCAAGTTAAATTAGTGAAAAAGAATCCCATAGCATTAAGAATAAAATTAGCACAAGTAAGGACCTAGGAACTGATAAAGGGACAAAATTTTAGGAACTTATGCCTAGCTTTGTTCTAGGTTAACATACACAATATATATCTCAATCTTAAGTACAACAACAAAACTCAAAGTTTACAAGATATCTTGCTCTTGTAGAAAATGTTGTTGCCATTATTAGTACTCATGAGCTATTGTTTATGAGCATTTAGTCATTAAGGGGTTAATGTAGGATTATAAGATATGGATTTTCCATGTTAAGTGACCACAATCAAGTAGGGTGATAAATGATATTGAAATTCAAGTTGATAAAAATGATGATATTGATGGGCTTTTAAATGATTGAGCAACCACAATCATGCGGGATGTAAGAGAACTAGCAAATTCTAGCAATGTTAGGGAGAGTCTTAATGAACAAGCAAAAAAGTACAAGTTAGTTGACGAAGGGCAACAAGAATTATACCTTGGCTATAAGACCTTATCAAGGCTTTCATTTACAATTAGATTATATCATTTTAAGTGTCTCCATGGTCTAAGTAATGCAACATTTAGAGATATGTTAGAATTAATTAAGGAGGCATTCCTTGATGCTAAGATTCCTAGTTCATTTAATTTCATCCAATAAGGAATTTATAATCCTTGATTAACTTTCTTTTCTAAGTGAACATTGTTCATCACTAGACATATGAGATTGTCTCTTGATTACTTGATAATATCACTTCTCATATGGGTTATTGGAATCCAATGAAGTCCATCAAAATAATTGTGTCATTACTTTTGAATAATAAGACTATCATTTGATCCCTCAACAATAATGCTTCTCTTTTTATTTCTAGGAATCATTCACACATAATGATCATTCAATTAACATCTAGGACTACATTAAACTTTATTTTGTTGTAATATGCACATTGAAAAAATGGGCTATTACTCTTAATTAAGGTTCTTTAGCAAGAAAGAATCATTGACTGCTTAAAACTTGAGATAATCACTTGATTCCATTGTAAGAAATCTACTCCTTTTGTTGTAGGGAATCATTCATACAAAATAATCATGCAATTAGCATTCATCTCTATAGCATTTATTGATTTCGTTGCTACATACACATCAACATAACTTGGGTAAACTAAATCAATTGAATTTCATTAGACAAATGAATCTTTAACTTGATTAACTTTACTTACATGAATAGAATGGTTCATTGCTTAAAAGATAACACTTTATTTCTTATTGTAAGGCCCTTTCTTTCAATCCAAGGAGTCATTTACCCAAAGGAATCATTAAATTAACTAAAATATCTGCACTGATCACTAATTTGAGCAAGAATGCATGTTATGATGTCTTAGGGAATCCAAATCCTTTGAAGTTCATCCAATTAAGAAGGTGTTATTATTTGTTAGCTTTCCTTATAGTGAGATAATCATTTGTTGCTTGAAACTTGAGACCATCTGTTAATTACTTGAAATTAGGACTTCTCCTTTAGGTTAGTCTGCATCCATTAAAATCCAATGAAGAAAAGGCATATTACTACTCTTGATTAGCTTTTCTTACAAGGAAAGAATTGTTTATTTCTTGAAACTTGATACTTGATTCTTTTTCAATAAGGCTTCTCTTTTTGTTATGAGAAATCATTCACACAAAACAATCATTCAATTAGCATCTAGGTCAGCACCAAACTTAGATTTGATTTAACATGCAATTCAATACATCATAGGCAGGCTGTGTCTATTCAATTCCATCAAACAAAAGGAGTCATTCATTTTGATTACCTTTTCTCAAATGGATAAAATGGTTCATTCCTCAAAAGCTAAGACTAATACTTCATTTCTAGGTAATAAGGGTTATCGTTTTGTTTTAAGAAGACATTCACACAAAGAAACTATGAAATTAAGTTAAATGTCTACATCCATTAAGATTTCATTATAAGATGCATGTTATTATATCTTGCAAAGTTCAAATTTGTTGAATTCCACCCAATAAAGAAGCTAATACTCTTGATTAGCTTTCATTACTAGGAGTGAATTTTGTCGATTGTTTTATACGTGACATTATCTTTTAATTACTTGACATTAAGACTTCTCCTTCGGGGTAATCCATATTTATCGAAGTCCATCAAGCAAATGAACTATTACTCTTGATTAGCTTTCTTTACTAATGGAGAATCATTCATTACTTGAAACTTGCGACATTTACTTGATTCTTAGATAATAAGGCTTTTCCTTTTGTTACAAAGAATCATTTATACAAAATGATCATTTAATCAATATCTAGGTACACACCAAACTTTAGTTTTGTTGCAACATGTACATCAATTGAATTTAGGTAGCCTAAATCCATTAAATTTCTTCAAATGAAATGAGTTATTCATCTTGAATACCTTTTCTCTAATAGATAGAATGGTTTACTGTGAGAAACATGAGACTAGCAATTCATTTTGACACAATAAAGGTTCTTATGTCATTCCAAGAGTCACTCACACAAAGAAATCATGAAATTAACTTAAATGTCTACACTAATTGCTTATTTAATTTTGAGATACACATTATTATGTATTAGGGAGTCCAAGTCCATTGAAGCTAATCCAATAAGTGGAAGCTATTATTCTTGATTAGCTTTTTTTATTGAGGGAGCATCATTTGTTGCTTAAAACATGAGATTATTCCAAAACTACTTGATAATATCACTTATCATCTTGGTTTTTTAGACTTGTTGAAATCCATCAAATAAAGTAGCCATTACTCTTGATTAGCTTGCTTTTCTCATTAGAAAATTATTCATTTGCTAAATAATAAGATAGTACTTTGATTTCTCAACAATAAGTCTTCTACTTTCTTTGTAATGAATCATTCACATGAAATGGTCATTGACTTAACATCAAAGTCTACCTTAAACTTTAATTTTGTTGTAACATGCACATCAAATAAAGGAGCTATTACTTTTGATTAGCATTCTTTATTAGGAGAAAATCATTTATTCCTTGAAACTTAGGACCATTTCTTAATTCCATTGTAATAAAACTACTCCTTTTTATTGTAAGGAATCATTCATACAAAATAATCATGTAATTAACATCCATTTCTACAACATATATTGATTTTGCTACAAGATGCATGTTAGTACAACTTGAATAGTTTAAATCTATTAAGTTCCTTCATATAAAGGAGTTATTCATCTTCATTAGCTTTTCTTGCATGGATAGAATGGTTCATTGTCTAAAAGATTAATAATTTGTTTCTAGCTATTAAGGCCTTTCTTTCATTCAATGGAGTCATTTGCATAATAAAATCATTAAATTAACTTAAATGTTTACACATATCACTAATTTTAGCAAGTGATGCATGATATGATGTCTTAAGTAGTCCAAATCCATTGAAGTTCATTCAATAAAGAAACTATTACTCTTGATTAGCTTTCCTTAATGTGAGAGAATCATTCATTACTTAAAACATGAGACCATCTCATCATTGCTTGGCATTAGGACTTCTCCTCTAGGTAGTCTATATCCTTTGAAGTCCATCAAAGAAAAGTGTTTATACTTTTGATTAACTTTCTTTATCAGAAGAGAGATATTCATTGGCTAAAATTTGAGACCTTTACCTGATTCCTCAAAAATAAAGTTTCTCCTTTCATTACAAGGATTCATTCACACAAAACAATCATTCAATTAATATTTAGGTCTACACTAAACTTTAAATTTGTTGCAACATGCACATCAATACACCTTAGGTAGTCTAAATCCATTGAAGTTCATCCAATAAGGAAACTATTATTCTTGATTAGCTTTATTCACTAAGGGAGCATCATTGATTACCTAAAATGTGAGATTGTCTCTTGAATACTTGATAATATCACTTCTTATGCAGATTGTCTGAATCTAATGAAGACCATAAAGTGAAGGAGCCATTACTTTTGAACATTTTTATTTTTTTCAAGAGAGAATCATTCTTTGCTTGAATAATAGGACTATACTTTGATTCCTTAGCAATAAGGCTACTCATTTTGTTGCAAAGACTCATTCATATAAACAATTATTCAATTAACATCTTGATCCACACCAAACTTAAAATTTATTGCAACATATACATTGAATAAAAGAGCTATTAATATTGATTAGCTTTTTTATTAGGAGAGAAATTTTCATTGCTTGAAACTTGGGATCGTTACTTCATTCTATGGCAGTAAAGTTTCTCCTCTCCTAGCAATTAGCATCCACATTGATTTTACTATGACTTGTGCATCAATACACCCAAGTAGTCTAAATACATTGGATTCCACTAAACAAAGTAGTCATTCAATTAAATTAATTTTTCTTATATTAACGAGAAATGAAGGGATGATTTCTTTATTTAGGATTTGAAACATTCAATAGGTACAAGAAAAGCTAATCAAGATCATTCAAAGCTTTGTTTGATGGAATTCAATGGACTTAAAGTTCCAAAGATGTGCAAATGAGCTTATTGCAATGAATATAATGTTTACTATTGACGCTAATGCTAATTTTGAGATCCTTTTCTGTGAATGAGTTGTTGCTACGAAAAGAGAATCCTTATTATTAAAAAATGAAGAGGTGATCTCATTGTTTGATAATTAAACCATTTAATACTTGTAAGGAAAGAAAATCAAGTTTAATGACTCATTTACTTGATGGAATTCAATGGGTTCAGAGTACTAAGGTGTGCAAACATACTTATTCCAATCAATATAATGTTTTATGTTGGCACAAAAATTAATTTCACCATCATTTTATGTAAATGAGACCTTGCAATGAAGGAGGGAGCCTTGTTAGCTAGAAATGAAGAAAAGGTCTCATTATTCAAGAATTGAAACATCAAATAGCTATAAGAAAGCTAATCAAGATCAAACTAACCTCTATTTCAAGGAATTCAATGGGTTCAAGTTCCAAAGTTGTACAAATGAGCTTTTACAAAGATTGTAGTGTTTACTATTGACATAAAAGTTAATTGTGAGATCATTTTGTGTAAACGAGCCCTTGTAATGAAAGAGAAATCTTTATTGAAAAATGAAAGGATGGATTTAATGTTTAGGAATTAAACCATTCAATTCCTATAAAGAAAGCTAATCAAGATTAATGGCTCATTTTCTTGGTAGAATTTAATGAATTTAGAGCATCAAAGACATACATATGTGCTTGTTCCAATGAATAGAATGTTTTGTGTAGACACAAGAGTGAATTTCACCATCATTTTGAGTAAATAAATCCTTACAAAGAAGCAAGGAGCCTTGTTAGCTAGAAATGAAGAAAATGTCCCATTATTGAGGACTTCAAACTTTCAATAGGTATAAGAAAAGCTAATTGAAAACAATTAAAGCTTTGTTTGATGGAATTCAATGGATTTAGAGTACCAAAGATATGTAAACAAGCCTTTTGCAAAGAATATAATGTTTCTTGTTGACAGAAAAGTTAATCATGAGATTATTTTGTATGAATAGGTACTTGCAACAAAAAAAAGAAGCTTTATTATCAAAAAAAGGAGAGGTAATCTCATTGTTTGAGAATCAAAACCATTCAATATTTGTGAAGAAAGCTAATCAAGATCAATGACTCATTTACTTGATGGAATTCAGTAGGTTCAAAGTGCTAATGGTGTGCAAAAGTGTGATTCCAATGAATAAAATGTTTCGTGTAAACAAATTGTTAATTTCACCGTCATTTTTGTATAAATGAGTCCTTACAACAATGGAAGGAGCCTTATTGGCTAGAAATTAAGCCACTATCTCATTATTTTGGAATTGAAACACTCAATACACATAAGAAAAGGTAATCTAGACCAAATAGATTTTTTTTTTTGATGGAATTCAATAGATTTAGTGTACCAAAGTTGTACAAACAAGATTGTTGCAATAAAAATATTGTTTATTGTTGACACAAAAGTTAATTTTAGATCATTTTGTGTGAATGAGTTCTTGCAACAAAAGAGAAGTCTTGTTATCAAAAAAAAATGAAGAGATGGTATCATTTTTTAGGAATAAACCATTAAATACCCAGAATGAAAGCTAATCAACATCAATTACTTATTTTGCTTGATGGAATCTAATGTATTTAGAGTACCAAAGACATACGTGTATGCTTGTTCCAATGAATAGAATGTTTTGTATAGAAGAAAATGTTAATTTCACAATCATTTTCAGTAAATGAGTCCTTACAACAAAGGAAGGAGTCGTGTTAGCTACAATTAAAGAGAAGGTCTCATTATTTAGGATTTGAAAATTTCAAAAGGTATATAAAAAGCTAATTAAGATCAATCAAAGCTTTATTTGGAGGAATTCAATGGATTAAGAGTATCAATGATGTACAAACCAGCTTGTTGCAAAAAATATAATATTTACTACTGACACAAAAGTTAATTATAAGATCACTTTTTTTGAATAAGTCCTTTCAATGAAAAGAGAAGCCTTGTTATCAAAAAATGAAGAGACAATCTTATTATTTAAGATTTAAATCACTCAATACTTGTAAAAAAAATAGCTAATTAAGATCAATGATTCATCTACTTGATGGAATTCAATAAGTTTAGAGTACCAAAGGTATGCAAACATGCTTTCTCCAATGAATATAATGCTTTGTGTGGACATAAAAGTTAATTTCACCATAATTTTGTATAAATGAGTCCTTGTAACAAATGAAGGAGCCTTGTTGGCTAGAAATGAAGAGATGATCTCAATATTTAGACATTGAAACACTTAATAAATATAAGAATAGGTAATCTTGACCAATTAGACTTGTTTTGATAGAATTCAATGGATTTTAAATACCAAAGTTGTACAAATGAGCTTGCTACAAAGAATTTAATGTTTACTATTGACATTAAAGTTAATTACAAGATCATATTGTGTGAATGAGTCATTTCAACCAATAAGAAGTCATGTTATCAAAAAATAATGAGATAGTCTCTTTATTTGAGAATTAAACCATTCAATACCTATAAGAAAAGCCAATAAACAATGCTAAACAATTCAAACATAGAATACACAATTTTCAAACACATAATACATAAGACACAAAACTAGATTCAATAAAAGAAAGCTTAAGAGAAAAAGGACTTACATGAATATAGCTTTCATTGAATGACACTACAAGCTTATAGATTGTTTTGGAGTAACTTTACAATTGAGGAAAGAAAGTTATGCCATCTCCATGGGATACTTCTATTTGTCTCTAAAGTCTATGCTAACAAACAAATACATGATAAAAGTTTTCTTTATAAAGTATAAAGTATTTTTATAAAAGTAGATTTTATAAAGTGGCTTTATACAAGGGCTTTATAAAAGCATTTTGTCCATTTTGTCCCCTTCACAAATCATAGAGATCTTTTGAGTCTTGCATAATATCATCTTGTTGAGCGAGTTGTTTGTAATCTTTTGCTTGACTAGTTTCTAATTGGTCTTTATAGATTGTAAAATATTAGCCATCATCTCCATTAGTTGTTCTCCTGGCACACTCTTGACTAGTGCTTTAAGCATTTAGCTAGAGTCTTGACAACTAGAGTAGGTCTTACAATGTTGTCTCCTAAATTAATAACTCCTTTAGTAGTGTAAACCCCTTCACTAAAATAGTCAAATTTTTCCCACCATCAAATTTTAATCCTTTGAACAAGCCATGGTACTTGCTAAGTACTTTCTCCCAGGATATTAACCTGTTGGGAAATGATATTATAGTCCCATTTAATGATCCATGGAACATGATACCAGATAGCAAAATTTAAGATTTTATTCCTCAAGTCAAGAATCTTTTGACAAATTTATTCATAAATAGTTTTTACTCTTAAAGGGAGTGTAACAGGATGTAATCCCCATTTAAGGAACCATATTTTAAATCAATTGGGAAATTTAACCTTATCAAGAGGAGATTAATATGAAGAAACCAACTAGATTTTTTTTGTAGGTTTTTGTACAATAAAGATCTCTCCTAAGCTTCAATATAGTTAAAATAATTGAAAGTTTTACAGTTTTTTAATTCTTTATAGGCTAGCAAATCACTTTGTCATTCATTTGATTGAATTTAATAAGTTTAGAGTACCAAAGTTATGCAAATGTGCCTGTTCCAATGAATATAATGTTTTATCTTGATGTAAAAGTTTATTTCACCATCCTTATGTGTAAATGAGTCCATGCAACAAAGGAAGGAACTTTGTTGGCTAGAGATGAAGTGAAAATCTCATTATTTAGGAATTGAAATACTTAATACATATAAGGAAAGGTAACATAAACCAATGAGACCAATTTTTAATGGAATTCAATGGATCTAAAGAACAAATTTTGTACAAATGAGCTTATTGAAAAGAACATGATGTTTATTGTTGACACAAAAGCTAATTACAAGATCATTTTGTGCAATCGAGTCCTTAAAATAAAAGAGAAGTCTTGTTATCAAAAAGTAAAGAAACAACTCATTAATTTGCTTAGAGAACTTAATGGGCCAGGGTTACAACAAAATATAGTCCTAAATAAGAATTTGTTATAAAATAGGAGTCTATAATAAAATGAGTGTTCTTATATTTTAGGAGTTTATCGTTGTCTTTATTTTTTGAGATTTTAGGGTTGTTAAATTAGCTTATTAATAGGCTTGATTTCATTGTTAAAAATGACATAACATTACTAAAAATAAAAGTGAGAATTTTTTCCTTTAGTTCTTTCAAAAACTAAAGAACTTATTTTGGTACAAATGAGCTTAACCTTTCTTTTCTTAGTGTTGTTGTTTCTATTTTGTAAGAATTTGGTGATGTTTTTCCTAAAGTATGAAATGGTTTGCCACCATTTTAGGGAAATAGAACATCATATTGAATTCATCCCTGGTGCAAGAATTCCATAGGATTCAACATTGCAAACTAGCAAACTTGTTAGTGTGAAATGAAGAATGGGTCCCCTTATTCAAGAATTGAACCTTTCAATAGCTATAATCAAAATCTAATCAAGATTAATGACTCCCTTGTTTGATGAAATTCAATGGATTAAATGTATTAATGGCATGCAATTATGCTTAAAGTAATAAATATAATGTTTGGTGTAGACACAAAAGTTGATTCTAAGATCATTTGGTGTGAAGGAGTCCTTGCAACAAAAGGAGGAACCTTGTTAGCAAGAAATGAGGAGATTGTCTTGAAATTCAATAATAAAAATTTTCAATACTTGTAAAAAAATCTAATCAAGATTATTGACTCTTTTGTTTGATGGAATTCAATGAATTTAAAGTACTAAAGGTGTACAAATGTGCCTGTTACAATTAATATAATAGTTAATGTTGACATGGAAATAAATTTTAAGATCATTTTGTATGAATAAATCCTTGCAACAAAAGAAAGGACCTTGTTGGCAAGAAATTAAGAGACAATCTCACTATTAAGGAATTCAACCAATCTATACTTAGAAGAACAACTGACCATGATCAATCAATCCTTTATTTGATGTAGTTCAAAGGATTTAAAGTATAGATGTGCTTGTTGTAATAAATATAATGGTTGGTGTAAATACAACAGTTAATTTCAAGATTATTTGTGTGAATGAGTCCTTGCAATGAAATAAGAAGCTATGTTAGAAAGAAATGATGAGTTAATCTCATCATTAAGTAATTGAACCACTCAATACTTATAAGGAAAGCTAATCAAAATCAATTCTTTTATTTGATGGAATTCAATGGATTAGTGCTAAGGGCTTATAGACATGTTTACTACATGAATTCAATGTTTGGTGTTGGCAAAAAAATTAATTTCTAGATCATTTTGTAAGAATGAGTCCATGCTAGGAATCAAGGAGCCCCATTAGTAGGAAATGCGCTGCTCAATACATGTAAGAAAAGATAAAACTAAAGCCTACTTTCATTGCAAGCACTTAGTTACACAAACTATTTAAAAGAAACGGTAATCTTGGCTAGCCACACCTTTTTTTTTTATGGAATTCAATAGATTTAAGGCACCAAAGATGTACAAATAACCTTGTTCCAATGAATATAATGTTTTATGTGGACAAAAATGGTAATTTCACCATCCTTATGTGTTACATTATCCTTTTAGTGAAATGTGATGTCTTGTCATGAAAAATTGAAGAGATCATCTCATTGTTCAAGTTTTAGGGCTTTTAATACCTATAAGGAAAACTATTAAAGATCAATGACTCATTTTACTTGATGGAATTCAATGGGTACATAGTACCAAAGGTGTGCAAATGTGCTTGCTATGATGAATATAATATTTTGAGTGGACTTAAACTTGCTTATATGAATTAAATGTTTCAATTCCTAAATAATGAGACTATCTCTTCATTTCTAGCTAAAAAAGCTCCTTCTTTCATTACAAGTACTTTTTTTTTACACAAAATATGTATAAGAAATGGTAATCTAGACTGTTCACACCATATTTTAATAGAATTCAATGAATTTAGTGTACTAAGGATGTACAAATGAGCCTATTGCAAGGAATATAATGTTTGTCATTGAGATAAAAGTTAATTATGAGATCTATTGGTGTGAATTGGTCCTTGCAATGAAGGAAGGAGGCCTATTAGCCAAAAATTAAGAGATGGTCTCATTTAGAAAATGAAACTCTCAATGTGTATTTGAAAAGGTAATCTAGACCAATCACACCTTTTTTTTGAAGAAATTTAGTGGATTTGGAGTACCAAAGAGGTACAACTAAGCTTGTTGTGATGAATATAATGTTTTAAGTGGACACAAATGTTAATTTTACTATTATTTTGTGTAAATTTTTCCTTCCAATGAAAAGTGATGTCTTGTCATTAAATATTAAAGAGATAGTCTCATTGTTTGGGAATCAAACCAATCAATACCTATAAGGAAAAATTTTAAAGAACAAACACTTATTTTACTTGATGGAATTCAATGGGTACAGAATACCAAAGTTTTGTAAGTGAGTTTGTTCTAATGATTGTAATGTTTTGTGTAAACACAAATGAGCTATTAGGTATTAAGTGTTTCAATTTTTGAATAATGAGATCATCTCTTCATTCCAAACTAAAGAAGCTCCTTCTTTCATTGCAAGCACTCATTTTCACAAAATATGTATAAGAAATGATAATCTAGACCAATCACACATTTTTTAATAGAATTCAATGGATTTAGTGTACCAAGGATGTATAAATGAGCCTATTACAATGAATATAATGTATGTTGTTGACACCAAAGTTAATTAAGAGATCTTTTGTGTGAATGAGTCCTTGCAACGATGAAAGGGTCCTTGTTAGCTAGAAATGAAGAGATAGTCTCATTGAGGAAATGAAACATTGAATATGTATTTGAAAAGGTAATTTAGACCAAAGAAACCTTTTTTTGATTAAATTCAATAGATTTAGAAAACCTAAGAGGTACCAACAAGCTTGTTGCAATGAATATAAAGTTTTATGTAGACACTAATGTTAATTTCACTATCATTTTGTGTAAATTTGTCTTTCTAATGAAAAGTGAAGTCTTGTCATAGCAAATTAAAGAGACAGTCTTATTGTTTAGGAATTAAACAATTTAATACCTATAAAGAAAGGTAATAAGGATCAATGACTCATTTCACTTGATGGAATTTAATAAGTACAAGGTACCAAAGGTGTGCAAACATGCTTGTTCTGATGAATATAATATTTTGGGTACACACAAACATGCTTATATGTATTGAGTGTTTCAATTCCTAAATAATGAGACTATCTCTTCATTTCTAGCTAAAAAAGCTTCACTATTCATTGCAAGCACTCATTTATGAAAAAAAAAATATATGTATAAGAAATGGTAACCTAGACCAATCACACCTTTTTGTGATAAAATTTAATGGATTTAGTGTACCAAAGAGGAAGAATTGAGCTTGTTATAATGAATATAATGTTTTTTGTAGACATAAAAGTTAACTATCTTTTTGCATAAATTTGTTCTTCAAATGAAAAGTGGAGTCTTGTCATGAAAAATTGAAGAGATGGTCTCATTGTTTAGGAATTAAACAATTCAATACCTATAAGGAAAGATAATAAAGACCACTAACTCATTTTACTTGATGGAATTCAATGTGTACAAAGTATCAAAGTTGGACAAATGTGCCTGTTCCAATGAATATAATGTTTTGTGTAGACACAAATGTGCTTATACATATCAATTGTTTCAATTCCTGAATAGTAAGCTTGTTTCTTCATTTCAAACTAACATGACTTCTTCATTTACTGGAAACACTCATTTCACAAAAAATGTGTAAGAAATGATGAGCTAGACTAATCACACCAGTTTTTGATTAAATTCACTAAAGAGGTACAAACAAGCTTGGTTCAATGAATATAATGTTTTATGTTGGCACAAATGTTAATTTCATCATCATTTTGTGTAAATTTGTCCTTCCAATGATAAGAGAAGTCGTGTTATGAAAAATTAAAGAGGTAGTCATTGTTTAGGAATTAAACACAATCAATACTTGAAAGGAATGCTAATAAAGATCAATGACTCATTTTACTTGATGGAATTCAATGGGTTTAGAGTACCAAAGGTGTCCAAAAGTGTCTATTCCAATGAATAAAATGTTTTATCTAGGCAAAATTGTTAATTTTAATGGATTCAGAATAAAGTGTCTAGACCAATTAGATTTTTTTTTATGGAATTTAATGGATTTTGAATACCAAAGTTGTACAAATGAGCTTGCTACAAAGAATGTAATGTTTACTATTGACATTAAAGTTAATTACAAGATCATTTTGTGTGAATGAGTCCTTGCAACCAATGAGAAGTCATGTTATCAAAAAATAAAGAGAAAGTCTCATTATTTGAGAATTAAACCATTTAACACCTATAAGAAAAGCCAATAAACAATGCTAAACAATTCAATCACAAAATACACAATTTTTAAACACACAGTACATAATACATAAAACTAGATTTAGTAAAAGAAGCTAAGGAGAAAAAGGACTTACATGAAATAGCTTTTATTGAATGACACTACAAGCTTATAGATTGTTTTGGAGTAAGTTTACAAATGAGGAAAGAAAGTTATGCCTTCTCCATGCAATACTCCTATTTGTCTCTAAAGTCTATACTAACAAACAAATACATGATAAAAGTTTTCTTTATAAAGTATAAAGTATCTTTATAAAAGTAGATTTTATAAAATGACTTTATATAATGACTTCATGGATGGAGAAACCTACATAAGCTATTAAATAGACAAAAGTTAGAGTTAAAGAATGCCCTTACTTAGATATACCCTATTCAGATGCCTTAAATAGATGCCTCCAACAAGGGCTCTAGTGGTATCCTTAAGCAACGCCTCTACTCCAAAGAACAACTACTTCACTTTACCTCTATAGAAAGGCACTAAAGTTTATTACCTTATGATTAAAAAAGAAATTATTTCTATAGTGTTATGCATTCAAAAGATTGAAAGTGATATATTGAAAGTGACTGCAAAGTAGTGAAAGATGTTTTTACTAAAGATGTTAAGAACATAGCTTGAAAACAAATCTTTTCTAGATGGCAAGGAATATTATCTCCTTTTGATTTTGATATTAAGTCTATTAAAAGAAATTATAATTCTTTCCTTGATTTCCTAACTCATGAATTTTTGTAGGGTTCATTACATGAGTAAACATCCACAAATATAGGGGTCTTAATCCACAACAAAGTTAGTTATTTCATTAACAAAAAATGCATCAAAAAACTGTAAAGTTGATAAACTTCACAATGACATTTATGAGTGTGTTCTAGATAAAGAATTAACTTGTCAATTGATTCTAGAATATTTGGATTTTTCATATTCCATTGAGAACAATTATGCTTTGCTTCTACCTGATGAGGTAGCAAGTTTTTATCTTAAAGATGAAATCTATCCATATACACATCTTATAGGTTGTTCCTTTTATCAATAAATTTTGTATAAGATGGGATTAGTGATTATTGAACCCATTGAAAAGGGTTATAGTATCTCTTATTTAGGTTATAAGGACTGGGCTTATGCCAAGTTTAAAATAAAGAAAGTTCTTTACCTAAAAGACTAGCAAGGAGACCTATTCTTTACAAGAGACTTAAAGGACTGGTGAAAGTTTAAGACCTTTAATTATTTTGATTATATGGAAGCATGGGAAAAGACTTTGCTCTATGAAAACTAGAAAAGAAATTGGGTTAATGGATTCAAATCCATTTCCCACATGACCTAAATGATTTCCTAACTAGCTTAAAATTTGTTCTTTAAATGGGGTTTACATCCCATTACTTTACCCAATAAGGTATGAACTACTTATGAATAGTTTTATGAATAGTTTTGTGAAGAAAATAATGATACAGAGATATACTACTTTTATTTGCTTCCTAGTATCATGTCCCATGGATTGGTAAATGGGATTATACCATTATGGTAAAGGATGTTAATATTTTTGACATCAACATCAAGCATGCTCTATGGCTTACTAAAAGGATTAATATCCACTGATGCAACAAGTTTGATTTTTTCCATGATGGAGTTTATATGGCCAAAGGAATTGTTCATATTAATGGATTACACCTTATTGCTTATAAGCCTAACTCCTCTCAATCTTTAGAATAGCTGTATCTCTAATGGAATTTGCATCCAAAGAGAAGCTATTGGAAATGATGACTACATTGCTTTAACCTTAAGCATTAGCTTCTTAAGCATCTTCCTTACAAGAACTAATGCAAGATGATAATAATCAAGCAAAGTTTATTGAGGATGATATCATGCAAGATTCCTAAGACTCCTATGACTCTAAAAGACAAATAACTTTTGTCTACTTAAAAAAAAAAAAAAGCTACTTTTGTAAAGTCACTTTATGAAAAACAACAAAAGAAATCACTTTATTAAAGTGGCTTTAAAAAGTCACTTTAGTTCTTCTAAAAGGAATCCAAGGCTGGGTAAACAAGACTAGGAGTTAAGAGAAAAACGTAGAATCTTCTTCTCTTCTTATCTTCATCTTCTCACCTCTCTTGTAAAATTTTCCTTTCACACAAGCAAACAAACAAGCAAGTAATAGTTCTTTAACAGCAAATAATCAACAATACTAGTTTGTAAACCTTTTGAATATATGTAAAAATATCATTAGTACCCAACTGAGCAATATGTTTTTATGACTTCGATACCATTGCTCTTGCTTAGTAGGAGTAAAAGTTATAAAAAACCATTTTCTTTTTAGTTTAATTTTAGAAGAGTAGAATAACTCTTTATCTTTTCCCTCAACCTCATTATCAGTTTTAAGTACATAGATTCTCCAATCTTCATCATGATAACCCATATTAGATAAAGGGGGAGATCTAGGTCTCGAAGCATGATGTAGCAATTCATTAACCATAAAAGTATAAGTAAAGGGAAGAAAGTCAACTTTATATTATGGTTGATTAACTTGTTCCCTTATTCTTTTAACTCTATCTAACTCTACTAGTCAAATAGAAGAAGTAGAGTATTTGCTCGGTTTTAAATTTTTAAGATCTTTTTGAGGTTTAACCTTACATTTCTTTATGGAGAAAATCCAATTTCAACATTTTCAACTTAATATTTAATAACTTCTTCTAACTGTCAATCAACTTATTTAACAAGTTTGACTACTTTTTCTAAAGTCCATTTTTCAAGTTATTTAACTTGATCCCATGTTATAGTTCTAGGAACCATAACATATGTTTTAGATCTATTAGTTAGAAACAAAGCAGTAGTTCCTTTATTAGCAAATTCAAATGGTACTTCTTGTATACTAGGAACTATGGCATTCATAACCTTATAATGAATTCTATATATAAAAACGAAAATTTTCAAGGTAGACATTATATCAAATCCTTATGTTTTAATATCCTGACACAAAGCATGCATTAAATTAGGATTTGATAATGATAATGTAAAATTGGGAAAACATGAGAATCATATAAGTCCTTCACTTAAACTTGATTTAATTACTCGTAATAAAGAGTCATGAAAACAGTTATGTCTCTTATCCCAAACACAAATTGTAGTTGAGTTATTTAAACCCAATCTAACAACTAGTTTTAAAGCTACCTAAACCATCCTAATATGGATGAATTTATACTTTTGCTAATGAGGGCTAATAAGCTCATGATAATAAGAAAAAGACATTATAACCCAAAGCTAAGTTTAAAGCTTCTTCAATAATTTTGATAATATAATCACATTTTGAGAAGAAACCTTCCTATTTATAAACATTAAGAAGGAGATGGGAAGAAGGCAAAATCCAATTTTGTAAATAATTATTATCTAAATTTTCACTTACAATAATTTTTTATTTTTATTACTTAAACTACTATTACTATTACAACAAGAAAGTCATCATGGTTTTCGGTCATCCACTGACTCATGATATCACTGTCAACAAATTTGCACCTAATGTTCTAAATGCCAACCCTAACTACACAAGCAAATAATGGCAATGTGATTTAGGTTTCAATCCCAAGTTTAAATTAGTCACCTAATACCCTTAAGGCTTTGAAACCATTCCTTTCATGTAAGCAAACAAAGAAGCAAGTAATAGATCTTTAACCACATTCTATAACCTCTTATTCTTAGAATTTACAAACACTAGCTTTTCTTATATTTTTGTCTACAAACCCTATGTTGCTAGCCACATTTTATAAAGGCTTTATTTCCTTATTTCTTTCTAATTCCTATAATGATTTAAATATAATTAATCTTTTTTCTTGTGTGTTTTGCAATTTAATCTTATTGTGCTTTTCTTTGATTTTAAATTTTGAATTAGTTGGTTTTAAGGTGACTTTAATTGAGCTTGTTTAGTTCAATAAAGGAATGAGAGAGAAAAGCCAAATTTATATAGTGTGCAAACGTAAGAGTGACTATCATACTATGAGGGAGTCAAGGGAAACATGTGAGGGAGTGTGTGTGAGGTTGTTCCCAATGTATTTTTTTTATGCAAGTGATGATTTGGGACAAATCTTTTTAAGGGGAGGGGAAATGATGAGATCCATGAAGGAACTGATGCATGGAGGGCTTTTAAGGGTCCATTGAGCATTCAAGAAGGGCCAATGACATGTTTAAGAGCTAAAAGTATGAAAGAGGCACTTAGCAGGTTGATTAAAGAAATTTGGGCCCAAGAAGATAATTCAAGCTTAAAGGGTAGAAAAGCATATCTTAATGTGGGCTAAGGCTTTATCAATTTCAATGGAGTGCTTAATAGGCCAAGGTTACAATAAAATCCACTCCTAAATAGGAGTTTATTATAAAATAAGAGTTTACAATAAAATAAGAGTCTTCTTATATTTTAGGAGTTTGTCATTGTCTTTAATTTTAGGATTTTTAGGATTGTTAATTCAGCCCATAAATATGCTTGATTTCATTGTTAAAAAGAGTAGAACATTAGTGAAAATAAAAGTGAGATTTTCTTATTTAGTTCTTTAAAGAACTAAAGAACTTATCAAGAACTAACTTTTCTTGTGACGTTCAACCCAACTTATCACTCTCAAATCCCTTCTTTGCTGGAGGGTGCCATCCATATCCTTCTTTATAGCTTAGGTTTCTGTTCCTTGAATATTGGATCTAGGACTTGCATAATTGAAATTTGATTTAGCTTTCTTGGGTTCTTGTTCAATTCCTTATGTGTGTTGGATCCCTAAAACACATCTTTTGGGTTCACATTATGGTGTCATTATTCAAGAATTGAAATACTCAATACATTAAGAAAAGGTAATCTAGATAGTTATTTTTTTTTTTTGATGGAATTAAATGGATATAGAGTGCCAAAAATGGACAAATAAGCTTGTTGCAATTAATATAATGTTTGATGTTAACAAAAAAGTTCAATGACTCATTTACCTAATGGAATTCAATAGGTTCAAAGTGTCATAAGTGTACAAACATGCTTGTTTCAATGAATATAATGTTTTGTGTAGATATAAAATTTAGTTTCACCATTATTTTGTGTAAATAAGCCCTTGTAATAAAGGAAGGATCCTTGTTGATTAGAAATAAAGAGACAATTTCATTATTCAACAATTGAAACACTTAATATGTATAAGAAAAGGTCATCTAGACCAATCACACCTTTATTTTTATAGAATTCAAGGATTTAGACTATCAAATATGAACAAACAAGCTTGGTGCAATGGATATGATGTTTGATGTTGGCACAAAAAGTTAATTGTGAGATCATTTTGTGGAAATGAGGCCTTGCAACAAAAAGAGAAGCCTTGTTATCAAAAAATGAAGAGGTCATCTCATTGTTTAGGGATTTAAACCATTCTTTGTAAGGAAAAATAATCAAAATCAATAACTTATTTATATGATGGAATTCAATGGTTTTAATGTACCAAAGGTGTGCAAACATGCTTGTTTCAATGAATATAATGTTTTATGTAGGTACAAAAGTTAATTTCACCAACATTTTGTGTAAATGAGTCTATGTAATGGAGGAAGGAGTCTTGTTAGCTAGAAATGAAGAGAAGGTCTTACGTAGGTATTCAAACACTCAATATGTATAAGATAAGGTAATCTAGACCAATTACACCTTTTTTTGGAAGAAATTCATTGGATTTAGAGACCAGAGATATATAAATGAGCTTGTTGCAAGAAATATAATGTTTACTATTGACACAAAAGTTAATTATGTGAGCATTTTGTGTGAATGAGTCCTTGCAATGAAAAAAGAAGCCCTATTATCAAAAAATAAAGTAACAATCTCTTTGTTTGATAATTAAACCATTCAATACTTGTAAGGAAAGCTAATCAAGATCAATAACTTATTTACTATATGGAATTCAATGGGTTTAGAGTGCAAAAGATGTAAAAATGAGCTTTTTGCAATGAATACATTATTTGTTGTTGCTACAATAGTTAATTATCAGATCATTTTATGCGAATGAATCATTGCAACAAAAAGAGAATTCTATTTATCAAAAAAATGATGAGACAATCTCTTTTTTCAAGAATTAAACCATTCAATACCTATAAGGAATGCTAATCAAGTTCATTAACTCATTATGGAATCCAATGCGTTTAAAGTACCAAAGGTGTACAAATGTGCTTGGTCTAATGAATATAATGTTTTGTGTAGACATAAAAGTTAATTTCGCCAACATTTTATGTAATGAGTCCTTGCAACATAGGAAGGAGCCTTGTCAGCTAGAAATGAAGAGATGATGATGAGATACATAAAGGATGAAAGAGGCCACTAACATGGAGGGCTTCTAAGGATCCTGATAAGAAAAACCCCCAAAAGACGTGGCTTAGGGACCCAACGCACACAGGGAATCAAAGAACAACCAGGAAAGCTAAACCAGAGTTTAATATCATAAACCCTAGACCCACTCTGGGAAGGAACACGGACATAGCGTATTTAAGAAGGATATGGATGCCACACTCTAGAAAAGAAAGGAATTGGGAGTGATAAGTCGATTAGAACGCCACAAGAAGTACCTCTTGATAAGTTCTTTAGTCCCTAAAAGAACCGAAAGAAAAACCCTTGCTTTCTATTTCACTCAAAGTTGTCTGACTCTCCAGAGCTTATAAGGGGAGCCTATTTATAGGCTAAGATAGCAATCCTAAAGAGGCACAAATTCCTACTTAGGACAAATCCTTATTTTGGAGGAATTCCTAATTGTGGACAAATTCCAACATAAATAATAAACTCTTATTTAGGAAGACATGCTATTACTTATTCTGACCTATTAAGTATTCTAATTATATTAATTAGGGCTAGACTCCTTGTCAAACTTGAATTCGCCCCATTTGAAGCTGGGTTAGCCTGAATGTCCTGAATCAGCCCATTTAGTGGTTCTTTAATCTTTTTGGCTCTAACTCATATTATTAGGCCTTCTGGGATGTGTAATGGACCTCTTGCAACCATTGAAGCCTTCCACCCATCATCTCTATGGTTCTCATCATTCCCCCTCTCCTCAAAAGGATTCGTCCCCCAATCATCACCTACATCAAAAGGGGAAAGATCAGAAACGTTAAATGTTGCACTCACATTATACTCACCAGGAAGATCCAACTGATAAGCATTGTCATTAATTTGGGCTACAACTTGAAAGGGACCATCTCCTCTGGGTTGTAGCTTCGAACGCCTTTAAGCTAGGAATCATTCCTTGCGCATATGCACCCAAACCCAATCACCAGGTTCAAACACCACCTTCTTTCGTCCCTTGTTGACATGGGATGCTTGGTGCTTAGTTCGTTTTTCAATATGTTGTCGCACCTTCTCATGCAATTTTTTTATCATGTCAGCCTTGCATTCCCCATCTAAGCTGGCATACTCATTGACAGGTATAGGTACCAAATCCAAAGGAGTCAATGGATTAAAACCATATACGATTTCAAATGGAGAGTAACTAGTAGTAAAATGAACACTCTGATTATATGCAAACTCGACATGTGGTAAGCAATCTTCCCATGTTTTCAAATTTGTTCGAATAATAGCACGCAAAAGAGTAGAAAGAGTTCAATTAACTACCTCAGTTTGCCCATCAGTTTGTGGATGACAAGTAGTTGAAAACAATAGCTTAGTACCTAACTTACCCCATAAAGTCTTCCAGAAGTAGCTTAAGAACTTTGTATCCCCATCTGAAATAATGCTTCGTGGCATGCCATGCAAATGTACTACTTCTCTAAAGAATAAGTTAGCCACATTGTTTGCATCATCAGTTTTATGACATGGGATGAATGTGCCATTTTTGAAAATCTATCAACAACAACAAATACAGAATCCCTACCCCTTTTTGTTCGTGGCAATCCTAGTACAAAGTCCATAGATAAATCAACCCAAGGATGGTTAGGTATGGGTAGAGGGGTATATAAGCCATGAGGTAAAACTCTAGATTTAGCTTGTTTGCATGTTATGCATTTCGCACATATCCTCTCAACATCTCATTTCATTCGTGGCCAAAAAAAATGTTCGTTTAGGACATCTAGGGTTTTCCTAACTCTGAAATGACCCATTAGACCACCCTCATGAGCTTCTCTTACAACCAACTCCCTCAAAGAACTCATAGGCATGCATAAACGATTTTCCCTAAATAAGAAACCCTTATGCCTATAAAACTTCTCAAAGGCTGACACCTCACATGCTCTATATACTTTAGCAAAGTTAGGATCATTCACATATAAATCCTTAATGTGTTTAAATCCTAATAAGTTTGCAGTAAGTGTAGAGATAAGAGCATACCTGTGAGATAACACGTCAGCTACCACATTTTCCTTACCTTTTTTATATTGGATGATGTAGGGAAAGGTCTCAATAAATTCAACCCACTTGGCATGTCTTTTGTTCAACTTTCCTTGTCCCTTCAAGTGCTTCAAAGATTCATGGTCAGTATGGATGACAAACTCTTTAGGCTAAAGGTAATGTTGCCATGTCTCCAAAGCCTGTACCAATGCATACATCTCTTTATCATAAGTAGGATAATTAAGGCTTGCTCCACTTAGCTTTTCACTAAAGTAAGCAATTGGGCACCTTTCCTGCATCAAAATAGCTCCAATGCCAATACCTAAGGCATCACACTCAATCTCGAAAGCTTTTGCAAAGTTAGGTAAAGCAAGTAAAGGTGCAGAACTTAATTTTTCCTTGATGCAATTAAAAGCTTTGTCTTGGTCACTACCCCACCTAAAACTCATGTTCTTTTTGATAAGCTCAGTGAGTGGTGCGGCAATGGTGCTAAAGTCTTTAACAAAGCATCTATAGAAACTAGCTAGACCATGAAAGCTACGCACGTCACTAGTTGACTTAGGTGTAGGCCAATCACGAATTGCCTTAACTTTTTCCTCATCAACCTTAACACCTTTAGCACTGACAACATAGCCAAGAAATGTGATCTGATCAGTACAAAAGGAACATTTATGTAAGTTAGCATACAATTTCTCAGAACGTAAAACACTTACAATAGAACGTAAATGATCAAGATGATCTTCTAGGGTTTTACTATAGACCAAGATATCATCAAAATACACCACTACAAATTTACTAATGAATGCATGTAAAATATGATTCATTAGTCGCATAAAAGTGCTTGGTGCATTAGTGAGACCAAATGGCATAACTAGCCACTCATACAACCCATACTTAGTTTTGAAAGCTATTTTCCACTCATCTCCCTCTCTCATCCTAATCTGATGAAATCTGCTTTTCAAATCAATCTTAGAAAAAACACATGATGATGTGAAAAACCCCAAAAAGACGTGGCTTAGGGACCCAACGCACACAGGGAATGAAAGAACAACCAGGAAAGCTAAACCAGTGTTTAATATCACAAACCCTAGACCCATTCTGGAAAGGAACACGAACCTAGCGTATTTAAGAAGGATATGGATGCCACACTCCAGAAAAGAAAGGAATTGGGAGTGTTAAGTCGATTAGAATGCCACAAGAAGTACCTCTTGATAAGTTCTTTAGTCCTTAAAAGAACAGAAAGAAAAGCCCTTGCTTTCTATTTCACTCAAAGTTGTCTGACTCTCTAGAGCTTACAAGGGGAGCCTATTTATAGGCTAAGATAGCAATCCTAAAGAGGCACAAATTCCTACTTAGGACAAATCCTTATTTTGGAGGAATTCCTAATTATGGACAAATTCCAACATAAATAATAAACTCTTATTTGGGAAGAAATGCTATTACTTATTTTGACTTATTAAGTATTCTAATTATATTAATTAGGGCTGGACTCCTTGTCAAACTTGAATTCGCCCCATTTGAAGCTGGGTTGGCCTGAATGTCCTGAATCAGCCCATTTAGTGCTTCTTTAATCTTTTTGGCTCTAACTCGTGTTATTAGGCCTTCTGGGATGTGCAATAAACCTCTTGCAACCATTAAAGCCTTCCACCCATCATCTCTATGGTTCTCATCATTTCCCCTCTCCTCAAAAGGATTCATCCCCGAATCATCACCTACATCAAAAGGGGAAAGATCAGAAACGTTAAATGTTGCACTCACATTATACTCACCAGGAAGATCCAACTGATAAGCATTGTCATTAATTCGGGTTACAACTTGAAAGGGACCATCTCCTCTGGATTGTAGCTTCAAATGCCTTTGAGCTAGGAACCGTTCCCTACGCATATGCACCCAAACCCAATCTCCAAGTTCAAACACCACCTTCTTTCGTCCCTTGTTGACATGGGATGCGTGGTGCTCAATTCGTTTTTCAATATGTTGTCGCACCTTCTCATGCAATTTTTTTATCATTTCAGCCTTGCGTTCCCTATCTAAGCTGGCATACTCATTGACAGGTATAGGTACCAAATCCAAAGGAGTCAATGGATTAAAACCATATACGATTTCAAATAGAGAGTAACTAGTAGTAGAATGAACACTCCGATTATATACAAACTCGACATGTGGTAAACAATCTTCCCATGTTTTCAAATTTGTTCGAATAATAGCACGCAAAAGAGTAGAAAGAGTTCGATTAACTACCTCAATTTGCCCATCAGTTTGTGGATGACAAGTAGTTGAAAACAATAGCTTAGTACCTAACTTACCCCATAAAGTCTTCTAGAAGTAGCTTAAGAACTTTGTATCCCCATCTGAAACAATGCTTCATGGCATGCCATGCAAACGTACTACTTCTCTAAAGAATAAGTCAGCCACGTTGTTTGCATCATCAGTTTTATGACATGGGATGAAGTGTGCCATCTTTGAAAATCTATCAACAACAACAAATACAGAATCCCTACCCCTTTTTGTTCGTGGCAATCCTAGTACAAAGTCCATAGATAAATCAACCCAAGCATTGTTAGGTATGGGTAGAGGGGTATACAAGCCATGAGGTAAAACTCTAGATTTAGCTTGTTTGCATGTTATGCATTTTGCACATATCCTCTCAACATCTCGTTTCATTCGTGGCCAAAAAAAATGTTCATTTAGGACATCTAGGGTTTTTCTAACTCTAAAATGACCCATTAGACCACCCTCATGAGCTTCTCTTACAACCAACTCCCTCAAAGAACTCATAGGCATGCATAAATGATTTTCCCTAAATAAAAAAACCCTTATGCCTATAAAACTTCTCAAAGGCTGACACCTCACATGCTCTATATACATTAGCAAAGTCAGGATCATTCACATATAAATCCTTAATGTGTTTAAATCCTAATAAGTTTGCAATAAGTGTAGAGATAAGGGCATACCTGCGAGATAACGCGACAGCTACCACATTTTCCTTACCTTTTTTATATTGGATGATGTAGGGAAAGGTCTCAATAAATTCAACCCACTTGGCATGTTTTTTTTTTCAACTTTCCTTGTCCCTTCAAGTGCTTTAAAGATTCATGGTCAGTATGGATGACAAACTCTTTAGGCCAAAGGTAATGTTGCCATGTCTCCAAAGCCCGAACCAATGCATACATCTCTTTATCTTAAGCAGGATAATTAAGGCTTGCTCCACTTAGCTTTTCACTAAAGTAAGCAATTGGGCACCTTTCCTGCATCAAAACAGATCCAATGCCAATACCTGAGGCATCACACTCAATCTCGAAAGCTTTTGCAAAGTTAGGTAAAGCAAGTAAAGGTGCAGAGCTTAATTTTTCCTTGATGCAATTAAAAGCCTTGTCTTGGTCACTACCCAACCTAAAACTCATGTTCTTTTTGATAAGCTCAGTGAGTGGTGCGGCAATGGTGCTAAAGTCTTTAACAAAGCGTCTATAGAAACTAGCTAGACCATGAAAGCTACGTACGTCACTAGTTGACTTAGGTGTAGGCCAATCACGAATTGCCTTAACTTTTTCCTCGTCAACCTCAACACCTTTAGCATTTATAGTGATTTTGTTGATTGCTCAACAATCAACACACATCCTCCAAGTCCTATCATTTTTTGGTACAAGTAGGACAGGCACAGCACATGGTCTCATGCTTTCCCTCATATATCCTTTGGACATATGCTCCTCAACCTGCCTTTGAAGCTCCTTTGTCTCCTCAGGATTACTCTTATATACTGGCCAGTTAGGGATGGATGCACCTGGGATGAAATCAATTTGATGCTCAATTCCTCTATTAGGTGGCAATCCACTTGGGATATCATCAGGGAATACATCTTCAAATTCCTGCAATAATGCAACAACAACACTAGGCAAAGATGAGTCAAACTTGTTAATGTTAAAATAAGCCTCCTTGTACAAAAGTATAATCATAGGTTGTTTGGCATAAAATGCTCTTTTGACATCACTTCCTTTTGCATAAAGATTTTCTTTTTTCTTCTCTTTTTCTTGTGTCCTCACGTTTTCTTCTCTTTCTTCTCTTTTATCAATCTCTCTTTTCTGTTCACTCTCATTTTCAATCCTTAATTGATCCTCATATGCTTGTTGAGGTGATAATTGTACAAGAATGATAGGTTTTTCATTCATTACAAAGGAATATCGATTCTTGAAGCCATCATGCATAACTCGCCTATCAAATTGCCATGGTCTTCCTAATAGAATATGTCCGGCATACATTGGTAAAACATCACATAAAACTTCATCACGGTACCTTCCGATAGAAAATGACACGAGCACTTGCTGATTTACCTTCACTGCACCACTCTCATTCAACCACTGTAGTTTATATGGTCTAGGATGTTTCATAGTAGGTAAATCCAGCTTCTCAACCATAGTTGTGCTAGCTACGTTAGTGCAACTCCCATCATTAATAATCATACTACATACCTTATCTTTGATGCGACACCTTGTCTGAAAGATGTTATCTCGTTGCACCTCATTTTCTTCTTTTGCTTGTACATTCAATGCTCGCCTCCTAACGAGAGCTACTCCGTTAACTGGATACTCCTCTCCATCACATTCACCCTCTGACGGTGGCACAGAATCATCATCTGATTCACTTTTAGTTTCAACATCACCGTTGCTTCTCAGGATCATTGCATGCTTATTTGGACATTGAGATGCAATGTGATGCCTGCCTAAACACTTAAAACATTTAACATCTTTATTTCTACTCAGTTGGGGTTCGAATTTACCTATCTCCTTGCTAGAACCCACATTCTTTGATGCGAAAAACCCCAAAAAGACGTGGCTTAGGGACCCAACGCACACAGGGAATGAAAGAACAACCAGGAAAGCTAAACCAGAGTCTACTATCACAAACCCTAGACCCACTCTGGGAAGAAACACAAACCTAGTGTATTTAAGAAGGATATGGATGCCACACTCCAGAAAAGAAAGGAGTTGGGAGTTATAACTCGATTAGAATGCCACAAGAAGTACCTCTTGAGAAGTTCTTTAGTCCCTAAAAGAACCGAAAGAAAAACCCTTGCTTTCTATTTCACTCAAAGTTGTCTGACTCTCCAGAGCTTCCAAGGGGAGCCTATTTATAGGCTAAGATAGCAATCCTAAAGAGGCACAAATTCCTACTTAGAACAAATCCTTATTTCGGAGGAATTCCTAATTGAGGACAAATTCCAACATAAATAATAAACTCTTATTTAGGAAGAAATGTTATTATTTATTCTGACCTATTTAAGTATTCTAATTATATTAATTAGGGCTGGACTCCTTGTCAAACTTGAATTCGCCCCATTTGAGGCTGGGTTGACCTGGATGTCCTGAATCAGCCCATTTAGTGCTTCTTTAATCTTTTTGGCTCTAACTCGTGTTATTAGGCCTTCTGGGATGTGCAATGGACCTCTTGCAACCATTGGAGCCTTCCACCCATCATCTCTATGGTTCTCATCATTCTTGTGCTTGGGTAGCTCTGCTTTGGACTTGTAATTGGCCATCTTGTCCCTTTTGCTCCAGTTTGGCTTCCACGATGAGGTAGAACTGGAATTCTGCCCAACCCGTGTGGAGCCCTTTCGTTTAAGTTGCCTTTCAACTTTCATGGCCATGTGCACCATGTCTTCCAATTCCACATAGTGTTGCAATTCAACCACATTTGGTATGTCCCTATTTAGCCCTTACAGAAATCGAGCCATGGTTGCCTCTCTATCTTCTTCTACATTGGCCCTAATCATGGTAATCTCTATCTCCTTGTGGTAGTCCTCCACACTTTTGGTGCCCTGAGTGAGCCCTTGCAACCTTTGGTACAACGCCCTGTAATAGTGATCAAGGACAAACCTCCTCCTCATGATAACCTTCATCTCCTCCCATGTATTAATAGGTCACTTATGATTTCTTCTCCTAGTCAAAATAAGTTGATCCCACCAAATAATATCATAATCAGTAAATTCAACGGCAGCAAACTTTACCTTTTTCTCCTCGGAATAGTTGTGGCAATCAAAAACCAATTCAACCTTCTTTTCCCATTCTAGGTATGCATCAGGATCATTCTTACCTTGGAATGAAGGAATTGTCATTTTAATACTACCCAAATTATGATCGTAGGTGCCTTGCCTCCCAAATTCTCTTTGATCCCTTCTATTGTTACCAGTTCTAACCATCGTAGTTTGATCATCAACTTCATCATCTTCTACATCATCTTCATGGTCATAGGCACATGTCAACTGCCTTCTTGCTTTGGTAGCCTCATATTCCCTATGTTTCCTTTGCAACTCTGCTATTGTAATAGCTTGCTCCTCCATCCTCTCCCTCATATCATCAAATCTGGTATTCATGCACTTAAATTGTTGTTGCATGGCTTTGATCATGAAGGTCACATCACCAGCTCCCTCTTGAGCTACACCTTTGTCTTTGGATGTCATAGTCTTATTTTTGCACAAAACAAATGGGATACCTCACAGAACACTCCCTCACGTGTTTCACTCAAAAGATTATGTCACACTCCCTCGTGTTTACACTCTCTTATGGTTTTTTTTTTTTATATGAACTTTCATTCTTATCTTTTACCACTCAGATTTTCCCTTTCAGCTCTATAAAGAACTAAACAACGTAAATCAAGGGTATTGATTTTGAACAGAATAAGCTAAATGGCATAGAATTGAACAAATCGGAGAACAAGAATCAAGTGAAAAAGGATGTCAACACAAACGGATTTAATGAACTAAATTCACAAAAATCAGGATAGGGGTAATATAACCTAGAGGACAACTTGGGTAACAAAATAGGAAAACATATGGTAAAATTGAAGTTGAGTAAGAAAACTTTATTATTATTGTGGCCAATATAACCAAATTGTTAACCTTATCAATAACTTTGAATTTGATGTTTTCTTTCTTTTGTTCTTATTCCTTCCCTTTTTTTTTTTGGTTTTTTTTTTCAACACAAAACAATCATAGAATACTTAAACATACCAATTGGAATTGAAATTAGCACGTTTATAAGTTTAAACAAACAAGCAAAGAGAGAAGGATTGCAAATAAACAGATTTGTGCATTTGAATGATAATGCACATAATAGGCAAACTAAACAACAATAAATAAATCAAAAGATAGAAAATTGAAGAGTGAATGGATTCAACCTGATTTAGAACCAGGCTCTGATACCAACTGATGTGAAAAACCCCAAAAAGACATGGCTTAGGGACCCAATGCACACAAGGAATGAAAGAACAACCAGGAAAGCTAAACCAGAGTTTAATATCACAAACCCTAGACCCACTCTGGGAAGGAACACGAACCTAGCGTATTTAAGAAGGATATGGACACCACACTCCAGAAAAGAAAGGAATTGGGAGTGATAAGTCGATAGGAACGCCACAAGAAGTACCTCTTGATAAGTTCTTTAGTCCTTAAAAGAACCGAAAGAAAAGCCCTTGCTTTCTATTTCACTCAAAGTTGACTGACTCTCCAGAGCTTACATGGGGAGCCTATTTATAGGCTAAGATAGCAATCCTAAAGAGGCACAAATTCCTACTTAGGACAAATCCTTATTTTGGAGGAATTCCTAATTGTGGACAAATTCCAACATAAATAATAAACTCTTATTTAGGAAGAACTGCTATTACTTATTCTGACCTATTAAGTATTCTAATTATATTAATTAGGGCTGGACTCCTTGTCAAACTTGAATTTGCCCCATTTGAAGCTGGGTTGGCCTGAATGTCCTGAATCAGCCCATTTAGTGGTTCTTTAATCTTTTTGGCTCTAACTCGTGTTATTGGGCCTTCTGGGATGTGCAATGGACCTCTTGCAACCATTAAAGCCTTCCACCCATCATCTCTATGGTTCTCATCACATGACCCATGCAATTCATCTAACATGTCATCTAATCTAGGTATGGGGTGACGATACTTTACAATGATTTTGTTGATTGCTCGACAATCAACACACTTCCTCCAAGTCCCATCTTTTTTTGGTACAAGTAGGACAGGCACAGCACATGGACTCATGCTTTCCCTCACATATCCTTTGGACATAAGCTCCTCAATCTGCCTTTGAAGCTCCTTTGTCTCCTCAGGATTACTCTTATATGCTGGCCGGTTAGGGATGGATGCACCTGGGATGAAATCAATTTGATGCTCAATTCCTCTATTAGGTGGCAATCCACTTGGGATATCGTCAGGGAATACATCTTTAAATTCCTGCAATAATGCAACAACAACACTAGGCAAAGATGAGTCAAACTTGTTAGTCTTAAAATAAGCCTCCTTGTACAAAAGTACAATCATAGGTTGTTTGGCATAGAATGCTCTTTTGACATCACTTCCTTTTGCATAGGGATTTTCTTTTTTCTTCTCTTCTTCTTGTGTCCTCACGTTTTCTTCTCTTTCTTCTCTTTTATCAATCACTCTTTTTTGTTCACTCTCATTTTTAATCCTTAATTAATCCTCATATGCTTGTTGAGGTGATAATGGTACAAGAATGACAGGTTTTTCGTTCATTACAAAGGAATATCGATTCTTGAAGCCATCATGCATAACTCGCCTATCAAATTGCCATAGTCTTCCTAATAGAATATGTCCCGCATGCATGGGTACAACATCACATAAAACTTCATCACGGTACCTTTCGATAGAAAATGATACGAGCACTTGATGATTTACCTTCACTTCACCACTCTCATTCAACCACTGTAGTTTATATGGTCTAGGATGCTTCATAGTAGGTAAATCCAACTTCTCAACCATAGTTGTGCTAGCAACGTTAGTGCAACTCCCACCATCAATAATCATACTACATACCTTATCTTTGATGAGACACCTTGTCTGAAAGATGTTATCTCGTTGCACCTTATTTTCTTCTTTTGCTTATACATTCAATGCTCGCCTCATAACGAGAGCTACTCTGTTAATTGGATACTCCTCCATCATATTCACCCTCTAACGGTGGCACAGAATCATCATCTGATTCACTTTCAGTTTCAACATCACCGTTACTTCTCAGGATCATTGCATGCTTATTTGGACATTGAGATGCAATGTGACCCCTGCCCAAACACTTAAAACATTTAATATCTCTATTTCTACTCGGTTGGGGCTCGAATTTACCTGTCTCCTTGCTAGAACCCACATTCTTGTGCTTAGGTAGCTCAGCTTTGGACTTGTAATTGGCCATCTCGTCCCTTTTACTCCAGTTTGGCTTCCACGATGTGGTAGAACCAGAATTCTACCCAACCTGTGTGGAGCCCTTTCGTTTAAGTTGCCTTTCAACTTTCATGGCCATGTGCACCATGTCTTCCAATTCCACATAGTGCTGCAATTCAACCACATTTGCTATGTCCCTATTTAGCCCTTGCAGAAATCGAGCCATGGTTGCCTCTCTATCTTCTTCTACATTGGCCCTAATCATGGTAATCTCTATCTCCTTGTGGTAGTCCTCCACACTTTTGGTGCCCTGAGTGAGCCCTTGCAACCTTTGGTACAACTCCCTGTAATAGTGATCAGGGACAAACCTCCTCCTTATGATAGCCTTCATCTTCTCCCATGTATCAATAGGCCGCTCATGGTTTCTTCTCCTAGTCAAAACAAGTTGATCCCACCAAATAATAGCATAATTAGTAAATTCAACGGCAGCAAGCTTTACCTTTTTCTCCTTGGAATAGCTGTGGCAATCAAAAACCAATTCAACCTTCTTTTCCCATTTTAGGTATGCATCAGGATCATTCTTACCTTGGAGTGAAGGAATTGTCATTTTAATACTACCCAAATTATGATCGTAGGTGCCTTGCCTCCCAAATTCTCTTCGATCCCTTCTATTGTTACGAGTTCTAACCATCGTAGTTTGATCATCAACTTCATCATCTTCTACATCATCTTCATGGTCATAGGCACGTGTCAACTACCTTCTTGCTTTGGGAGCCTCATATTCCCTATGTTTCCTTTGCAACTCTGCTATTGTAATAGCTTGCTCCTCCATCCTCTCCCTCATATCATCAAATTTGGTATTCATGCGCTCAAATTGTTGTTGCATAGCTTTGATCATGAAGGACACATCACCAGCTCCCTCTTGAGCTACACTTTGTCTTTGGACGTCATAGTCTTACTTCTGCACAAAACAAATGGGATACCTCACAGAACACTCCCTCACATGTTTCACTCAAAAGATTATGTCACACTCCCTCGTGTTTACACTCTTTATGGTTTTTTTTTTTTATATATGAACTTTCACTCTTACCTTTTACCACTCAGATTTTCCCTTTCAGCTCTATAAAGAACTAAACAACGTAAATCAAGAGTATTGATTTTGAGCAGAACAAGCTAAATGGCGTAGAATTGAACAAATTGGAGAACAAGAATCAAGCGAAAAAAGGATGTCAGCACAAACGGATTTAATGAACTAAATTCATAAAAATCAGGATAAGGGTAATATAACCTAGAGGACAACTTGGGTAACAAAATAGGAAAACAGATGGTAGAATTGGAGTTGAGTAAGAAAACTTTATTATTATTGTAGCCAATATGACCAAACTGTTAACCTTATCAATAACTTTGAATTTGATGTTTTCTTTCTTTTGTTCTTATTTCTTTCCCTTTTTCTTTTCTTTTTTTTTGGTTTTTTTTTAACACAAAATAATAGTAGAATACTTAAACATACCAATTGGAATTGAAATTAGCAAGTTTATGAGCTTAAACAAACAAGCAAAGAGAGAAGGATTGCAAATAAATAGATTTGTGCATTTGAATGATAATGCACATAATAGACAAATTAAACAACAATAATTAAATCAAAAGATAGAAAATTGAAGAGTGAGTGGATTCAACCTGATTTAGAACTAGGCTCTGATACCGACTGATGCGAAAAACCCCCAAAAGACGTGGCTTAGGGACCCAATGCACACAGGGAATGAAAGAACAACCAGGAAAGCTAAACCAGAGTTTTATATCACAAACCCTAGACCCACTCTGGGAAGGAACACGAACCTAGCATATTTAAGAAGGATATGGATGCCACACTCTAGAAAAGAAAGGAATTGGGAGTGATAAGTCAATTAGAACGCCACAAGAAGTACCTCTTGATAAGTTCTTGAGTCCCTAAAAGAACCGAAAGAAAAACCCTTGCTTTCTATTTCACTCAAAGTTGTCTGACTCTCCAGAGCTTACAAGGGGAGCCTATTTATAGGCTAAGATAGCAATCCTAAAGAGGCACAAATTTCTACTTAGGACAAATCCTTATTTTGGAGGAATTCCTAATTGTGGACAAATTCTAACCTAAATAATAAACTCTTATTTAGGAAGAAATGCTATTACTTATTCTGACCTATTAAGTATTCTAATTATATTAATTAAGACTGGACTCCTTGTCAAACTTAAATTTGCCCCATTTGAAGCTGGGTTGGCCTGAATGTCCTGAATCAGCCCATTTAGTGCTTCTTTAATCTTTTTGGCTCTAACTCATGTTATTGGGCCTTCTGGGATGTGCAATGGACCTCTTGCAACCATTGAAGCCTTCCATCCATCATCTCTATGGTTCTCATCAGATCCATTGAGGTTTTAAGAAGGGGTACTAACATGTTCAAGAGCTAAAAGGATGAAAGAGGCACTTAAGGGTAGATTAAAGAAATTTAGGCCAAAGAAACTATTTTAAGCTAAAATGGCTACAAAACATATCTCAATGCAATCAAGGCTTTATTTATTGTATAAGTATGTTGAATAAGTTTCTATCAAGTGATTGTAAGGATTTTACAACAACTCAAAAAACAAATAGAAGTAAAATTGTTGTTAGCTTATTTTGAATGTTTGTCATTTTTTCTAGGGTTAGAGTTGTAAATTTAGCATGTAAATAAGCTGGATTTCATTGTGAAAAATAAGCAAAACATTAGTGAAGCTAAATGTGAGAATTTCCTCCTTTAGTTTTTTCAAGAACTAATAACTTGCTAAGAATTGACTCTTTTTAAAGCATTTAACTCAACTTAGCACTCCTAAATCCCTTCTTTTTTAGAGTGTGATGTTCATATCATTCTTTATTCCTTAGGTTCATTTTTGTGAAACAATGGGTTTTGGTCTTGCATGATTGAAATCTAATTTAGCTTTCTTAGGTACTTGTTCGAATTCCTTGTTCGTGTTAGGTCACTAAGCTATGTCTTTTGGGGTTCACACCAGTTGGTATCAGAACTTGGCTTTAAATCAAGTTTCCTTATCTAATTTTAAGGTTCTTGTTTTTTTGTTCATCTTCTTAGTTGCATCCTATAACCTCTTGTCTTTTGAATCTGCAAACCCTAGTTTATCTTTTCTTATATTTAAATTTTTGCAAAAAAAACAAAAAAATGAAAATCTTGTTTGATCAAGAAGAAAAGAAAAAGAAAAGAAAAGAAAAATATTATATTTGATTCCTTCCCATATCCAAAGTAAATCCTATTTAATTAGGTAAAAGGGAGATAAGCCTTTATTTCCTTATTTCTTTCTAGTTCCTACAAGGATTTTTTAATTCTTTTATTTTTTTTTTTCATATTTTGCAAATTAATCTTGATGAGTTCTTCTCATTCATAACCTTAAATTCATTGCACTTTCCTAAATTTATTTGATTCTAATTTGTTGGAATTAGTTGGTTATAAAGTGACTTTGATTGAGCTTATCAATAAAGGAGTAAGAGAGAAAAGCTAAATTTATATAGTGTGCAAACATGAGAGTGAGTGTCATACTATGAGAGAGTGGAGTGAAACACATAAGGGAGTGTGTGCAAATTTATTCCCAACATATATTTTTTTGTATAGGTGATGATTTGAGGTTAAATCCTTTTAAGGAGAGGCAAGCTGATGAGATCCATAGAGGATTTAATGCATAAAGGGCTTTTAAAAATCCACTAAGCATTTAATAAGGGCTACTAACATGCTCAAGAGCTAAGAGGATGAAAGAGACACTTAATGGGCTAATTGAAGAAGTGTGAGCCAAAGAAGCTAATTTAAGTTTGAATGATAGTAAAACATATCTTAATGTAGGTTAAGGCTTTATTTATTGTTTAGCATGCTAAATAGGTCTCTATCAAGTGATTGTAAGGATTTCTACAATACCAAAAAAAATAGGAGTAAATTTGTTGTTAGCTTATTTAGGAAGTTTATAATTATCTATAGGGTTAGGATTGTTAATTTACAACAACTACAAAAACAATTAGGAGTAGATTTGTTGTTAGCTTATTAAAGAAGTTTGTTGATGGAAGCCATATTGTACCAGCTGAAATTAACAAGGGAGTTGATGCTTTGCAAAACCTTGGAGGACCAATGACAAGGGCAAGGTCAAAGAAAATAAAGGAAGCTCTCAACAACTTGTTGTGTGACATTTACCATCAGGAAGTTGCTAGGTACGAGTTAAGGATGATGGAGGCTTCACCAGGGCTTGCAAATGTGTCATCTGTGGAGGAATTTGAGAACCATGGCCTTGGGAAGGATGTTGGATTTGGGAGCCGATGTTTGGGCATTTAAATGGATTATTTTCATGGGGCTATATTGTTATGTAGTGGGTTGAACGAATTTCCTTAATAAGCCCATCTTATTAGCTAGGGTTTTTGGGGGTACGAATTTCCTTAATAAGCCCATCTTATTAGCTAGGGTTTTGGGGGTACGAATTTCCTTAATAAGCCCATCTTATTAGCTAGGGTTTTTGGGGGATAACATAAAAGGGCAGAAAGGGTGGCTGGAGGCAGAACCCATCTTCATGAATGTATGAGCTATTTTCTCTGGTTCCTTGAGAACTAATTCTGAACTTTCAGTACTTAAGTGTGTTGGTTCAATAGACTTATCTTCTTCAACATTGTTGTTGTTAGGAATGGCGTCTAAATCTTATAGTTTTGGTTCTTGGTTGTTTATAATCATTGGGTCAGAACTTCAAATCCCTTAACCTTTGTTAGAATGATCCTATACCAACATTGGTGTTGGGTTCTGTTTACATATAATCAGAGTTTGTATCGTTTGGTATCAGAGCCTTGGCACTAACTCAGGTTAATTATACCTTTGTTATCATCTATTTCATATATTCTTCATTGTTGGTTGAATAATCAAAAAAAAAAAAAAACAAAAGAAAAACAAGAAAAAAGAAAAAAATAAACACAAAAAAAAAAAACAAAATCGTGTATTTCTTGGGCTTTCTTTCTGATATTTGTTTCTTCTACAGAAATACCCATTAGTTAACCCAAAAAAAAAAAAAACTGGCTTCATTGCTCAATTGGTCATTTACTCAATTATATTATATGACATTCTGTTTGCTTTATTGCCCATCTTCTTGATCATGTCACTTCTTTGAAGAGGTAGGTCTAAGATTGATATATTCAAGTTTTGTTTGTTCTGAATTTAGTTTGCTTGGAACTATTGAAAGAGCTTTTAGAGTCTTGCAATTCATTGTGTGAAACACAAGAGTTGAGGACTATTATAGTTGAGCGGAGAGCAAACATGCAAGGGAGTGAGTTTTGCGAGGTATATTCTTTATTTTCTAACAATCTTGCATATCTGCTACTAATGCTAAAGAAGGCAGTTTCCCACATGGAGAAGAGGAAGTAGTTGTTTCAGATTTCAAATTGCTTATGAAATCCTTAGAGCAGAAGTTTGATAGGATTGACCAAATGTTTTGGGAAGTTCGAGATAGGATGGATAAAATAGAAGGGGAATCGAGTGTCAATCTTAAGAGGCCAGCTGGGGGGTCATGAAGGAGCAATTTGAACATGACTTTGGTGAAGATGGTGATGATTATTATGATGATAGTGATAATGCGAGTAAAAACTTCAAAGTTGGATTTAGAGGAGGACGTGGTAATAGGAATAGTAGAAGAGTAAGAGGCAATGGAAATGTTTATAATAGGTACAATAGAGGTTGGGATAATAGAAATAGAGTAGAGGAAGGAGTAGACAAAAATCTTAATAGTATTAAAATGAAAATACCTTATTTCCAAGGAAAAGCTAACCCTGATGTCTATTTGGATTGGGAACGAAGGGTAGAATTAATATATGAGTGCCATAACTTCTCTAAGGAGAAAAAAGTGAAGTTAGTTGTGGCAGAGTTCACTGATTATGCTGTAGTATGGTGGGACTAGTAAGTTAGCACTAGGAGAAGAAATTTGGAGAGAACCGTAGAAACTTGGAATGAGTTAAAGACTGTGATGAGAAGGAGATTTGTTCCTAGCTCTTATTATAGGGATTTGTATAACAAGTTACAGAGCCTTATGCAAGGTTCCAAGAGTGTGGAAGAGTACCATAAGGAGATGGAAATTGCTATGGTTAGGGTAAATGTAATGGAGGATAGGGAGGTAACCATGGCTAGGTTCCTCCAAGGGTTGAATAGAAGCATAGCTAATGTGGTAGAACTGCAACACTATGTAGAGCTTGAAGATATGGTAGACATTGCCATGAAAGTTCATCTTTTTGGAAGTCAAACTGGGGGAAGAAGGAAGAGAAGATGACTTCTGAGCTTAAAACCAATTCACATAGACTCAAGACCAGTGGGGGCAGCCTAGAAAAGGGCAAATTTGAAGAAAAACTTGAGGGCACCCAAGGAAAAATTAGAGACATAAAATGCTTTAGATGTCTGGGCAGGGGTCATGTGGCTTCACAATGTCCTAACAAGAGAACCATGTACCTTAAGGAGAATGGTGACTATGTGTCTGGTAGCAATGCTAGTGATGAAGACTAAATGCCGCCACTAAAGGATGCTAGTGATGTTAATGAAGGGATAGAGTATCCAGAGCATGGTGAAAGGCTTTTAGTAGCAAGGAGAGCCCTTAGTGTGTAGGTTAAGGAGGAGGATGATGTTGAGATGTAGCAGAAAAATATTTTCCATACTCGATGTTTGGTTCAAGATAGACTTTATTGCTTGATCATCGATGAGGTAGTTATACTAATGTAGCAAGTACGGAGTTGGTGGAAAAATTTTGTGTCTACATAAAACATTGTATTCATTGGAAGAAGCACATTTGTACAACTTTAGTGCTCTAAATCCATTAAATTCTATTAAACAAAGGAGTTATTGATCTTGATTAGCTTTCATTATCAATATTGAATGGTTTAATTCCTAGATGATGTGATCATCTCTTCATCTCTTCATTTTTTTTTTTTTTATAACAAGCACATTTATATTCATTATATTCATTATATTAAACCAAGCAATCCTAAGTTTTTGGGTTTTAGGGCTTAAGGCTTCAATATTAGGCATGCTTGAGGCTAAAGACTCAAAAGAGTCATCAATGGCTTGCTTTTGAGGGCTTGAAATGTTTTAGGAACCTTAAGGGTTTGAGCTTTGGCTTTCTGAGCTGAACATGTCAACCCATGTTTTTGGTTGGGTTGTTTGTGATTAGGTCATTTCTTGTTGGGCTTTCTTTTTTGATTTCTTAGGCATTTTGGGCTTCTTTTGAGGTTAAGGTTCCCATTCCTTGCAAGTATTCTCTTGTAAGAAAATCTAGCAAGCAATTTGAAGAACTTTGAATATGTTCAATTTCAAAATCAAAAACACTTAAGATTGCTTGCCATCATGCAAAAATCTATTTGGATGCAATAATTTGAACATCTTTTTGTAAAACAGATTTTGTTGCTTGACAATCAATGCATTATAAGAATTTTTGATTTAGCAAATCATGCTGAAATTTTGAAATGCATAAAAATTTGCCAAATTTTCCTTTTCAATGGTGGAATACCACCTTTGACAGTCTTTCCAATGCTTGGATGTGAAATGAACAAGTTGTTCATGTTAATCCTTGCCTTGTTTCAAAATCCCCTCATATCCTTGGGCTTTCTATTTGGATTTCTTAGGTATTTTGGGCTTGTTTTGAGGTTAAGGTTCCTATTCCTTGCAAGAACTCTCTTGTAAGAAAATCTAGTAAGCAATTTAAAGAACTTTGAATATGTTCAATTTCAAAATAAAAAACACTTAAAATTGTTTGCCATCTTGCAAAAATCTATTTGGATGTAATATTTTGAACATCGTTTTGTAAAATAAATTTTGCTACTTAACAATCAATGCATAATAAGAATTTTTAATTTAGCAAATCATGCTGAAACTTTGAAATGCATAAAAAAATTGCCAAATTTTCCTTTTCAATGGTGAAATATTACCTTTGATAGTCATTTCAATGCTTAGATGTGAAATGAACAAGTTGTTCATGCTGATCCTTGACTTGTTTCAAAATCCCTCCATATCCTACTTTAGACGCATCAATCTCATCTATTTTGGGTAGGCTGGGATTACTTATGTGAAGATAGGGCAACTCTTTAACTTGGCATTTAATCACTCTTACTATGGCTATGTGTTGATTAGTCCACATTTAAGATGAGGCTTGGTTTGGGGTTGGTCAAACCTTTTTAGAACATCCTTAAGATTATAAGTAGCTTGGATGGAGTGAAGTAATGGGTTGGGATTTCAAGTTGATGGGCTTTCAAGGAGCTTTTGTAGAAACTGGGCTTGAGCTTGATCATTTCCTAACATATCAAGTCTCTTGAGGATTTGCTCTTAAGCACACATTAGGATGCTTACCTCTTTCTCTTTTGACCCTATTTTAGAAGAAGCTTTGAGTTCATCAACTTGGAGACCAGCTTCATCCTCAGAAGATAGTTCAAGAGAACTAGCTTTGAAGGCTTCAACCTACAATGCCTGTAGTTAAGCTTGAATAGTATCAGGCAGTTGAAATGCTTGGAGTGTTTTGTGAAGTTTATAGTGTTTGGATATATGACCAAGTTTACCGCAGTTATAATAGACATATTTGGATGTCTAGGCTTTTGTTTGTTTATGCTTATTAGGTTTGGGCCTAAAACTTGTTTTAGGCTTAGAAAATTATTGGTGTTGGTTATGATAAATAATTGAACCCTAACTCCACCACAAAAGCTAGCTCAAGAGTGAAAGGTTGACTCAACCCTTATAAACAGCCTAAAGACCCCCTTAAGAACTGATGTGGGACACATCATACCCGACCCCTTTAAACTGCACATCCACGTGCTACCTCAGTCGGCGATCGGCACGGTGGCCCACGTGCTGCCTCAGTCGGCGATCAGCATGGTGGCAGGGAACCTTTGTACATGCGCTCATCGACCCTCTAAGGTTTGGCTTTGATACCACCTGATAAGAGATTGAACCCTAACTCCACCACAAAAGCTAGCTCAAGAGTGAAGGGTTGACTCAACCCTTATAAACGGCCCAAAGACCCCTTCAGGAACTGATGTGGGACACATCAGGTTAGGCTTAGATTTTGAGTAAAAAGGATTTTTTGATTTGGTATTGGGCCTGTGCTTTCTTTTGGTCTTTTCTTTATGATAGAGGTTATCATCAAATTGGGCACAAAATGATCCTAACTCCTAATTCTACTTTCATTCTTGCTTGATCTATTTTTGGAGCTTTAGATCTGCATAGATTCATAGTCCTTCTTTCTAGACAAAGATCATCAATTTAACATAGGCCAACTAATGATAAGGAATTTGGCCATTATATAAACTTTGTAGTTTAGATCATACCTTATCACTAAGTAGCCTTGGTAATCCTACCAAAACTTTTCTTTCCAGAAACTTAATTCACATCATCTTACTGCATGACATGCATTAGAAATATATTTTTGTACCAATGGAAATTGTGCAAATATTTGCATTTAAGATTTGATAAGAGTTTAGTGTTCTTATCCTTTATGTGAGATGGATCACCAATAAGGTGCATTGTTATGGCAAAGAGAAGACTTGCCACAGCATTGGGGATTGTTTGTTGGTTATTATCAAGGAGAGGTTCACCATGATCATCTCTCTTAATAGCTTCAAAAATACTCTTGTGGTTAGTTGGAGTGAGTATGTGATCCACCTAGCCTTTGAGCTATCCTTGAGAATCTTGCAACAAGGATCTTAGCAATAGCGTGGTTAGAGGTATGACTATAGGTATTGTATGCATTAGACACCATTGTCATTTATTGAAGGAGATTTAGAATTTGATGTTCAAAATATCCATCAATGTTCCATTGGTAAATTGAATTGGAACAATGTTTTGTTTAAAGAAAAGTTGACTTTTCTTCAAAAGTAAGGTCAGGGGCTGTTGTACATCTTTGAAGATGTTCCCAGTGGTTCCCCTTTGAGATGTTGTACCTTTAGTGATTTTGTGTCTAACACAGATGCTTGAAATGAGCCATCATCAAGTGCAACCAAAGTTTATACCCTTTTGCATGTTGATGCTTTAGGTTTAGATTCCTTTAAAGCCTGCAATCTGAGCATGAAAGCTTCCTAAAATTCATTTGATGATGTATTTGAAATTTGAAAGGGTTTAAAAATAGGTTTTGTCAAAAACTGATATGTCCCACATCAGTTCCTCAGGGGGTCTTTGGGCTGTTTATAAGGGTTGAGTCAACCCTTCACTCTTGAGCTAGCTTTTATGGTAGAGTTAAGGTTCAATCCCTTATCAGGTGTAGCATGGGGATGTGCAGTTTAAAGGGGTTGGGAATGATATGTCCCACATCAGTTCCTCATACGAACTCCAATTATATATAAACAGAACTCAACACCAATGTTGGTATAGGGAACTATAAGATTCAGACGCCACTCCTAACAACAATAACGTTGAAAAAGATAAGTCTATTAAACCAACACACTCAAGTATGAAAGTTCAGAATTAATTCTCAAAGAACCAGAGAAAATAGCTCATACATTCATCAAAAATTTGTTTTGCCTCCAGCCACCCTTTCTGCCCTTTTTATATGCTATCCCCCAAAAACCTTAGCTAATAAGATGAGCTTATTAAGAAAATTCGTACCCCCAAAAACCCTAGCTAATAAAATGGGCTTATTAAGGAAATTTGTACCCCAAAAACCCTAGCTAATAAGATGGGCTTATTAAGGAAATTCATACCCCCAAAACCCTAGCTAATAAGATGGGCTTATTAAGGAAATTCGTACCCCCAAAAACCCTAGCTAATAAGATGGACTTATTAAGAAAATTCGTACCCTCAAAACCCTAGCTAATAAGATGGGTTTATTAAGGAAATTTGTTCAACCCACTACATAACAATATAGCCCATGAAAATAATCCATTTAAATGCCCAAACATGGGCTCCCAAATCCAACATCCTTCCCAAGGCCATGGTTCTCAAATTCCTCCACAGATGACACATTTGCAAGCCTTGGTGAAGCCTCTATCATCCTTAACTCGTACCTAGCAACTTCCTGATGGTAAATGTCACACAATAAGTTGTTGAGAGCTTCCTTTATTTTCTTTGACCTTGCCCTTGTCATTGGTCCTCCGAGGTTTTGCAAAGCATCAACTCCCTTGTTGATTTGAGCTGGTACAATATGGCTTCCATTATTCTCGCTTTCCTCAAAATGATTTGTCCTCAAATCAACACCTACATCATCAAGGAGAGAAGGACAAAGGTCAAAAACATTAAATGTTGCACTCACATTATACTCACCTGGCAAGTCAAGTTTATATGCATTATCATTGACTCTTGCCACCACTTGAAAAGGACCATCTCCCCTTGGTTGCAACTTTGATTTCCTTTGCATAGGAAATCTATTATTCCGCAAAAGTACCTAAACCCAATCATCAGGTTCAAAAGTGATATGCCTACGACTTTTGTTGGCTTATGTTTCATATTGTTTGGTTTTTCTCTCAATGTTAAGCCTAGCTTTCTTATGAAGTTGCCTAACCACTTCAGCCTTCTTTTTTCCATCCAAATTAACCCTGTCCTGTATAGGCAATGGTGCTAAATCCAAAGGAGATAATAGATTAAAACCATAAAAAAGCTCGAAAGGAGAATAACCGGTAGCACTATGAATAACAAGATTATAGGCAAATTCCACAAAAGGCAAACATTCTTCCCAGGTTCTAGAATTCTTACCAATAATAGCACGCAACAATGTACCAAGAGTTTGATTTACTACTTCAATTTGTCCTTCGATTTGTGGGTGGCAAGTTGTAGAAAACAACAACTTTGTTCCAAGCTTACCCCACAATGTCTTTCAAAAATGCCTCAAAAATTTTGCATCACGATCTGATACAATACTCTTCGGCACTCCATGTAGGCAAACAATCTCTCTAAAAAATAAGTCTGCAATGTGTGTGGCATCATCTGTTTTGGTGCACGCAATGAAATGCGCCATCTTTGAAAACCTGTCAATTACAATAAGAATACAATCTCGGCCCTTCTTAGACCTAGGTAACCCAAGAATAAAATCCATAGAAATGTTGGTCCAAGGTTCATTAGGAATTTCTAAAGGCATATACTTATCATGGGGCAAAACCCTAGACTTAGCTTGTCTACAAGTAATACATTTGGCACAGACCCTTTCAACATCCCTTTTCATATATGGCCAAAAGAAATGTTCATGTAAAACATCAAAAGTCTTTTGAATGCCAAAGTGTCCCATTAAACCACCCCCATAAGCTTCTCTCACAAGTAATGCTCTCATAGACCCTTGAGGAATACAAAGCTTATTTACTCTAAACAAATACCCCTCATGTCTATAGAACTTACCAAAGGCAGTTTTCTCACATGCAGTATATACGTTACTAAAGTCAGCATCATTAGCATACAAACCAATAATGTGCTCAAACCCCAGCAACTTAACTCTTAAAGTGCTAATCAATGTGTACCTATGGGACAATGCGTCAGCAACAACATTTTCCTTACCTGATTTGTATTGAATTACATAAGGAAAAGTTTCAATAAACTCAACCCATTTTGCATGTCTCCTATTCAACTTACCTTGCCCTTTCAAGTATTTTAAAGACTCATGATCAATATGAATTACAAACTCCTTGGGCCAAAGGTAATGCTGCCATGTTTCTAGAGTCTAACAAGTGCATACATTTCTTTATCATAAGTTGGATAATTCAATGTTGCCCCACTCAACTTCTCACTAAAGAATGCAATAGGTCATTTCTCTTGCATGAGAACTCCCCCAATCCTAATGCCCGATGCATTACATTTAATTTCAAAGATCTTAGAAAAATCAGGCAAAGCAAGAAGTGGTACATTACACAACTTAGACTTAAGCGAATCAAAGGCATCTTATTGTTCCTTACCCCACTTGAAATCCACACTCTTTTTAATCACCTCAATCAACGGTGCAGCTATGGTGCTAAAATCTTTAATGAACCTCCTATAAAAGCTATCCAAACCATGGAAACTCCTCACATCACTCACACTCTTAGGTGTAGCCCATTCTTGAATTGCCTTAATCTTCTCTTTATCAACCTCTATGCCATGAGTAGACACAACATAACCCAAGAAAATGACATGATCCTTGAAAAAATTGTATTTCTTCAAATTGGTATACAATTTCTCTTTTCTCAAAACATCAAGCACACAATGTAAATGTTCAACATGCTCTTCTAAATTCCTGCTGTATACTAATATGTCATCAAAATAAGCCATAACAAACTTTCCTAAGAAAGGTCTCAAGACATGATTCATCAATCTCATAAAAGTATTAGGTGCATTACTTAAACCGAAGGGCATAACTGACCATTCATACAAACCATGCTTGGTCTTGAATGTAGTTTTCCATTCATCTCCTTCCCTCATCTTAATTTGATGATACCCACTCTTAAGGTCAATTTTAGAGAAGTAACAAGCACCATGTAATTCATCTAGCATATCATCAAGCCTGGGTATAGGATGTCGATACTTAACTATTTTTTTGTTAATAGCTCTACAATCAACACACATCCTCCAAGATCCATCTTTCTTTGGCACAATCAACACTGGCACTGCACATGGACTTATGCTCTCCCTTACATGTCCCTTCCTCATCAGCTCATCAACTTACCTCTAAAGCTCCTTTGTCTCCTTAAGATTACTTTTATACGTTGGCTTATTGGGAATGGGAGCTCCAGGAATAAGATCAATGTGATGTTCAATCCCTCTCCTTGGTGGTAAACCATTTGGGATCTCCTTAGGGAATACATCATTGTAATCCTGCAACAAAGATGAAATAGTATTAGGCAAAGATGAATCAAGGTTAGTGTTAGAGAAATTAGAATCCTTGTAAAGGATCAAGATCATTTGTTGCCTAACTTGGAAGGCAACCCTAACATCTGCTCCTTTTGCAAACACACTCACTTGTTTTCTTTCATCTTCACTCTCGTGAACTTGACCACTCTTGTACTTAGCACTCTCAAATGCGTTTACTTTGTTTTTCTCTCCTTCACTTTCTTTTCTCTCGACTCTCTCTTTCTTTTTGCTCCTCCCCTTTTGCTCACTTTCATAAAGTCTCACTTGTTCTTCATACACCTATTTTGGAGTCAATGGAACAAGTGTAAATGGTTTTCCATCCATGGTGAAAGAATAGCAGTTCTTGTAACCATTATGCAAATCTTTTCTATCAAAATGCCAAGGATGGCCTAATATCAAATGATGTGTCCCATATCAGTTCCTGAGGAGGTCTTTGGGCTATTTATAAGGGTTGGGTCAACCCTCCACTCTTGAGCTAGCTTTTGTGCTAGAGTTAAGGTTCAATCCCTTATCAGGTGGTATTAGAGCCAAACCTCAGAGGGTCAGTGGGTGCATGTACAAAGGTTCCCTGCCACTGTGCCGATCACCAACTGAGGTAGCACAGGCCGTGCTAATCGCCAACTGAGGCAGCATGGGCCGTGCCGATCGCTAACTGAGGCAGCACGAGGACGTGTAGTTTAAAGGGGTCGGGGATGATATCTCCCATATCGGTTCCTAAGGGGGTCTTTGGGTTGTTTATAAGGGTTGAGTCAACCCTCCACTCTTGAGCTAGCTTTTGTGGTGGAGTTAAGGTTCAATCCCTTATCAACAAATGCCTAGCCTACATAGGTACAACATCACAAAACAACTCATCCTTATATCTACCAATAGAAAATGGAACCATAACTTGTTTAGTCACTTTCACCACTCCACTGTTATTCAACCATTGCAAATTATATGGCCTAAGATGTTTGGTTGTAGGCAAGTTCAATTTTTCCACCAACTTTGTACTTGCTACATTAGTGCAACTACCTCCATTGATGATCAAGCAACAGAGTCTATCTTGAACCAAACATTGAGTATGGAAAATATTTTCCCACTATATCTCAACATCATCCTCCTCCTTAACCTGCACACTAAGGGCTCTCCTTGCTACTTAAAGCCTTCCACCATGCTCTGGATACTCTATCTCTTCATTAACATCACTAGCATCCTCTAGTGGTGGCATTTGGTCTTCATCACTAGCATCACTGCCAGACACATAGTCACCATTCTCCTTAAGGTACATGGTTCTCTTGTTAGGACATTGTGAAGCCACATGACCCTTACCCAGACATCTAAAGCATTTGATGTCTCTAGTTTTTCCTTGGGTGCCCTCAAGTTTTTCTTCAAATTTGCCCCTTTCCAGGCTACCCCCACTGGTTTTGGGTCTATATGAATTGGTTTTAAGTTTAAAAGTCATCTTCTCTTCCTTCTTCCCCCAGTTTGACTTCCAAAAAGATGAACTTAAGTTCTGATTATTTATAGAAGTGCTCCTTCCCTTAACCTGCCTCTCAACTTTCATGGCAATGTGTACCATGTCTTCAAACTCTACATAGTGTTGCAGTTCTACCATATTAGCTATGCTTCTATTCAACCCTTGGAGGAACCTAACCATGGTTGCCTCCCTATCCTCCATTACATTTGCCCTAACCATAGCAATTTCCATCTCCTTATAGTACTCTTCCACACTCTTGGAACCTTGCGTAAGGCTATGCAACTTGTTATACAAATCCTTATAATAAGAGCTGGGAACAAATCTCTTTCTCATCACAGTCTTCAACTCATTCCAAGTTTCTACTGTTCTCTCCAAATTTCTTCTCCTAGTGGTAACTTGCTGGTCCCACCATACTACAACATAATCAGTGAACTCTGCCACAGCTAACTTCACTTTCTTCTCCTCAGAGAAGTTGTGGCACTCATATATTAATTCTACCCTTTGTTCCTAATTCAAATAGACATCAAGGTCAGCTTTCCCTTGGAAAGAAGGTATTTTCATTTTAATACTATTAAGATTTTTGTCTACTCCTTCCTCCACTCTATTTCTATTATCTCAACCTCCATTGTACCTATCATAAACATTTCCATTGCCTCTTACTCCTATACCATTCCTATTACCACGTCCTCCTCTAAATCCACCTCTAAAGTTTCTACTAGCATTATCACCGTCATTATAATAATCATCACCATCGTCACCAAAGTCATGTTCAAATTGCTCCTTCATGACCCTCCCAGCTGGCCTCTTAGGATTGACACTCAATTCCCCTTCTATTTTATCCATCCCGTCTCGAACTTCCCAAAACATTTGGTCAATCCTATCAAACTTCTGCTTTAAGGATTTCATAAGCAATTTGAAATCTGGAACAACTACTTCCTCCTCTCCATGTGGGAAACTGCTTTCTTTAGCATTAAACATTGGATATGCAAGATTGTTAGTAAATAAAGAATATATCTCACAAAACTCACTTCCTTGCGTGTTTGCTCTCCACTCAACTATAATAGTCCTCAACTCTCGTGTTTCACACAATGAATTGCAAGACTCTAAGAGCTCTTTCAATAGTTCCAAGCAAACTAAATTCAAAACAAACAAAACTTGAATATATCATCCTAAACCTACCTCTTCAGAGAAGTGACACAATCAAGAAAATGGGCAATAAAGCAAACAGAATGTCAAGGAATTCAATGATATGAGAAGTCCAATCAGACAACAATCAATTATTGAATATAATTGAGTAATTGACCAATTGAGCAATGAAGTCAGTTTTTTTTTTTTGGTTAACTAATGGATATTTCTATAGAAGGAATGAATAGCAGAAGGCAACCCAAGAAATACATGATTTTTTTTTTTGTTTTTTTCTTCTTTTCTTTTGTTTGTTTTTTTTTTTTGTTTTATTCAACCAACAATGAAGAATACATGAAATAGATGATAACAAGGGTATAACTAACCTAAGTTAGAGCCAAGGCTCTGATACCAAATGATAAGAGATTGAACCCTAACTCCACCACAAAAGCTAGCTCAAGAGTAAAGGGTTGACCCAAACCTTATAAATGACCCAAGACCCCCTCAGGAACTGATGTGGGACCATAAGTACTCATATCCCAATAGAAAATAGTACTCATCAAACCGATCAAGGAATAAAATATGCTTTTTGTTTCTAGTCATCTAGTCATAATAATCTTGCTAGACTTTTGGTTTTTTCTCATTTTGAAAATTTTTGAAAAACCATTCTCTTTTTTTAGCATTATGCTGGCTATAAAATTCTTTTCTTAAAAATTCATTTTAAATCACAAATTTTTTTCCAAAGCATAGGGCTCAGGATGTATCTCAGGCTCAATAGGAAATTGGACCTATGATGCCAAGGCTCTAGGAGATTTTGGGGATTCTTATTATGGTGATGCATAAGTGGCTTAAGGGACCTATCCATAGAGACCTACACCTCTTATACTACTAGTTCAAGCATAAGTGCTAGATGGCTCTCTCACAGAAAGGGTGCATTGTAAATAATTTGAGATTTTGGTTTCTAGATCTTCATCCTTACTAGATTCGGATTTGGCACTTATGGAGTGTCTAGCAAAAGATATGTTGACATTGCCATCTCTATGCTGAGTAATCCTATTGACATTGGTTGCCAAAGGAGGCTTTGGGGTATAAACATTTTCAAGTTTCCAAGTGTCAGGTAGATTTACCTCGTGCCATTTGATATACCTAGATGTTTAGAGGTTAGCTCTATGCATATTTGTTTCCCACAAAACTATTTCTCTATGGGCTCTGTGATAGAGGGCTTTGATGTTGAATGCTATTTTCATAGCCTTATAATGTATCATGTACATTAGTCTTAGTGGAATCAATCCTTTAGTGAATTAATTGTTGTGAAGCTTGATTTGCAAGGTAAGAACATCAAGAATATTCCTTTCATGCAAAGAAACTATGAAATTTGGAAAACAATTGAAATAAATTAGACCAAAACATAGGCTTGTTTCTATAATACCTAAGAGAGAATCATCAAAGTTTGGAAGACAACAATCATTAAGGACAAGATGAGCAAAAGTATCCAACCCTTCCCTAGAAAGGGGCTTGACTCCTACCTAAACAAGGTTAAAGTGTAAGAAATTGTAATGCTTTTGGTGATGCTTTATAGAGGCAGAGGAAAGAAGCTTTACCATTTCAAAGGAAATATAAAGACAATAGTGTAATCATCTTGTAGGAGCACAAACCTAAGGTATAAAGATGGATATGGAAACTGCACTCCAAAAAAAAAGAAGGGATTTAAGAGTGATAAGTTAGGTTGAATGTTATAAGAAGAGTTAGTTTTTAGTAAGTTCTTTAATTCTTGAAAGAATTGAATGAGAAAATTCTCACATTTATTTTCACTAATGCTCCTTTTTTCTTTTTAACATTGCAAATAGACTTATTTATGGTCTAGATAAATAGCCTATACCCTAGAGATAATGACAAACTTTGTAAATAAGCTAACAACAATCTACTCCTATTTGTTTCAAGAGTTGCCTTATTTTATAATAAACTCCTATTTTGGAGTGGAGATTATTATAACCCTAACTCTTTAAGTACTCAAATCAAATTAATAAGGCCTTGGACCATATTAATATATGTTTTTCCACCCTTCAAGCTCGAATTAGCTTTTTTTTGGAACAAATTTCATCAATCAATGTGCTAAGTGCTTCTTTCATCCATTTAGCTCTTGAATATTTTATTGGCCCTTCTTGAATACTCCATGGATCCTCAAAAGCTCTCTATGCATTAACTTCTCCATAGATCTCATCATTTCCATTATTCTCCTTAAAAGCATTCATCCTTAAATCATTTCTTGTATCAAAAGGAAAAAGATTATAAACATCAAATGTTGCACTCACACTGTACTCACTGAAAAGGCCTAACTTGTAGGCATTGTCATTAACTCATGCCACCACTTGAAATAGACCATCTCCTTTAAGCTACAACATCAAATGCCTCTAAGCCAAGAACATCTCCTTGTGCATATGCACCCTAACTCAATCACTAGTTTTAAATACGACCTTCTTTCTCCCTTTCTTGGCATGGGATGCATATTACTATCTTCATTTTGCAATTTATTGCCACACCTTCTCATGCAACTTCTTCACCATTTTGGCTTTGTGTTCACCATCTAGGGTAACATATCATCAAGAATTTAAATGCATCAAATCTAAAGGAGTCAAAGGATTTAAACCATACACAATTTCAAATGGAGAGTAACTAGTATTAGAATGAACACTTTTATTATATGCAAACTCTACATGCAGCAAACAATCTTCCTATGTTTTTAAATTTTTTAAGGAATGCATCATATTAAATCCCTTAGTTTTAACATCTAAGCACAAAGCGTGCATGAGATTAGGATTGGAGAGAAAAAGAAAAGTTATGGTAACAAGAAAAATAAATAGGTCCATCACTCAGACTAAATTCTATTATTCCTAATAAGGAGTCATGAAACTTACTATGTCTCTAGTCTCTCTATCATAAAGAGAAACCTTGTTATCAAAAAATGAAGATACGGTCTCATTGTTTGGGAATTAAACCATGTAATACGTATAAGAAAATTATTCAAGATCAATGACTCATTTAATTTATAGAATTTAATAGGCATAGAGTACCAAAAGTGTCCAAATGTGCATGTTCCAATGAATATATTATTTTGTGAAGGAAAAAAAAGGTTAATTTCACCATTATTTTGTATAAATATGTCCTTGCAATGAAAGAAGGAGCCTCATTAGCTAAAAATGAAGAAATGTCTCATTATTCAAGAATTAAAGCATAGTTGTAAGAAAAGTTAATGAAGATCAATATCACCTTTGTTTGAAGGATTTTAATGGATTTAGTGTACCAAAGTGGTATAAATGTATCTTGTTATGAAAAAAAATATGAGATAGTCTCATTATTAAGGAATCAAAACACTTAATACTCATAAGATAAGGTAATCTAGACTAATCATACCCTTTTTTGATGGAATTCAAAGGATTGTTGTAAAGAACATAATGTTTGCTATTGACACAAAAGTTAAATAAAAGATCATTTTGCATGAATGAGTCTTTGCAATGAAAGGAGAAGTCTTGCTATCAATAAATGAAGAGACATTCCAATTGTTCAGGATTGAATCATTCCAATACCTATTTGGAAAGCTAATTAAGATTAATAACTCATTTGCTTGATGGAATTTATTGGATTTAGAGTACTAGAGGTTTAAAGATGTGCTTGTTCCAATGAAAAAAAATATTTCGTGTAGAGCAAAAAGTTAATTTCACCTTCATTTTGTGTAAATAAGTCCTTATAATGAATAAATGAGCCTTGTTAATTAGAAATGAAGACAAAATCTCATTATTCATGAATTGAAACACTCATACGTATAAGAAAAGCTAATCTAAACCAATCAAACTTTTTTTTCTTTGGACAAAATTCAATGTATTTAGAGCGGTAAAAATGTAGAAAGGAGTTTCTTTCAATGAATAGAATGGTTGTTGAAACAAAAGTTAGTTGTGAGATCATTTTATGTCAATCGGTCCTTACAATGAAAAGAGAAACCTTTTTATCAAAAAATGAAGTGACAGTTGCATTGTTCGAAAATGAAATTAATCAATACTTATAAGAAAAGCTAATTAAGATCAATGACTCACCTAATTAATGGAATTCAATAGGTTTAGAGTACCAAAAGTGTCCAAACTTGTCTTTTCCAATAAATATAATGTTTTGTGAAGGCAAAAGGTTAATTTCACTATCATTTTGTGTAAATAAGTCCTTACAACAAAGGAAGGAGCCTTGTTAGCTAAAAATGAAGTGAAGTCTCATTATTCAAGAATTCAAACATTAAATAGCTATAAAAAAAAAAGTTAATGAAGATTAATCCAACCTTTGTTTGAAGGATTTCAATGGATTTAGAGTACCAAAGTTTTATAGACATGCTTTGTTGCAATGAATATAATGAATATAGACATCCTTGTTATCATAAATTGAAGAGACAATCACATTGTTTAGGAATTATACCATTTAATACCTATAAGGAAAGCTAATCAAGATCAATTCATTTACTTGATGGAAATTAATGGGTTAAGAGTAACAAAGATATACCAATGATCTTGTTGTAATGAGTATAATGTTTGCTCTTGGCACAAAAGTTAATTATAATAACATTTTGTGTAAATATCTCTTTGCAATGAAAAGAGAAGCCTTGTTATTAATAAATGCAGAGGCAATCTCATTGTTGGAGAATTAAACCATTTAATGCCTATAAGGAAAGCTAATCAAGATCAATGACTCATTAGCTTGATGGAATTCAGTAGATTTAGAGTACAAAAGGAGTACTAACATGTTTGTTCCATTGAATAAGATGTTTTGTGTTCCACAAAATTTAATTTCACTATCATTTTGTGTAAATAAGTCCATGCAATGAAGGAAAGAGCCTTGTTAGCTACAAAATGAAAAGATCTCATTATTCTAGAATTAAAAACTTAAATAGCTATAAAAATGCTAATCAAGATCAATTTGACCCTTATATGTGGGAATTCAATTAGTTTAGAGTACCAAAGTTGTATAGACATGCTTGTTGCAATGACTATTGTTGTTCCCATAATTTTGTATAGGTTGTAATTGTTGTCAATTAGGTTTAAGTGTGCAACAAGGTAAAAGCCACAAGGAGAGGCAAGAACGTAAAAGCCACATGAAAAGGGTAAGACAGTAAATTTGCCACAAGTAAGCCCTATTGGGGTTTCATGGAGGAGTATATAAAGGCCATCGGAAGATAACAAAAAAAAGACGTATCGGCTATTAAGAAAAACAGACAGAAAACCTATGCACATCACCGGCAAGAGAGAGAAACCCGTGAGAAAGGCACACCACCGGCACACCAGCAGTCGGCAGTTGAGCAGATTGGCACACTACCGGCACACCAGTGGTCGGCAATTGAGCAGGTCGGCACACCACCGGCAGATGGTGAGATAGATCCGGATGACGGTGACAGATCCGGCAGACGGTGTGAAAGATCCGGCAGACGGTGAGACAGATCCGGCGACACTGTGAGAGAGATCCGGCTGGGACAGAGGAGATCCGGCAATAGCAGAAGGTGATCCGGCAACGGCGTGAGAGAGATCCGGCGACGACGTGAGAGAGATCCGGCTGGGACAGAGGAGATCCGGCGATAGCAGAAGGTGATCCCGCAACGGCGTGAGAGAGATCCGGCGACGATGTGAGAGAGATCCGGCTGGGACAGAGGAGATCCAGCAACGGCGTGAGAGAGATCCAGATGGGACAGAGGAGATCCGGCGACAGCGTGAGAGAGAGCCGGCTGGGACGGTGAGAGATCCGGCAGAAGGAGATCCGGTCGACGGTGAGAGATCCGGCAGAACAGGGGTCCGGTCGACGGTGACAGATCCGGCAGAACAGGGGCTAGACGAAAAACAGAAACCATGAGGCGAGCCGTGAGACAAGGAGACGGGTGAGGCCGTGAGACAAGGAGACGGGTGAGACCGTGAGAGGGTGAAAGCAGGAGCTGTGTGAGACAACCTAGAGAAGGAATTCGGTGAAGCATCGAAAAGAACTCAACGTATTTCCAGATTTCTTCAAGAGAGGTTAGAGAGCATTGCGGTGAACTTCTAAGCGGCAGTGGAGCAGCCTTTCAATTCAACAGAGGCAAGACAAGTTAGAAGAAGGGTAGACATAGTAAGTGACACTCTTTGTATTGTGCTTGCTTAGTATTTGCAATAATGAAAGGAGCAGAGAATTAAGACATCCATTGTAACTGGAATTCTCAAGTATAGTGGATGGTCTCGGTAAGGGAGAGTCCCTACCACCGTGGATGTACGTCACATTGACGGAACCACGTAAATCTTGTGTGTCCTTAATTTGCTTTACATTCTGTGTTTTGAATTGAACGCAGCTAAAGTATCAGTCAACCCATAACCTAACGAAGGCTTAAACAAGAACATCCGAATTGTCTATTAGGCAAGGTGTCTGAAAGGTGACTTTGGAGACTATTGTGATTAGTAGGTAGCAATAAATCTACCTTAGTCGAGTCTGAGAAAGAGTTCACTTTTAAGAAGAGGTTGAAGTTGTTCACTTACCTGCAAATTGCAAATTATGGTGATACTGATTCACCCCCCTCTCAGTATCACAAACTAGTAGATCCTAGGGAGAAGTCGGGAACTTCAATTGGTATCAGAGTACAGGTTCACCAGTTTGAAGCTTAATAACTTGGTGTACTAGTTTGAAGGGATCTAGAAGTTTGACTTGTTTAGCATACCGAGAAATGGAAGTTGGTACCAGCACTAGCACCACTTACAGCAAGAAGGTTCCAATCTTCAACGGAACCAACTATCATATGTGGAGAGCAAGAATGCAAGTGGTATTTGCAACCATGGGCATGAATGTGGTGAAATGCGTACAGGAGGGTTTTGTGGCTCCAGAAGAAGGTAAAGACCCAACCCCAGAGGAGTTAAGGCAGTTTGAGATAAATGGGAAGACCTCAAATATCATCATTTCAGCAATGACAGATGCTGAGTATGCTAAAGTTATGGACTACAAATCTGCCAAGGAGATATGGGACAGATTGCAGAAAGTCTATAAAAGTGATGGCAGAATGAAGGAGGCTAAGCTTCAAGTGTTCAAGGAGAGATATGAATCTCTTAGAATGCAGAAGAATGAGACAGTTTAAGAGTTCTTCACCAGGGTTATTGACGCTGTAAACGATTTGAGAAGTCATGGGAAGAACAAGAAGGACTCATCGATTGTGAAGAAAATTCTGAGAATTCTGCCTGAGAGGTTTGCTTTAAAGGTGGCAGCCATAGAGGAGAGTAAAGATCTCAACTCTATGTCTCTGCATGATCTTTAGTGCAATCTCATTGCATATGAGATGAGAATAAAGTCGACTAAGAGCTCCTCAACATCAAAGGTATCAAAGGAGGCAGCTTTCAAAGCTATGAAACACTTGAAGATAAAAGAAAAGGAAGAATCATCCAGTAAGGATAATGATGATGATAAGGAAGAAAGTGAAGGTGAAGTATTGGCTTACTTCACAAGAAAATTCAAAAAGGGGTCTAAGAAAGGAAAAGGACAGTTGTCCTTGAGATGTTATCGTTGTGGGCAGACTGGACACTTTGCTTCTCAGTGCAAAGTGAAACTTGATGATGAAGATAAGGATGGTGATGATGAGCAGAATTCAAGATGGAGAAGATCATCATTCAAATCAAAGAAGTCTAATAAGAAGATTGCCAACCCACAGAGGAAGACGAGAGGCTCATTCAAGAGTTATGTGAGTTAGACAAAAGAAGTTGATGAGGAGGAAGATGAAGACTCATCAGATAAGTATGTCTTTATGGCATCAACATAAGGTGGTAGCTTAACCTCTGAAGAAGAAGAGGAAGTTGATGAAGAAGAGCCAGATCTTGAAGCTGAGCTGGAAGCAGCGTCAAAGGAGATAATCAGAAGGGGTAGAACCATAAGAAGGTTGGAAGCCCATATAAAACAAGTTGAAGCAAAGTCTGAGGAAACTAAAAGTCAAAACGGTGAAATAAGGGCTGAGCATATTGACTTGAAAAGAAGATTTGAGGAACAGATCAAAATATGTGAAGACCTTATAGTAGAGCTTGGCTCAAGGGCTTCAAAAATTGAAGAAATGGAGAAAGAGAACTTGCAAAAACTTGAAATGATAAGTGAAACAAGTTTTGGAAAAGGAAAGAAGAATGTAGAGAAAGTGCAGCAATCTGAGGCTGCATTAGCTAAAGAAAATGAGAATATGCCACAGAAGTTGAAAGAGAAGGTTATGACTAAGAAGAAGATAGCTGAGAATAAAAAAGATTTGAAGAAGCAACCTAGGGTGGCAAATAAGAAGGAAGAAAAGAAAGTCAGCTAGCAGAGGACTACGGCTGAATAGAAGAAGGGGAAGAAGGTGACTGAAATGAAAGTCACGCAAGCAAAGAAGCCAGTTACTTTGCCTACACAGCAAGTGATGAACAGAAGAAGACAAGCAGTGATCAGACCCAAGAAGAGGTAGTTTCAAGGTCATTGCCTTTATTGTGGAGTTTGGGGTCATAAGGCGAGTAACTACTGGTGGAAAAGGCCAGTATATGTCTCCAACTTGAGAAGATACGATGCTGCATACAAGGGGAGACAATACAAAATTCAAAAGAGAACACCTGTCGTGAGTTCTTGCACATACTGTAAAAGGCAAGGACACGCTAACAAGGATTGTTGGTGGAAGCCTAAACCAGTGGTTTCAAAGAATAAGTTTGCTATATTGGCAGACTTGGAACAGTGTGAAAGGTGTGGGCAGGATGGCCATAATGCCAAGAGATGCATGACACTTCTCCCTGAGCAAAAGAAGGCACTCAATGGCACAGTGAAAACAAGCAGTGCAGTCAAAGCTGAGAAAAAGGAGAAAGCTATCTTCCAGCCAGTTCAAAAGAAGAAATATAAAGTTAAAAGGGAGGTGGCTAATATAGCTGAAATCGCACTCAAAATTGACTGCAAGGATAAGCAGTGGATCCTTGATAGTGGATGCACTTCGCACATGAAGGGTGACAAGAGTAAATTATCAAAGCTAAACAAATCAAGAGAAGGCAGAGTCAAGTTTGGCAAAGATGATTCACTCAACATCAATGGTCAGGGGTCAGTAAAGATTGGAAGAGGAAAGCTGAAAGATGTTCTACACATTGAAGGACTCAGATATAATTTAGCATTTGTCAGTCAGCTATGCAACGAAGACCATAAGGTAATATTCACAAAAACAGGTTGCCAGGTAAAGAGTAAAGAAGGCAATACTGTTGTAGCCAGGAAGAGAACAGTTGGAAATTTATATGTGATTGATGAAGACAAGACAAACAGCTATTTACTCACTAAAGAAGAAGAAAATCAACTCTGGCATAGGAGGCTGGGACACCTGTCACAGAAGAACATGAGGAAGCTGACCACTACTCATGCAATCAGAGATATTCCCGACCTCAGGAGAGAGAGAGAGTATGTTTGCTCAGCATACTCTAAAGGAAAACATGTCAGAAAGTAGTATAAGACCAAAGAGTTCAGTTCTGAAGCAGTGCTTGACATTATGCATACTGATTTATGTGAGCCGATGAGAACAAAAGGGTTAAATGGTGAAAGGTACTTCATCTTATTTGTCGATGATTATTCCAGAAGGACCTACATCATGCACCTCAAACACAAGTCAGAAGTTTTGAAATGCTTCAAGAGATATAGAAGATTGGCTGAGAATGAGAGTGGAAAGAAGATCAAAGTATTAAGGTCAGATCAAGGCACTGAATTCACAAATGGAGCTTTTGAAGATTACCTTGAGAAGCATGGAATTCACCATCAGATGGCAGCCCCTCAACAGAACGGGGTGGTAGAGAGGAAGAATAGAGCTGTGGTTGAAATGGCAAGAACTCTACTGCTGGAATCTAAGCTTTACACAAGATTTTGGACAGAAGCAACATTTACAGCCATGCACCTACTGAACAGAGTTCTATTAAGGCCCAATACTGATAAGACTCCATATGAGCTATGGAGTGGGAAGAAGACAATAGCCAAGTATCTCAGAGTCTTTGGCAGCCCATGTTTTGTGAAGAATAAGGAGCAAAACTTGGGAAAATTCAACACTAAGTCTGATGAAGGCATCTTTGTGGGATACTCAAGAAAGACAAAAGGTTACAGAGTTTTCCAACATAAGCTGGCAAAAGTGATCACTTCCAGTGATGTAAGAATAGATGAGAACTGGAAAACAATGCAGAATGGAGAAGTTGAGGACAATGAAGAAGATGACTTCAATGTAGATGAAGAATCAGACCAATCTGAAGAAAAGGAACAAGAAGTAAGTTTAGACTCAGAGAAGAGTGAGTCTGAAGATGAAGAAAGAGATCCTCTTACAACTAAGATGGTGCAAGGAAGAAGGACAAAGAAAACATGGACCAGTGCTCATCGAGGAGATCAGATCATAGGTGACCCATCAGCAGGAGTTACAACAAGAAGAAGAATGGTGGGAGCTACTGCTCTACTCTTACAAGTTGAACCTAAATTTGTTGAAGAGGCTATTCAAGACCAAGCCTGGGTCAAAGCTATTAATGAGGAGCTGGATCAAATTGAGAAGAATGATACATGGGAGCTGGTTCCAAGACCCACTAATAAGAATGTCGTAGGAACAAAGTGGGTGTTTAGGAATAAACACAATGAAGATGGCAAGGTGGTGAGGAACAAGACTAGGCTGGTTTGCAAAGGCTACACTCAGATAGAAGGGGTAGATGTTGATGAAACTTTTGCACCAGTAGCAAGGTTAGAAACTATCAGAATGTTCTTAGCTTCAGTAGCACACAAGAGGTATAAAGTCTATCAGATGGATGTGAAATCTGCCTTTCTAAATGGGCTCCTGAAAGAAGAAGTGTATATTGAACAACCTGATGGAGTACAAATCAGTGAGGATGAGACACAAGTGTGCAAATTGAAGAAAGCCTTGTATGGTCTTAAGCAAGCTCCAAGAGCATGGTACAGTAGGCTGGATGCGTACTTGAGAAGGTTGAACTTCAGAAGAGGAACAGTTGATAATAACCTGTATGTGTTCAACTCAGAGAAAAGCCAGCTGATAACCATAGTATAGTAGATGACATAATCTTTGGAGGGGATCACTCTGAACTATGCCAAGATTTTGCACAGAAGATGAGTGAGGAATTTGAGATGTCATTGATTGGAGAAATGACGTACTTTCTTGGATTACAGATAAAGCAATGTGAAGAAGGTATCTTTATTTCTCAGACGAAATATGCCAAAGAGATGCTGAAAAGGTTTGGCATAGAGGATAGCAGATCTGTCAGTACCCCTATAACAGTAAGCTGCAAGTTAACAAAAGATCAGGAGGGAAGGAGTACAAGCCCTACACAGTACAGGAAGATGATAGGGAGCCTTCTGTACCTTACGACATCAAGGCCTGATCTTATGCAAGCTGTGTGCACTACCAGTAGATTCCAAGCTAATCATGTGTTGGCAATGAAAAGAATCCTAAGGTACCTCAAAGGAACATTGGAAATGGGCTTGTGGTATCCAGCCATGGATTCTGTTAAACTACAAGCATACACTGATGCAGACTGGGCAGGAAGTATAGATGATAGAAAATCAACCAGCGGCTGTAGCTTCTACTTGGGTTCAAAGTGTGTTGCATGGTTAAGTAGAAAGCAAAACAGTATTGCTTTGAGCACAGTTGAGGCTGAGTACATGGCTGCTTGTGCAGCATGTACACAGGTGATATGGATGCTAAGACAATTGGCAGACTTGGGTGTTAAAGTGAAATTACCAGTGAGTGTACTTTGTGATAATTAAAGTGTTATTGATTTCAGCAAGAATCTGGTTCAACATTCGAGGAGCAAGCATATTGACATCCAATATCACTTCATCAAAGATCAAGTGGAATAGGGTACAATTCAGTCGGAGTATGTTGGCACTAAAAATCAAATTTCAGATATTCTAACTAAACCTCTGTCCACAGAGCTGTTTGAAAAGCACAGATTGAGTCTATCTGTGCAAATGCCTCCTCAAGCCTGAAGTTCAGGTAAATCCTCCATCTTCACTTTGTGAGTTTTTCAAATTTGTAATTGGTTGGCAGAGGGGGAGAGAAGCAACAGTGCAGGGGGAGCTGTTGAGAAAGGAGGAGTGCATTTTAGGGGGAGTTGAAACTACTGCATAGTGGCTTTTATCATGAGTGTTGCCAACAATTACAAAGGGGGAGATTGTTGTTCCCACAGCTTTGTATAGGTTGTAATTGTTGTCAATTAGGTTTAAGTGTGCAAGAAGGTAAAAGCCACATAGAGGGGCAAGAACGTAAAAGCCACATGAAAAGGGTAAGACAGTAAATTCGCTGCAAGTAAGTCCTATTGGGGTTTCATGGAGGAGTATATAAAGGCCATCGGAAGACAACAAAAAAAAGACGTATCGGCTATTGAGAAAAATAGACAGAAAACCTACGCATACCACCGACAAGAGAGAGAAACCCGTGACAAAGGCACACCATCGGCACACCAGCAATCGGCAGTTGAGCAGATTGGCACACTACCGGCACACCAGCGGTTGGCAATTGAGCAGGTCGACACACCACCAGCAGACGGTGAGACAGATCTGGACGACGGTGACAGATCCGGCAGACGGTGTGATAGATCCGGCAGATGATGAGACAGATTTGGACGACGGTGACAGATCCGGTAGACGGTGTGATAGATCCGGCAGACAGTGAGACAGATCCGGCGATGCCGTGAGAAAGATCCGGCTGGGACAGGAAGGTGATCCGATGATGGAGTGAGAGAGATCTGGCTAGGATGGTGACAGATCTGGTTGGGACAGAAGGACATCTGGCGATGGTGTGAGAGAGATTTGGCTAGGACATAGGTGATCCGGCGACAATGTGAGAGAGATCTGGCTGGGACAGAGGAGATCCGGCAACGGCGTGAGAGAGGGCCGGCTAGGACGGTGAGAGATCCGACAGAAGGAGATCCGGTCGACGGTGAGAGATCTGGCAGAACAGGGGTCCGATCGACGGTGACAGATCCGGCAGAATAGGGGCTGGACAAAAAACAAAAACCGTGAGGCGAGCCGTGAGACAAGGAGACGGGTGAGGCCGTGAGACAAGGAGACAGGTGAGACCATGAGACGGTGAAAGCAGGAGCTGTGTGAGACAACCTATAGAAGGAATTCGGTGAAGCATCAAAAAGAACTCAACGTATTTCCAGATTTCTTCAAGAAAGGTTAGAGAGCATTGCGGTGAACTTCTAAGCGGTAGTGGAGCAGCCTTTCAATTCAACAGAGGCAAGACAAGTTAGAAGAAGGGTAGACACAGCAAGTGACACTCTTTGTATTGTGCTTGTTTAGTATTTGCAATAATGAAAGGAGCAGAGAATTAAGACATCCATTGTAACTGGAATTCTCAAGTATAGTGGATGGTCTCGGTAAGGGAGAGTCCCTACCATCGTGGATGTACGTCACATTGACGGAACCACGTAAATCTCGTGTGTCCTTAATTTGCTTTACATTCTGTGTTTTGAATTGAGTTGTGAACGCAGCTAAAGTATCAGCCAACCCATAACCTAACGAAGGCCTAAACAAGAACATCCGAATTGTCTATTAGGCAAGGTGTCTGAAAGGTGACTTTGGGGACTATTGTGATTAGTAGGTAGCAATAGATCTACCTTAGTCGAGTTTGAGAAAGAGTTCACTTTTAAGAAAAGGTTGAAGTTGTTCACTTACCTGCGAATTGCAAATTGTGATGATACTGATTCACCCCTCTCTCAGTATCACAAACTAGTAGATCCTAAGGAGAAGTCGGGAACTTCAATAATGATTATAGACGTCTTTGTAAGCAAAAAATGAAGAGATGATCACCTTGTTCAGGAATTAAACCATTTAATACTTGTAAAGAAAGCTAATCAAGATCAATGGCTCATGTATTTGATGGAATTCAATGGATTTAGAGTACTAAAGATGTACAAATGAGCTTGCTGCAATGAATATAATATTTTTTGTTGACACAAAAGGTAATTACAAAGGAGTGAGCCTTGTTAGTTAGAAATGAAGAAATAGTCTCATTAATTGGTAATTGAATTGCTTAATATGTATAAGAAAAGATAATCCATACCAATTATACCCCACTTTTGATGGAATTTAATGAATTTAGAGTACCAAAGTTGTACAAATGAGATTGTTGTATTGAAAGGTGATCATTTTGTGTGAATAAGTCCTTGCAATGAAAGGAGAAGACTTGTGAACATCAAATGAAAAGGTCCCATTGTTCAAGAATTAAAGCATTTAACACTTGTAAGGAGAACTAATCAAGATCTATGAGTCATTTACTTGATGGAATTTGGTGGGTTTAGAGTACCAAAGGTTTATAATCATGCTTGTTATATAATGAAAATAATGTTTTCTATTAATATAAAATGATGTGAATCCTACCACCCAACACACTTAAGGAATCAAATAAGAACCTAAGAAAGCTAAATTATATTTAAATCATGCAAGACCTAGACCCAATGTTCAAGGAGCATGAACCTACAGTATAAGGAAGGTTATAGATGCCACACTTCAGCAAAGAAGGAATTTAGGAGTGATAAGTTAGGTTAAACACTGCAAGAAGAGTTAGTTCTTGATAAGTTCTTTAGTTTTTCAAATATATCAAAGGAAAAAAATTTCACTAATGTTATGTTATTTTTAACAATAAAATCAAGCTTATTTATATGCTAAATTAATAACCTCAAAAACCCAAAAAATAAAGTTAGTTGTAAATGAATAAATCAACTCCTTATTCTAGAATTAAAACACTTAATACATATAAGAATAGCTAATTTAGAACAATCACACCTTTATTTGTTGCAATTCAATGGATTTAGAGTACCAACGATGTTGAAATGAGCTTCATACAACCAATACAATGCTTATTGTTGATAAAAAGTTAATTTTGAAATCATTTTGTGTGAATAAGTCCTTGCAACAAAAAAGGAAGCCATGCTATCAAAAAATGAAGAGATGTTCTCATTGTTTGAGAATTAAATGATTCAATATTTGTGAGGAAAATTAATCATGATCAACGACTCATTTACTTGATAGAATTCAATGGGTTTAGAATGTTAAAGGTGTGCAAACATGCTTGTTCGAAATAATATAATGTTTTTTTATTGACACAAAAGTTAATGTCACCATCATTTTGTGTAAATGAATCATTACAACAAAGAATCCTTGTAAGTTAGAAATGAAGATATTGACTCATTATTTAGTAATTGAAACACTCCCTATGTATTAAAAAAACGGTAATCTAGACCAATCACACATTTTTTTGATGGACATCAACGGATTTAGGGCACCAAAAATGAAGAAATGAGCTTGTTATAAGGAATATAATGTTTGTTTGTTGTTGACCTAAAAGCAAATGAGTCTTTGTAAAAAAAAGGGAAGTCTTGTTATCAAAAAATGAAGAGATAGCCTCATTATTCAGGAATTAAACCATTAAATACTTATAAGGACAACTTATGAAGATCAATGACTCATTTACTTGACGAAATTCAAAGGTTCAAAGCACCAAACACTCAATACATATGAGAAAAGCTAATCAAGACTAATCAATCATTTTTTTAATGAAATTCAATCAATTTAGAACACTAAAAATGTATTAATGAGCTTGTTGCATTGAATATAATGTTCATGGTAGACATAAAAGTTAATTATGAGATCATTTTGTGAGAATGAGTCCTTGTAATGAAAAGAGAAGCATTGCTATCAAAAAATGAAGAAGCAATGTCATTGTGTAAACATAAAACTATTCTATACCTGTAAGGAAAGCTAATCAAGATTAATAACTCATTTGCTTGATGGAATTCAATGCATTTAGAGTACCAAGGGCATTCAAATGTGCTTGTTTTAATTAATATTAGGTTTTGTGTTGACACAAAAGTTAATTTGATTATGATTTTTTGTAAAGGAGTCCTTACAATGAAGGAAGGAACCTTGTTAGTTAGAAAAAAGATGAGATAATCTCATTACTTAACAATTAAAATAATCAATTAGTATAATAAAAGTTAATCTAGACTAATCATACCTATCTTTGATGAAATTCAATGGATTTAGAGCACCGAAAATGTACAAATGAGCTTGTTGCAATGAATATAATGTTTGTTGTTGGCACAAAAGTTAATTATGAGATCATTTTGTGGTAATGAGCCTTTGCAATGAAAAGAGAAGTTTTGTTATCAATAAAGGAAGTATACTCATTGTTTGAGAATTAAACCATTTAATATCTATACTATAAGCAAATTAAGATTAATGACTCATTTACTTGATGGAATTTAATAGTTTTAGAGTGCAAAAGGTGTGCAAATATGCTTGGTCCAATGAATATAATGTTTTGTGTAGACACAAATTAATTTCACCATCATTTTGTGTAAATGAGTCCTTATAATGAAGTGGGAAGCCTTATTAATTAGAAATGAAGAGATAATGTCATTATTCTACAATTAAATCACATAATGCATATGAGAAAGATAATTTAGGCTAGTCACACCATTTTTTTTTTTTGGTGGAATTCAATATATTTAGAGTACCAAAGATGTACCAACGAGCTTGTTCTTATAATTCAAGCTTGATGGGCAATAAAGCATATCTTAATGTAGGCCAAGCTTTCTTAATTTGATTGGAGTACTCAATAAGCTAGAGTTACAATAAAATTCACTCCTAAATAGGAGTTTTTTTTTTTTTTTTATAAAATACATGTCTACAATAAAATAAAAGTGTTTTACATTTTAAGAGTTTATCATTGTGTTTATTTTTAGGGATTTTAAGGTTGTTAATTTAGGCTATAATAAGATTGATTTCATCATTTGAAAGTGCAAAACACTAGTAAAAATAAAAGTGAGAATTTTTTTCCTTAGTTTTTTCAACAACTAACTCTTCTTGTGGCATTTAACTTGACTTATCAATCCTTTCATTGCTAAACTATGACATCTATATGCTTCTTTATACCTTAGGTTAATGTTCCTTGTACATTGGGTCTAGGTTTTTCATAATTGAAATATGATTTAGCCTTTATGGGATCTTGTTTGATTAGTTGTGTATGATGGGTCCCTAAGACACGTCTTTTGGAATTCACATCAGTTAGTATCAAAGCTTTGAGGATTATAGGTTTATTTATCCAAAATTTGAGTTTTTCTTTTGTTCTTCTTCTTAACCACATCTATAACCTCTTGTTTTCTGAATCTTCAAACACTAGCTTTTCTTTTATTTTTGTCTACAAACCCTCGGTTGCTAGCCATATTCTATAAACGATTTAGATATAATTAATCTTTTTCTTATGTGTTTTTTTAATTTAATCTTATTGTGTTTTTCTTTGATTCTAATTTGTTAAAATTAGTTGGTTATAAGGTGACATTAATTAAGCTTGTTTAGTTCAATAAAGAAATGAGAAAGAAAAGCCAAATTTATATAGTGTGTAAACACAAGAGTGACTATCATACTGTGAGAGAGTGGAGTGAAACATGTGACGGAGTGCGTGTGAGGTTGTTCCCAACATTTTTTTTTCTTATGCAAGTGATGATTTGAGACAAATCTTTTTCAGGGAAACGATGAGATTCATGAAGGAACTAATGCATGGAGGGTTTCTAAGGGTCCATTAAGCGTTCAAGAAGGGCCCATGACATGTTTAAGAGCTAAAAGGATGAAAAAGGCACTTGGTAGGCTGATTAAAGAAAATTGGGCCAAAGAAGATCATTCAAGCTTAAAGAGTAGCAAAGCACATCTTAATATGGGCCAAGGCTTTATTAATTTCATTAGAGTACTTAATGGACCAAGGTTATAATAAAATCCACTCTTAAATAGGAGTTTGTTATAAAATAAGGGTTTACAATAAAATAAGAGTGTTCTTATATATTTTAGGAGTTTTTCATTGTCTTTATTTTTAGGATTTTTATGATTGTTAATTCAGCCAATAAATATGCTTAATTTCATTGTTAAAAAGAGAAAAATATTACTAAAAATAAAAGTGAGATTTTCTTATTTAGTTCTTTAAAGAATTAAAGAACTTATCAAGAATAAACTTTTCTTTTGACATTCAACCCAACTTATCATTCTCAAATCCCTTCTTAGCTAGAGGGCACCATCCATATCCTTCTTATTGGGTTTAGGTCTTGCATGATTGAAATCTGATTTAACTTTCATGGGCACTTGTTAAAATTCCTTGTTCATGTTGGGTCATTAAGCTATGCCTTTTGGAGTTCACACCAGTTGGTATCAGAACTTGGCTCTGAATCAGGTTTCCTTTTTTAATTTTGAGGTTCATTTTTTTTGTTCGTCTTCTTAGCTACATTTTATAACCTCTTGTTCTTTGAATCCATAAACCCTAGTTTATCTTTTCTTATATTTAAATTTTGGCAAAAAAAAAATGAAAAAAATGAAAATCTTGTTTGATAAAGAAGAAAAGAAAAAGAAAAAAAAAAGAGAAAAGAAAAATATTTTATTTGATTCCTTCCTAATTCAAAAGTGAATCCCATTTAATTAGATGAAAGGGAGATAAAGGATTTATTTCCTTATTTCTTTCTAGTTCCTACAAGGATTTGGATCCAATAAATTCATTTTTTTTTGCATTTTGCAATTTAATCTTGTTGAGTTCTTTTAATCCATAACCTTAAATTCATTGCTCTTTCTTAAATTTTTTTGAATCTAATTTGCTGAAATTTTTTGGCTATAAAGTGGCTTTGATTGAGCTTAGTTATTTCAATAAAGGAGTGAGAAAGAAAAGCTAAATTTATATATTGTGCAAACATGAGAGTGAGTGTCATACTATAAGAGAGTAAAGTGAAACACATGAGGGAGTGCATGCAAGTTTATTCGCAACATTTATATTTTTCATATAGGTGATGATTCGAGGTTAAATCCTTTTAAAGGGATGCAAAATGGTGAGATCCATAGAGAATTTAATGCATGAAGGGCTTTTAAAGATCCATTGAGCATTTAAGAAGGGCAAATAACCTGTTCAAGAGCTAAAAGGATGAAAGAGGCACTTAATGGGCTGATTGAAGAAATTTGGGCCAAAGAAGCTAATTCAAGTTTGAATGGCAATACAACATATCTAAATGTAGGCTAAGGCTTTATTTAATGTTTGAGTATGATAAATGGGTCTATGTCAAGTGATTGTGAGGATTTCTATAACACCAAAAAAAGTAGGAGTAAATTTGTTAGCTTATTAAAGAAGTTTGTCATTATCTATAGGGTTATGGTTGTTAGTTTAGCTTATAAATGAGCATGATTTCATTGTTAAAAATAAGTAAAACATTAGTGAAACTAGAAATGAGAATTTTCTCCTTCAATTCTTTCAAGAACCAAAGAACTTATCAAGAACTAACTTTTCATGTGGTGTTTAACTTGACTTATCACTACAAAATCCTGTCTTTTCTAGAGTATGACATCCATATCCTTCTTTACACCTTAGGTTTGTGTTCCTCAAACATTGGGTCTAGTCTTGCATAATTGAAATATAATTTTTCTATTTTAGGTTCTTATTTGAATTCTTTGTATACATTGGGTCCCAAAGCCACATCTTTTAGGGTTCACATTAAATGGTCTTATTGTTTAGGAATTAAATAATTCAAAACATATAATAAAAGATAAGTTAGACTAATCACACCATTTTTTGATGAAATTCAATGGATTTAGAGTACCAAATATGTACAAATGAGCTTGTTGCAATGAATATAATGTTTGATATTGATACAAAAGTTAATTGTGAGATCATTAGGTGTGAATGAGTCCTTGCAATGGGAAGAGAAGACTAGTTATCAAAAATTGAAGAGATAGTCTCATTGTTTGGCAATCAAACTATTCAAGGCTTATAAGGAAAGGTAATCAACATCAATGACTAATTTGCTTGATGGAATTCAATGGGTTTAGAGTACCAAAGGTGTACAAACATGCTTGTTCCAATGAATATAATGTTTCACCATCATTTTGTTCAAATGAGTCCATGCAATGAAAAGAGAAGTCTTGTTATCAGAAAATGAAGTGATAGTCTCATTATTTAGGAATCAAACCATTCAATATAAGGTAAGCTAATGAAGATCAATGATTCATTTCCTTGATGGAATTTAATGGATATAGAGTACCAAAGGTGTGCAAAAGTGCTTGTTCAAATGAATAGAATGCTTTATGTAGATGCAAAAGTTAATTTGACATCATTTTGTGTAAATAAGTCCCTATAATGAAGGAAGGAGACTTGATTGATAGAAATGAAGAGATTGTCTCCTTATTTAGGAATTAAAACACTTAATATGTACAGGAAAAGGTAATCTAGACTAATCACACCTTTTTTGATGGAATTCAATGGATTTAGAAATTTAAAGATGTAGAAATGAGCTTGTTGCAATGAATATAATGTTTGATGTTGATACAAAAGTTAATTATAGGATCATTTTGCATGAATGAGTCATTGCAACAAAATTAGAAGTCTTATTATCAAAAAATAAAGAGACAGTCTCATTATTCAAAAATTAAACTATCCAATACCTATAAAGAAAGCTAATAAGGATTAATGCCTCATTTACTTGATGCAATTCAATAGATTTAGAGTGCCAAAGATGTACAAATGTGCTTGTTCTATTGAATATGCTCTTTTGTGTAGATGTAAATGTTAATTTCACCATCATTTTGTGTAAATGAGTCATTTTAATAAAGGAAGTGTCTTGTTAGATAGAAATGAAGAGACATTATCATTATTCAAGAGTTCAAACACTTAATACATATTGGTAAAGGTAATATAGGCCAATCACACCTTTTTTTTTATGAAATTCAATGGATTTAAAGTACCACAAATATATCTATGAGCTTGTTGTGATAAATATAATGTTTGTTGTTGATATAAACTTAATTATAAGATCATTTTGTGTGGATAAGTCCTTTCATTGAAATGAGAAGTCTTGTTATCAAAAAATGAAGATATAGTCTCATTATTCACAAGTTAATCCATTCAATACTTATAATGAAAGCTAACAAAGATCAATGACTCATTTACATGACATAATTTGATGAATTTAAATTACCAAAGGGGTAAAAACATGCTTGTTCTAATGAATATAATTTTTTATATAGACACTAAAGTTAATTTCAGCTTCATTTTGTGTAAATGAGTCTATGCAATGAAAAGAGAAGTCTTGTTATCAAAAAATGAAGAGATAGTCACATTGTTTAGGAATTAAAGCATTTAATATTTATAAGGAAAGCTAATGAAGATCGATGACTCATTTACTTGATGGAATTCAATAGATTTATAGTATCAAAGATGTATAAACAAGATTGTTGCAATGAATATAATGTTTGCTATTAACCAAAAAGTTAATTACAAGATTGTATGAATGAGTCTTTGCAATTAAGAAGTCGTGTTATCAAAAAATGAAGAGACCATCTCATTGAATACTATAAGACAAGCAAATCAAGATCAATGAGTCATTTTCTTGATGGAATTTAATGGTTTTAAGTACCATTTAGGAGTAGAGACACTCAATATAGGTAATCTAGACCAATCACACATGTTTTAGATGAAATTCTATGGTTTTAGAGTACCAAAGATGTTGAGATGAGCTTTGGCAATGAATACAATGTTTATTGTTAAGGCAAAAGTTAATTTTGAGATCATTTTGTATGAATGAGTCCTTGAACGAAAAGAGAACTCTTGTTATCAAAAAATGAATAGGTGGTCTCATTGTTCAAAAATTAAACCATTTGATACCTATGAATAAAGCTAATAAAAATTAATGACTCAATTACTTTATAAAATTGAATAAATTTATAGTACCAAAGATGTACAAATGTTGCAATGAATATAATGTTTGCTATTGACACAAAAGTTAAATATGAGATTATTTTTGTGTGAATGAGTGCTTCAATTGAAAAGAGAAGTCTTATTATCAAAAAATGAAGAGATTATCTCATTATTCAAGAATTAAACCATTCAATACCTATTTGGAAAGTAAATTATGATCATTAAGTCATTTGCTTGAAGGAATTCAATGTATTTAGAGTAACAAAGTTATACAAACAAGCATGTTAGTTTGAAAAGAAAGATGGACTTCAATACATATAAGAAAAGGTAATCTAGACCAATCACACCTATTTTTGATGGACTTCAATGGATTCAAAGTACTAAAGATGTAAAAACAAGCTTCTTACAATGAATACAATGTTTGCTATTCACACAAAAGTTAATTTCAAGATAATTTTGTGTGAATGAATCCTTGCAACAAAATGAGAAGGCTTGTTATCAAAAAGTGAAGAGTTAAATTCATTGTTCAAGAATTAAACCATTCAATACCTTTAAGAAAAGCTAATGAAGATGAATGACTCATTTTCTTGATGGAATTCCATCAAAAAAAGGTGTGCTTCGTCTATATTAGCTTTTCTTTTATGTATTGTGTGTTTCAATTCTTGAATCATGATACTAGCTCTTCATTTCTAGCTAACAATATTGCTTCCTTCATTACAAGGACTCATTTATATAGAACGATGGTAAAATTGACTTTTGTGTCTATACAAAACATTATATTCATTAGAGCAAGCACGTTTGCACACCTTTGGCAAAAACTTTAAACCCATTAAATTCCATCAAGTTAATGAGTCATTACTCTTAATTAGCCTTTCTTATAGGTATTGAATAGTTTAATTTCCCAAACAATGAGACCATCTTATTATTTTTTGATAACATGACTTCTCTTTTATTGCAAGGATTCATTCACACAAAATGATCTTGTAATTAACCTTTGTGTCAACAATAAATATTATATTCTTTGCAACAAGCTTGTTTATACATATTTGGTATTCTAAATCCACTAAATTTTTTCAAGCAAAGCTTTGATTAATCTTCATTAGCATTTTTTATACCAATTGATTGTTTTAATTCTTTAATAATAAGGCCTTCTCTTCATTTCCAGCTAATAAGGCTCCTTGCTTTGTTGTATGAACTTATTTACACAAAATCAAGGTGAAATTAACTTTTGTGTTTACACCAAATTCATATTCATTTGAACAAACATGATTGTACACCTTTGGTACTTTGAATTTGGGTTTCTCTTCATCTTGGAAGCCAAATTGGAGAAAAAGGGATGGTAAGGCTGATTACAAGCCCAAGGCCAATTCTTACAATAGTAAGGAACTAAGTCCTAACAAGGAGAAAGGTAATTTTAATTCCTAATCTAGTAAAAATAGAGATGTTAAATGTTTAAGTATCTGAGAAGGGGACATATTACATCTCAATGTTTGAATAAGTGTATGATAGTGTTGCAGTGTAATGGTGATATTGAGATAGAAAGTGAGTTCGATGATGATTACATGCCACCATTAAAGGATGTAAGTGATGGAAAGGAGTACCCAATTAAGGGAGATGTGTTCATGGCTAGATAAGCATTGGGTGCACAAGCCAAGGAAGATGATGAAGTGCAAAGAGGTAATATCTTCCATACATAATAGCACATCAAAGATAAGGTATGCAACATGATCATTGATGGGAATTGTTGTACAAATGTAGTTACTTTGGTTGAAAAGCTTAATTTACCTACCATGATGCACCCAAGGCTATATACACTTCAATGGTTGAATGAATGTAGGGAAGTTAAGGTAAATAAGTAGGTATTAGTATCATTTGCTATGGAGAGATATATTGATGAGATCTTGTGTGATGTTGTACCCATGCACGCTAGGCATATTTTGTTGGGAAGATGTCCGTAATATGATAGACATGTAATGCATGATGGGTTTAAGAATAGGTACTCTTTTGCATTAAATGATAAACCCATTACTCTTATACCTTTAACACCTTACCAAGTATAAGATGATCAATTAAGGAATAAAAAAGAGAGTGAGAAGTAAAAAAAAAAAAAAAATTGAGGCTAAGAGGAGAAAAGAGGAAAAAAATGGAGAGAAAGGAGATAAGACTAAGAGAAAAGAAGAAAGAGGGTAAGAGAGAAAAATTAAGAGTTTATATGCAAAAGAGAGTGATGTTAAAAGAGGTTCCTATTCAAAATAGCCTATAATTGTACTTTTTTATGAAGAGGATTATTTTAATACTAATAAGCTTAGCCCTTCATTGCTTATTATTGTCATTTCTCTTTTGTAGGAATTTGAAGATGTTTTTCTGAAACAACCAAGAGGCTTGCCACCTTTAAGGGGAATAAAACATTGATTGAATTCATCCATGGTGTGATAATTCCAAACTAATTAGCCTATAGAAGTAATTTTGAGGAGATAAAGGAGTTTCAAAGGCAAGTTAATAAGCTCATGGCAAAGGGATATGTAAGGAAGAGCATAAGTCCATGTGTAGTTTTAGTATTGCTTATGCCTAAGAATGATGGGACTTAGAGGATGGGCATTAATTGTCGAGCAGTTAACAAAATCACTATAACATATCACCATCCTATACCTAAATTGGATGACATGTTAGATAAATTGCATGGTTCATGCGTCTTTTCTAAAATTGATTTGAAAAGTGGATATTACCAAATTAGGATGAGAGGGGGAGACAAGTGGAAAACAACTTTTAAAACTAAGTATGGTTTGTATGAATGGCTTGTTATGCCCTTTGGTCTCACTAATGCATTAAGCACTTTTATGAGACTGATGAATCGTGTTTTACATGCATTCATTGGTAATTTTGTGGTTGTGTATTTTAATGATATTTTTGGTCTATAGTAAAAAACTTAGATAAGCATCTTGATCATTTATGTTCTATTCTAAGTGTTTTATGTTTTGAGAAATTATATGCTAACCTTAAGAATTATTCTTTTTACATTGATCAAATCCTATTTCTTGGCTATGTTATGAGTGCTAAGGGTATTGAGATTTACAAGGAAAAGTTTAGGGCAATTTGTGCTAGTTTCTATAAACACTTTGTTAGGGCCTTTAGCACCATTGCTGCACCATTAACTGAGATTGTTAAAAAGAATGTTGGATTTAAGTAGAGTAGTGATTAAGACAAGGCTTTTAATTTAATCAAGGAAAAATTTAGTTTTTCACCCTTACTTATTTTACCAAACTATGCTAAAATATTTTAGATTGTGTGTGATGCTTTAGGTCTTGGCATTGGTGCTATTTTAATGCAAGAATTTGACCAATTGCCTACTTTAGTGAAAAGCAAAGTGGAGCAACCCTTGGTTATCCCACTTATGATAAAGAGATGCATGCATTGGTATAGGCCTTGGAGATTTGGTAGCACTACCTTTGGCCTAATAAGTTTTTCATCCATACTAACCATGAATCCTTGAAGCACTTGAGGGAACAAAAGAAGTTGAACAAGTGACATGGAAAATGGGTCAAATTTACTAAAACCTTTCCCTACAACATCAAATATAAACAAGGTAAGGGTAATGTGGTAGTTGATGCATTATCTTGCTAGTATGCCCTTATCTCTATACTTAGTGCAAAATTGTTAGGATTTGAATATAGTAAAGATTTATATGTGAAAGATCCTAACTTTGCTAATGTGTATAGGACATGTAAGAAGTTTACCTTTGGGAAATTTTATGGGCATGAATGTATCTTATTTAAGGAAAATTGATTACATGTGCCTATGAGTTCCTTAAGGGAGTTGGTTGTGAAAGAAGCACATGAAAGATGGTCTAATGGGTCATTTCAAAGTTAGAAAACTCTAGATGTCTTTGTTGAACATTTCTTCTAGCCATATATGAAACAAGTTGTTGATAGGGTGTGTAAGAAGTGCATAACATGCAATGGGCTAAATATAGAGTTTTACCCTATGGCTTCTACACTCCTTTACCTATACCTAACCAACCTTAGGTTGATTTATCTATGGATTTTGTGCTAAAGCTTCCATGATCAAAATGGGGTAAGGATTCTATATTTGTTGTTATTGATAAGTTTTCAAAGATGGCATAAAATTGATGATGCAAACAATGTAGTTAAATTGTTCTTTAGAGAGGTACTTTTGTAAGGTGTGCCTTAGAGCATTGTTTCAAACCAAGAAACAAAGTTCTTAAGCTACTTTTGGAAGATGTTATGAGTAAGTTAGGTACTAAATTGTTGTTCTTAACTACTTGCCATCTAATAACCATTATATCCACTCCAACAAGCTTGTTTCCACATCTTTGGTACTCTACACCAATTGAATTTCATAAAAAAAAAAAGGCATAAGTGGTCTTAATTAGCTTTTCTTATATGTATTAAGTGTCTCAAACCCTAAATAATGGCACCATCACTTTAGTTCTAACTAACAACTCAATTTCCTTTGTTACAATGACTCATTTAAACAAAATGATGAAGAAATTAAATTTTGTGTCTACATAAAACATTGTATTCATTGGAAGAAGCACATTTATACCTTTAGTGCTCTAAATCCATTGAATTCTATTAAACAAAGAAGTCATTGATCTTGATTAGCTTTCATTATTGATATTGAATGGTTTAATTCCCAGATAATGTGATCATCTCTTTATCTCTTCATCTCTTCATCTCTTCATTTTTTTTTAATAATTTTTTGGGGTTTTAGGCTTAAGGCTTCGATATTAGGCATGCTTAAGGCTGAAGACTTAAAAGAGTCATTAGCAGCTTACTTTCATGAGCTTGGAATGTTTTAAGAACCTAAAGAGTTTGTGCTTTAGCTTTTTATGTTGAACATGTCAACCTATGCCTTAGGTTGGGTTGTTTTTTATTAGGTCTTTTCCTAATGGACTTTCTTTGTTTGGGCTTTCTTTTTGGATTTCTTAGGCATTTTGGGCTTGTTTTGAGGTTAAGGTTCTTATTCCTTGCAAGAATTCTTTTGTAAGAAAATATGGTAAGCAGTTTAAAGAACCTCAAATATGTTCAATTTCAAAATCATAAACACCTGAAATTGCTTGCCATCATGCAAAAATCTATTTGGATGCAATATTTTGAACATCTTTTTGTAAAATAGATTTTGCTACTTAACAATCAATGTGTATTAACTATTTTTGATTTAGAAAGTCATGCTAAAATTTTGAAATGCATAAAATAATTGCCAAAATTTTGTTTTTAATGGTGAAATATCACGTTTGACAATCCTTCCAAAGCTTGGATATGAAACAAACAAGTTGTTCATGCTAATCCCTAACTTGTTTCAAAATCCCTCCATATCTTAGTTTAGACACATTAGTCTCAACTATTTTGGGTAGGATGGGATTGCTTATATGAAGACAAGGCAACTGTTTAACCTGACATTTAATCTCTCTTACTATGGCTGTGTGTTGATTAGTCCATGGTTGAGATAAGGCTTGGTTTAGGGTTGGTCAAACCTTTTTAGAACATACTTAAGATTATAAGGAGCTTGGATGGACTGAAGTAATGGGTTTGAAATTGAAGTTGATAGGCTTTCAAGGAGCTTTTCTAGAAATTAGGCTTTAGCTTGATCATTTCCTAATGTATCAAGTATCTTAAGGACATGCTCTTAAGCACACAATAGGATGCTTATCTCTTTCTCTTTTAACCCTATTTTAAAAGAGGCTTTAAGTTGATTTACTTGGAGAGTAGCTTCATCCTCAGAAGAAGATAGTTTAGGAGTACTAGCTTTTAAGGTTTCAACCAGCAATGCCTATAGTTGGGCTTGAATAGTATCAGGTAGTTCAAGGGCTTGGAGTTTTTTGTGAAGTTTACAATATTTAAACATGTGACCAAACTTAACACAATTAAAACAAACATATCTAGATGTTTGGGCTTTTATTTGTTTAGGTTTATTAGGTTTATGCCTAAAAGTTATTTTGGGCTTAGAAGATTGTTGGTGTTGGTTGGGCTTAAATTTTGAGTAAAAAGGTTTTTTTTTTTTTTATTTGGTATTAGGCCTATGCTTTTTTTGTGGTCTTTTTGTTGCGATAGAAGTTATAATCAAATTGGGTATAAGCAGATCCTAACTCCTTTTAAGTCTGTTTTTATTCCTACTTGATCTATTTTTGGAGCTTTAGATTTGCACAGATTTGTAATCCTTCTTTCTAGACAAAGCTTATCAGTTCACCAAAGGCAATTGATGGTAAGGAATTTGACCATTATACTAAGTTTGCAGTTTAGATCTTACCTTATCTCCAAGTAGCCTTAGTAATCCTACCAAAAAATTTTCTTTTCCAAAAAATGTGATTTGTGTCATCTTGTTGCATGACACGCATTAGAAACATATTTTTGTATCAACAAAAATTGTGCAAATATTTGCATTTAAGATTGGATAAGAGTTCAACATTCTTATCCTTTATATGAGATGGATCACTAATAAAGTGCTTTGTTATGGAAAAGATAAGACTTGCCACAACATCAGGGATTGTTTGTTGCTTATTATCAAGGAGAGGTTCACCATAAACATCTCTCTTGGTAGCTTAAAAAATGCTATCATGATTAGTTGGAGTGAGTATGTGATCCAACCAACCTTGAAGCTATCCTGAGAATCTTACAACAAGGATCTTAGCAATGGTGTGGTCAGAGGTATGACTACGGGTCTTATATGCATTGGACACTATGGTCATTTGTTGAAGGAGATTTAGAATCCAATGTTTAGAATATCCATAAATGTTGCACTCATAAATTGAATTAGAATTGTATTTTGTTCGAAGAAAAATTGGTTTTTCTTCAAAAGAAAGGTTAGGAGTTATGGGTTTGGGATAGTACATCTTTGAAGATGTTCCTAGTGGTTCCACTTTGAGATGTACCTTTAGCGATTCTGTGTTTGACATAGAAGCCTAAGATGAGACATCATCAAGTGCAGTCAAAGTTTGTATCTCTTTGCTTGTTGATGCTTCAAGTTTATATTACTTTAAAGCTTACAGTCTAAGCATCAAAGCTTTTTTAAATTCATTTGATGATGTATTTGAATTTTGAAAGGGTTCAAAAAAAGGCTTTGTTGAAAATTTTGTAGCAAAGGTAACAAATTTTGAAATTTTTTTTGAAATTGAAAAACTTGTTACAATGGCATCCACGTTTGAAAGTTGGCAGCTAATTGTTTGTAAAATTTTTTTTGTATAATTATTTTGATCAATAAGCCTTTGTATATCTTTTGTTCAAAAATCTTCATGCTCTCTATGTACTTTGAATGGTGATGTAAGAACAAAAGAGCTTTGTATTTGAATTGAATTTCACATGATGGAGAATGAACTGACATTATTTTTGAGCCATTCATTAACTTGCATTGTTATGATTGAATTTGAGCTTGTAATTCATCTTCCTTTGTGAAAGATGACCACAAGTACTCATATTCCATTGAAAATAGTACTCACCAAACCAATTAAAGAATAAAACATGTCTTTTGTTTCTGGTCATTTAGTCATAATAATCTTACTAGACTTCTAGTTTTTTCTCATTTTGAAAATTTTTGAACAACCATTCTCTTTTTTCAGCATTATGTTGGCCATAAAATTCTTTTCTTAAAATTTCTTTTTTAATCACAAAATATTTTTCCAAAACATGGAGCTTAGGATGTATCTCAAGCTTAATAGGAAACTAAACCTATGATGCCGAGGCTCCAAGAGATTCTGGGGATTCTTATTGTGGTGACACATAAGTGGCTTAAGGGACCTATCCACATAGATCTACACCTCTTGTACTAACAATTCAAGCATAAGTGCAAGATGGCTATCTCACAGAAAGGCTATGCTGCAGATAATTTGAGATTTTGGTTTCTAGATCATCATCCTTACTAGATTCGGATCTAGCACTTGTGGAGTGTCTTGCAAAGGATATGCTGACATTGCCATCTCTATGCTAAGTAATCTTGTTGACATCCATTGCCAAAGGAGGCTTTGGGGCAGAAACATATTCAAGTTGCCAAGTGTTAGGTAGATTTACCTCGTGCCATTTAATATACTTAGGTGTTTGGAGGTTATTTCCCACAAAATTATTTCTCCATGAGCTCCATGACAAAGGGCTTTGGTGTTGAACACTATTTTCATAGCCTTATAATGTATCCTATACATTAAGCTTAGTAGAATCAATCCTTCAGCAAATTGATTGTTGTGAAGCTTGGTTTATAAGGTAAGAACATCAAGAATATTCCTTTCATGCAAAGAAACTATAAAATCTAGAAAACAATTGAAATAAATTGAACCAAAACATAGGCTTGTTTCTATAATACCTAAGAAAGAATCATCAAAGTTTAGAAGATGGCAATCTTCAAGGGCAACAAGAACAAAAGTATCCAACCCTTCCCTAAAAAGGGGCTTGATTCCTACCTACACAAGGCCAAAGTGTAAGAAATTGTAATACTTTTGGTGATGCTTTATAGTGGCAGAGGAAAGAAGTTTACCATTTCAAAGGAATTGTAAAGATGGCAGTCTCGTTCCTCCATCTTGATTGTGTAATCATCTTATAGGAACACAAATCTAAGGTATAAAGATGGATATGAACACCACACTAAAAAAAAAAAAGGGATTTAGGAGTGATAAGTTAGGTTGAACACTATAAAAAGAGTTAGTTTTCAATGAGTTCTTTAGTTCTTGAAAGAACTGATGGAAAAAATTCTCACTTTTATTTTCATTAATATTCTTCTTTTTTTTTTTCAACAATGCAAATAGACTTATTTATAGTCTAAATTAATAACCCATACCCTAGAGATAATGGTAAGCTTCATAAATAAGCTAATAACAATCTACTCTAATTTGTTTTAAGACTTGCCCTATTTTATAATAAACTCCTATTTAGGAATGGAGTTTATTGTAACCCTAACTCATTAAGTACTCCAAACAAATTAATAAGGCCTTGGACCACGTTAAGATATGTTTTGCCACCCTTCAAGCTTGAATTAGCTTTTTTTGAACAAATTTCATCAATCAGCTTACTAAGTGCTTCTTTCATCCTTTTAGCTCTTGAACATTTTATTGGCCCTTCTTGAATGCTCCATGGATCCTTAGAAGCCCTACATGCATTAACTTCTTCATGGATCTCATCATTTTTCCTGTCCTTGAAAGGATTCATCATCAAATCATTACCTACATCAAAAGGAGAAAGATTATAAACATTAAATGTTGTACTCACATTGTACTCATTAAAAGATTATAAACATCAAATGTTGTACTCACATTGTACTCAATGAAAAGGTCTAACTTATAGGCATTTTCATTAATTCGTGCCACCACTTGAAATGGACCATCTCTTCTAAGCTACAACTTTGAATGCGTCTAAGCCAAGAACCTTTCCATATGCATATGCACCAAAACTCAATCACTAGGTTTAAATACCACCTTCTTTCTCCCTTTGTTGGCATGGAATGCATATTGCTCTGTTCATTTTGCAATTTATTGCCACACCTTCTCATGCAACTTCTTCACTATTTTGGCCTTACGTTCATAATCTAAGTTAACATATCATCAACAAGTAAAAGCACCAAATCTAAAGGAGTCAAAGGATTTAAACCATACACAATTTCAAATGGAGAGCAACTAATAGTAGAATGAACACTCCTATTTTATGCAAACTCTACATGTTGCAAACAACCTTCCCATGTTTTTAAATTTTTTGAGGAATGCACCATATTAAATCCCATGGTTTTAAAATCTAAACACAAAGCATGCATGAGATTAGGATCTGAGAGAAAGAGTGAAGTCAGGGTAACAACAAAAATAAATAGGTCTATCACTTATACTTGATTCTATTACTCCTAATGAGGAGTCATGAAACCTATTATGTCTTTAGTCTTTAACATAAATTATGGTAGAGTCATTTAAACCAAATCTTGTGGCCAGCTTCAAAGTTACTTGAATCATGCCAATATGGGGAAATTTATATTTCCTCTAGTGTGAATTAATGAATGCTTGGGATAGCAAGAAAAAAAATCATTATAACCTTATGATAAGGGTAAAGCTTCTTCAATTGTTTTAATAACATAATCAGATTTACATATATAAAAAAAAACTACCATTTAATATATGTATATGACAATTAGGATGATGGTAATTTCCAATTCTAAAGATAAATATTTTTTATATTTTCATTGATAATAATTTATTATTTTTACTGTTAGAGTGCTAACTTCAATGAAGTCTATCCATAGTATCCTAAAATCACTGTTAGTGGTTTACACCTAAAAGCACTCAATGCCTAACCACAGCTTGCATGAGCTAAAAATGAAAACATGGCTTAGGTTTCAACTACAACTTATAATAGATACTTCACTAGGTTTGGCTCCAACGCTCTAAATTTGTATTAAGAAGGATTAATACCTTTAAAATACTTTTCAAAAACAACAAAAGTATCAAACATTGTTGATTAAAGTAAGCTTGTTATTAAATACAAGCTATCATAAGTTGTTATTTGTAATGTTGGTATATGCTTAGAAATTCCTTTCATGATGGTTAAAATTCTATCACAAGATTTCATATTAGGAAATCATTTCTTACACGTGCTATACCCAATAAAGAAAATTGATGATGATGCATAAATGCAGAGATTAACAGAAAGCTTACTAGCTTTAAATTTACTTCCATTCTTCAATATATATAATTGATTTGATTTAGAAAAAGATTAAGAGGAATGATAGATTCATTAATTCTTTAACTAATGAAATTACTTATAAGCATTTACAACAGAAACTTAAATCTCCTTTTAATCAAAAGAAGACACAAGGAATACATAAAGAAATAGAATAAAAAATGAAAAGGTGGTCTCATTATTTGATAATAAACTCATTTAATATCTTTAAAGGAAAGCTAATCAAGATCAAAGACTCATTTACTTCATGGAACTTAATGGGTCCCAAGTACCAAAGGTCTACAAACATGCTCATTCCAATGGATATAATGTTTTGTGGAGACACAAAAGTTAATTTTACCCTCAATTTGAGTAAATGAGTTATTGCAATGAAAAGAGAAGTCTTGTTATCAAAAAAATAAAGAGTGTCTCATTATTTAGCAATTAAACCATTCAATACCTATAAGGAAAACTAACAAAGATCATAAACAACTTGATAGAATTTAATAGATTTAGTGTAGCAAAGATGTAAAAATGAGCTTGTAGCTATGAATATAATGTTTGCTATTGACACAAAAGATAATTATTAGATCATTTTGTGTGAATAAGTCCTTGCGACAAAAAGAGAAGTCTTGTTATCAAAAAATGAAGAAATGGTCTCATTATTCAAACATTAAACCATTGAAAACCTATAAGGAAAGCTAAAGATCAAATAATAATTTACTTGATGGAATTCAATGGGTTCAAAGTACCGAAGGTGTGCAAACATGCTTAATCACATGAATATAATGTTTTATGCAAAAACAAAATTCAATTTCACCATTATTTTGTATAAATGAGTCCTTACAATGAAGGAAGGAGCCTTATTAGTTAGAAATGAAAAGAAGGCCTCATTATTGAAGAATTAAAGCACTCAATATTTATAAAAAATGGTAATCTAGACCAATCACACCTTTCTTTGTTGTAATTAAATGGATTTACAACACCAAAGATGTACAGACAAGCTTGTTGTAAAGAATGTAATGATTATTATTAGCATAAAAGTTAATTACAAGATCATTTTGGGTGAACAAGCCCTTGCAACAAAAGAGAAGTTTTGTTATAAAAAATGAAAAAATAGTTTCATTGTTTGAGAAAAAAAACTATTAAATACATATAAGGAAAGCTAATTAAGATTAATGCATTCAAAATACTAAAGTATACATATGTGCTTGTTCTAATGAATAGAATGTTTTGTGTAGACATAAAAGTTAATTTCACCATCCTCTAACCAAGCCATTGTTGAGATCCATGTTGTAGGATTCTCAAGACAGCTTAAAGGCTAGTGGGATCACATACTCACTCCAGCTGGCCACAATAGCATTTTCAAAGTTGTCAAGAGAGATGTTCATGGTAAACCTTTTCTCGATAATAACCAACAAACAATCCCCGATGCTATAGCAAGTCATATCTTTACTATAACAAAGCACTTTATTGGTAATCCATCTCACCTAAAGGATAAGAATGTTGAATTCTTATCCAATCTTAAATACAAATATCTGCACAATTTCTATTGGCACAAAGATACATTTCTAACATATGTCATGTAATGGGACAATGTGAATCAAGTTTTCTAGAAAAAAATGTTTTGGTAGGATTACTAAGGCTACTCAACAATAAGGTAAGATCTAAATTGCAAGCTCAATATAATGGTCAAATTCCTTATCATTAATTGGCTTATTGTGAATTGAAAAGCTTTGTCCAAAAATAAGGACTGCAAATTTGTGTAGATCTAAAGCTCCAAAAATAGATCAAGTGAGAACAAAAGTAGACTTGAAAGGAGTTAGGATCCTTTTATGCCCAATTTGACCAAAAGAAAGCATAAGCCCAATACCAAATTAAAAAATCCTTCTTACTCTAAATTGAAGCCCAACTAACACCAACAATCTTCTAAGCCCAAAATGACCTTTTGGCTCAAACTTAATAAGCCTAAATAAACAAAAGCCCATGCATCCATATATGTCTGTTATAACTATGGTAAGCCTAGTCACATGTCCAGGTACTATAAACTTCATAAAAAACTCCAAGCCCTTGAACTACCTAATACTATTCAAGCCCCACTATAGGTGTTGTTGGTTGAAACCTCAAAAGCTAATACTCTTGAACTATCTTCTGAGGATGAAGCTGGTTTCCAAGTTGATGAACTTGAAGCCTCTTTAGAAATAGGGTTTAGAGAGATAGTTAATTATCCTAACATGTGATCAAGAGTAAATCCTTAAGATACTTGATAAATTAGGAAATGATCAAGTTAAAGCTCAATTTCTTCAAAAGCTCTTTGAAAGCCCATCAACTTCAAATCCAAACCCATTATGTTAGTCCATCCAACCTCTTTATAATCTTAGGAATGTTCTAAAAAGTTTTGACAAACCCTAAACCAAGCTTGTCACTCTAACAAACCTTAAACATGAAATAAACAAAATCAAGCAAGAGATCTAAGATCTTAAGGCCCAACAAACACAAGACCATCAAATGCTAGTGTCCTTACTAGACCTAGTAAACCCTCAAAATACAGAGGTTTTGGATTAGCTAGAATCTTCTAAAGCTTAACGACATGAAAGCCTTAAAAATAATAAATTCATGTTACTTTTAACTGAAATCACCACTTAAAAATGTCTTGTTAAAATCCATTTGAAAATTGCTAACCAATTTTCTTTAGAAACCATAGTTTTAGTAAATATTGGAGCAGATCTTAATTGTATACAAGAAGGCCTTATACCTACCAAGTATTTTGAAAAAATGTTGGAAAGCCTAAAGTTTGCCAACAATCACAAGCTATAAGTCAACTACAAGTTGTTTGGTGTCCAAGTTTGCCAACAAGGTATCGGCATCCAAAACCTCCTTTGTTCTTGTCCAAAACCTAAAGCAAAAGGTAATTTTTGGAAATCTCTTTCACAATTTGATTAAGCCTTTCCAAGTTTCTAATTAAGGAATACACACCACTATCCTTGATTATGGAATAATTATTTCTTTGAATGTTCAATGGATCCTTAGATGATGTGTACCTAAATGGCATGGCTTAGGGACCCAACATGCACAAGGAATCAAACAAGAACCTAAAAAAGCTAAATTAAATTTTAATCACGCAAGACTTAGACCCAATGTTCAAAGAAACTTAAACCAAACGTATGGAAGGACATGGATGCCACACCTCAAAAAAGAATGAATTTGGGATTGATAAGTTAGGTTGAATGCCACAAAAATAGTTAGTTTTTAATAGGTTCCTTAGTTATTAAAAGAATTGAAGGAGAAAATTCTCACTTTTATTTCACCAAATGTTCTGCTTCCTTAAACAATGAAATCAATCCTATTTATAAGAAGAATTAACAATCATATAAAAACCCTAAAGATAAGGAAAAACATCCTAAATAGGTTGACAAGAAATCTACTCCTTTTTTAGGAGTTGTTGCAAAAATCCTAGTCCTATTTTTTTAGGAGTTATTGTAGAAACTCTTACAATCACTTAACATAGGTCTGTTTAGTATACTTATTAATAAAGCCTTGGCCCACACTATGATATGATTTTCCTTCATTTAGGCTTTAATTAGCTTTCTTGGCCCAAATTTATTCAATCAACTTGCATTAAGATATGCTTTGTTGCCCTTCAAGCTTGAATTATCTTCTTTGGCCCAAATTTCTTCAATTAGTCTACTAAGTGTTTCTCTCATCCTTTGAACTTTTGAATGTGATTGAAGAAATTTAGTCCAAAGATGATAATTCAAGCTTGAAGGGCAACAAAGCATGTCTTAATATGGGCTAAGGGTTTATTAATTTGAATGGAGAACTTTATGGGCCAGGGTTACAACAAATTCTAGTCCTAAATAATAATTTGTTATAAAATAGGAGTCTATAATAAAATAGGAGTGTTCTTATATTTTATGATTTTATCATTGTTTTTTTTTTATAGTTTTTAATGTTGTTAAATTAGCTTATAAATAGACTTAATTTCATTGTTAAAAATGGCAAAACATTATTAAAAATAAAAGAGAGAATTTTTTCCTTTAGTTTTTTCAAGAACTTAAGAACTTATTTTAGTGCAAATGAGCTTAAGCTCTCTTTTCCTAGTGTTGTTGTTTCTTTTTTGCAAGAATTTGGTGATGTTTTTCCTGAAGTATGAAATGGTTTCCCACCTTTTGAGGGGAATATAACATCATATTGAACTCATCCCTGGTGCAACAATTCTAAAGGATTCAACATTGCAAACTAGCAACCTTGTTAGTGCAAAATGAAGAAAGGGTCTCCTTATTCAAGAATTGAACCTTTCAATACCTATAATCAAAATCTAATCAAGATTAATGACTCCTTTATTTAATGGAATTCAATGGATTGAAAGTATTATTGGCATGCAAACATGCTTATAGCAATGAATATAATATTTGGTGTAGACACAAAAGTTGATTTTAAGATCATCTTGTGTGAAGGAGTCCTTGCAACTAAAAGAGGAACCTTGTTAGCAAGAAATGATGAGATTGTCTAGAAATTCAATAATAAAAAATTTCAATATTTGTAAGAAAATTTAATCAAGATTATTGACTCCTTGTTTGATGGAATTCAATGAATTTAAAGTACTAAAGGTGTACAAATGTGCTTGTTACAATTAATATAATAGATCATTTTGTGTGAATGAGTCCTTGCTAGGAATAGAGGAGCCTTATTGGCAAGAAATGAGCCACTTAATACATGTAAGAAAAGCAAATCAAGATAAAAAAAAAAAAAAAGAAAATAAAAACTTGTTACAATGAATATAATGTTAATGTGCATGCAAAATTTAAATTCAAGATTATTTTGTGTGAATGGCTTCTTATAATGGAATGAGAAGCAATTTTAGCAATACATGAAGTGATATTCTTACCTTTCTAACCATGTGAGAAAACCTCATCATGATCAATTACACCTACGTTTGATGGACTTCAATGGATTTAGACTACCAAAGTTGTATTGATGTGGTTGGTGCAAGGAATCTAATGTTTGACATAGATACAAAATTTCATTTCATAATGATTATGTGTGAATAAGCCCTTGAAAGGAAAAAAGTTGCCTTCTTAGCAAGAAATGAAGTGATAATCTAATTTTCCATGCAATGAACCATTCAACCATGTATAAAAATCTAATCAAGATTAAGGACCTCTATGTTTGGTGGATTTCAATTGATTTATTTAGACTACCAAAATTGTACTTTTGACCTAAGCAAGGAATTTAATGTTTGGTGCAGATAGAAAATTTAATTTCATGGTCATTTTGTCTAAAAGAGTCTTTGCAATGAAAAGAGAAGTCATATTAACATGAAATGAAGTAGGGTCTTATCCTATAGGAATTGAATTATCCTTTAGGAATTCAATGATTCAATTCCTAGAAGAATAGATTATCAAGATCAATGACTCATGATTATTTTCACTAATGAGTCCTTTCAATGAAAGAAGAAGCCATATTAGCATGAAATGAAGTATAGGTCATACCCTTCAAGATTGAACCATTCAATCCTTGGAAGAATAGCTAATCAAGATCAATGAGTCCTTTGTTTGATAGACTTCAATGGATAGATTGCCAAAGGTGCATTCATGTGCATATCACAAAGAATCTAATGTTTGGTGTAGACAAAATGATTCATTTCATGATCATTTGTCTTTATGAGTCCTAGCAACAAAAGGACAAGACTTGTTAGTAAGAAATGAAGTGGTGGTCTCATCTTTTACACAATTAACCATTCAAACCATACTAACAAAATAAATCAAGATCATTAACTCCTTTGGTGTATGGAATTCATTCAATTAAGTCTACCAAAGGTGTATTAAAGTGGTTCTCACATTAAATGTAAAATTCAATGTAAAAAAGAGTTAATTTCATATTCATTTTCTATGGGTAAGCCTTGCAATAAAAAGAGAAGCATTGCTAGTAAAGGATGAAGAGACAATATGATCTTTCAAATAATGAATCTTTCAAATCATGTTACAAAACATAATCAAGATCAATAACTTTTAGGTAATGAAACATTCAAGCCATGTAAAAGGAAAGCATGATTGATCTAGATTACCTTTTCTTATACATAATGAGTGTTTCAATTACTAAATAATGGAATTGTCTCTCCATTTCTAACCAACAAAACTCCTTCCTTTATTGCAAGACTCATTTATACAAAATGTTGGTGACATTAACCTTTGTTTCTACACAAAACATTATATTCATTAGAACAAGCACTTTTGCAAACCTTTGATACTCTAAATTTATTGAATTCCATTGCACACCTTGGGTACTTTGAACCCATTGAATGGTTTAATTCTTGAACAATGAGACTGCCTCTTCATTTTTGATAACAAAGCTTCTCTTTTTGTTGCAAGGACTCATTTGCACAAAATCATCTCATAATTAACTTTTTGTCAACCACAAACATTATATTTTTTGTAGCAAGCTCATTTGTTCATCTTTGATACTTTAAATTCATTAAATTTCATTAAAAAAAAGAAATGGTTGGTCAAAATTACCTTTTTTTTATACATATTGAGTGTTTTAATTGGTGAATAATGAGGCAATCTCTTCATTTCTAATCAAAAGGCTTCTTCCTTTGTTGCAAGGACTCATTTGCACAAAGTGATGGTGAAATTAACTTCTATACCTACACAAAGCATTGTGTTCATTGGAACAAGTTTGTTTTGACACCTTTAGGACACTAAACCCATTGAATTGCATTAAGTAAATAAGCTATTGATCTAGATTTACTTTCCCTAACAATAAGACAGTCTCTCCATTTTTTTATAACAAGAATTCTCTTTTTGTTGCATAGACTCATTCACACAAAAAAATGATCTTGTAATTAACTTTTGTGTCATCAAACATTATATTCATTACCACAAGTTTGTTTGTACCTCTTTGCTACTCTCAATTGATTGAGTTCCATCAAAAAAAGGTGTGATTTGTCTAGATTGCCTTTTCTTATATGTATTGAGTGTTTCAATTGTTGAATAATGAGACCATCTCTTCATTTCTAATTGAAAAGACTCCTTCCTGTGTTTCAAGGACTCATTTACATAAAATGATGTTGAAATTAACTTTTGTGCCCACATAAAACATTATATTTAATGGAACAAGCAAGTTTGGACACCTTTGGTACTCTAAAGCCATTGAATTCCATCAAGTAAATGAATCATTGATCTTGATTAACTTTCCTTAGAGATATTAAACAATTTAATTTTTGAACAAAGAGACTGTCTCTTCATTTTTTTTTTTATAACAAGGCTCCTTTTTTTGTTGCAAGGACATATTCACACAAAAAGGATCTTGTAATTAACAACAAATATTATAGTCATTGCAACAACCTTGTTTGTACATTTTTGGTACTCTAAATCCATTGAATTCCATAAATAAAAAAGATGTAATTGGTCTAGTTAACCTTTTCATATATCTATTAAGTGTTTCAATTGCTAAATAATGAGACCATCTCTTCATTTCAAACAAACAAGGCTCCTTCTTTCATTACTAATGAAATCCATGGAGAAGCAGATGCAAGAGGGCTTCTAAAGATCCATTGAGCATTCAAGAAGGGCTAATGACATGTTCAAGAGCTAAAAAGATGAAAGAAGCACTTAATGGGTTTATTAAAGAAACTTGGGTCAATGAAGCTAATTTAAGCTTGAAAGGAAACAAATCATATCATAATAAGGCTCAAGACTTTATTAATTGAATATGTTGAATGGCCTAATATTAAGTGATTGTAAGGATTTTTTTTTTTAACAACTCCTAAAACAAATAGGAGTAGATTTATTGCTAGCTTATTTAGAAAATGAGAATTTTCTCCTTAGGTTCATTCATGAACTAGAGAAGTTATCAAGAACTAACTCTTCTTATAGCATTTAACTCAACTTATCACTCCTAAATCTATTTTTTTTTTCTCACGTGTGATATCTGTATCCTTCTTCATACCTCTAATTTTGCTTTCTTGAGTTCTTGTTTGATTCCTTATGCATGTTGGGTCCCCTAGCCACATCTTTTGGGGTTCACATCAGCTAGTATCAAAGCTTTAAGGCTTAAATTAGGTTTATTTATCTAAATTTGAGTTTTTCTTTTGTTGTTTTTTCTTAGCCTCATTCTAAAACCTCTTTTTTTTTTTTTTTGAATTTGCAAACCCTAGTTTTTTTTTTTTGGTAGGCAAAAGCTAATTTATCTTTTTCTTGTCTTAAAATCTATGTAAAAAGAAACAATGAACAATGTTCTTTGTTGCAATGAACAATTATATTAAGTGAAGTAAATCCATGTAACAATTGTTTACTTCTTTGTATTAATAAGCTTTATATTAAGTGAAGTCACCCAATTTGTATTTCCAATGAAATGTAAAGTTTTGTCTTGAAAAATTGAAGAAACAATCTCATTGTTCAGCAATTAAACTATTCAATACCTACAAGGAAAGCTAAAAAAGATCAATGACTCATTTTACCTGATGGAACTCAATTTGTATTGAGTACCAAAGGTGTACACATGTGCTTGTTTGAATTAATATAATATTTTGAGTAGACATAAATGTGCTTATATGTATTGCGTGTCTCAATTCCTAAATAATGAGACCATCTCTTCATTTTTAACTTACAAAGCTCCTTCTTTTGTTATAAACACTAATTTACACAAAATATGTATAAGAAATGGTAATCAAAATGAATCACACCATTTTTTTGATGGAATTCAATGGATTTAAAGTACTAAAAATGTATGAACAAGCTTGTTGCAATGAATATAATATTTGTTATTTAACCAAAAATTAATTAGAGATCATTTTACTCAATGAGTCCTTGGAATGATGGAAGGGGCATTCTTGGCTTGAAATGAAAAAACGGTCTCATTTAGAAAATGAAATTCTCAATAAGAATTTCAAAAGGTAATCTAAATAAATCACAACACTTTTTGATGAAATTCATTGCATTTAAGTATCAAAAATGTACAAATGAGCTTGTTTCAATGATTATAATGTTTTATGTAGATGCGAATGTTAATTTCTCCATCATTTTGCATAAATTTTTCCTTCCATTGAAAAGTAAGGTCTTGTCTTGAAAAATTGAAGAGATAGTCTTATTATTTAAGAATTAAACCATTCAATACCTATAAGGAAATATAAAAATGATCAATGACTCATTTTACATGATGGAACTCAATTGGTATAGAGTACTAAAGGTGTGCACACGTGCTTATTCCATTCAATATAATGTTTTGAGTAGACACAAACATGCTTATATGTATTAAGTGTTCTAATTCCTAATAATAAGATTGTCTCTTTTTTTCTAACTTACAAAGCTCCTTTTTTCATTCAAACAATCTTTACACAAAATATGTATAAGAAATGGTAATCTAGACTAGTCACACCAACTTCTGATGGAATGGATGTATTGTACCAAAGATGTACAAATGAGCTTTTTGCAATAAATATAAGGTTTGTTGTTGACAAAAAAGCTAATTACAAGATCAGTTTCTACAAATGAGTTCTTGCAACGAAGGAAAACGTGGCCTTGTCAGCTAGAAATGAAGAGATGGTCCCATTCCAAAAATGAAACTCCCAATATATATTTGAAAAATGTAATCTAGACCAATCACACCCTTTTACAATGTAATTTAATGAGTACAAAGTACCAAAAGGTGTATAGACAAGCATGTTGCAATGAATATAATGTTTTGTGAAGATAAAAATGTTAATTTCAACATCATTTTGTGTAAATTTGCCCATCCAATGAAAAGTAAAAACTTGTCATGAGAAATTGAATTGACAATCTCTTTGTTCAAGAAGTAAACCATTCACTACCTATAAGGAAGGCCAACAAAGATCAATGACTCATTTTACTTGAGGGAATTCAATGGTTACAATGTACCAAAGGTGTGCAAGCATGCTTGTTCCAAGGATTATATTGTTTTGTGTAAACAAAACTTGCTCATACATACTGAGTTTTTCAATCCCTAACTAATAAGTCTATTTCTTCATTTCTAACTAACAATCTTCTTCTTTCATTGTAAGCACTCATTTACATAAAATATGTATAAGGATAGCAATCTAGGCCAATCACACAATTTTTTGATGGAATTCAATGGTTTTAGTGAAAAAGGATGTAAAAATGAGCTTCTTGCAAGAAATATAATGTTTATTGTTAACTCTAAAGTTAATTGTAAGAGCTTTTTGTGTAAAACAGTCCTTACAACAAAGAAAGGAGCCTTGTTAGCTAGAAATAAAGAGATGGTCTCATTCAAGCAATGAAACTCTTAATACATATTTGAAATAGTAATCTAGGTCAATCAAACCTTTTTTTGATGAAATTTCACGGATTTAAAGTACCAAAGATGCATAAATGAGCTTGTTACAATGAATATAATGTTTTGTAAAGACAAAAATTTTAATTTTACCATCATCTAAATTTGTCCTCCGAAAGAAAATAAGAGCCTTGTCATGAAAAATTGAAGAGATTGTCTTGTTCTTCAAGAATTAAACCATTCAATACCTACAAGGAAAGCTAATTAAGATCAATGGTTTAATTTACTTGATGGAATTCAATGGGTATAGAGTGCCAAGGTTGTCCAAACATGCTTATTTCAATGATTACAATGATTTGTGTAGGCACAAATGTATGCATATGTATTAAGTGTTTCAATTCTTCAATATTGAGACTGACACTTCATTGCAAACTAACAAAGCTCCTACTTTCATTGCAAGCACTTATTTACACAAAATATTTAAAAGAAATGGTGATCTTGGCCAACCACACCATTTTTTTATGGAATTCAATGGATTTAGGGCACCAAAGATGTACAAATAACCTTGTTGCAACAAATATAATGTTTTAGTTGACAAAAATGGTAATTTCACCATCCTTTTGTGTAACTTTGTCCTTTTGGAGAAATGTGATGTCATGTCATGAAAAATTATAAAGATCATCTCATTGTTCAAGTATTAGGCCTTTCAATACCTGTAAGGAAAACAAATAAAGACCAACGACTCATTTTACTTAATGGAATTCAATGGGTTCTGATGGAAGCCATATTGTACCAGCTCAAATCAACAAGGAGTTGATGCTTTGCAAAACTTTGGAGGACCAATGACAAGGGCAAGGTCAAAGAAAATAAAGGAAGCTCTCAACAACTTGTTGTGCGACATTTATCATCAGGAAGATGCTAGGTACGAGTTAAGGATGATGGAGGCTTCACCAGAGCTTGCAAATGTGTCATATGTGGAGGAATTTGAGAACCATGGCCTTGGGAAAGATGTTGGATTTGGGAGCCCATGTTTGGGCATTTAAATGGATTATTTTCATAGGGCTATATTGTTATGTAGTGGGTTGAACGAATTTCCTTAATAAACCCATCTTATTAGTTAGGGCTTTTGGGGGTACAAATTCCCTTAAGCCCACTTATTAAGTAGGGTTTTTGGGGGTACGAATTTCCTTACTAGGCCCATCTTATTAGCTGCGGTTTTGGGGGTACGAATTTCCTTAATAAGCCCATCTTATTAGCTAAGGTTTTTGGGGGATAGCATATAAAAAGGGCAGAAAGGGTGGCTGGAGGCAAAACCCATCTTTATGAATGTATGAGCTATTTTCTCTGGTTTCTTGAGAACTAATTCTGAACTTTCATACTTGAGTGTGTTGGTTCAATAAGACTTATCTTCTTTAACATTATTGTTGTTAAGAGTGGCGTCTGAATCTTATAGTTCTGGTTCTTGGTTTTTTTAATCATTAGGCAGAACTCCAAATCCCCTTAACCTTTGTTAGAACGATCCTATACCAACATTGGTGTTGGGTTCCGTTTACATATAATCGGAGTTCGTATCATTTGGTATCAGAGCCTTGGCTTTAACTCAGGTTAGTTACACCTTTGTTATCATCTATTTCATATATTCTTCATTGTTAGTTGAATAATCAAGAAAAGAAAAGAAGAAAAATAAACACAAAAAAAAAAAAACAAAATCATGTATTTCTTGGGTTTCCTTTATGATATTTGTTTCTTCTACAGAAATACCCATTAGTTAACCAAAAAAAAAAAAAAATCAGCTTCATTGCTCAATTGGTCATTTACTCAATTATATTCTTTGACATTCTGTTTGCTTTATTGCCCATCTTCTTGATCATGTCACTTCTCTAAAGAGGTAGGTCTAGGATTGATATATTTAAGTTTTGTTTGTTCTAAATTTAGTTTGCTTGGAACTATTGAAAGAGCTCTTAGAGTCTTGCAATTCATTGTGTGAAACACGAGAGTTGAGGACTATTATAGTTGAGTGGAGAGCAAACATGCAAGGGAGTGAGTTTTGTGAGGTATATTCTTTATTTACTAATAATCTTGCATATCTAATCTAATGCTAAAAAAGACAGTTTCCCACATGGAGAGGAGGAAGTAGTTGTTCCAGATTTCAAATTGCTTATGAAATCCTTAGAGTAGAAGTTTGATAGGATTGACCAAATGTTTTGGGAAGTTCGAGACAGGATGGATAAAATAGAAGGGGAATCCAGTGTCAATCCTAAGAGGCCCGTTGGGGGGGTCATGAAGGAGCAATTTGAACATGACTTTAATGAAGATGGTGATGATTATTATGATGACGGTGATAATGCGAGTAAAAACTTCAGAGATGGATTTAGAGGAGGACGTGGTAATAGGAATAGTAGAGGAGTAAGAGGCAATGGAAATGTTTATAATAGGTACAATGGAGGTTGGGATAATAGAAATAAAGTGGAGGAAGGAGTAGACAAAAATCTTAATAGTATTAAAATGAAAATACCTTATTTCCAAGGGAAAGCTGACCCTGATGTCTATTTGGATTAGGAACGAAGGGTAGAATTAATATATGAGTGCCATAACTTCTCTAAGGAGAAAAAAGTGAAGTTAGCTGTGGCAGAGTTCACTGATTATGTTGTAGTATGGTGGGACTAGCAAGTTAGCACTAGGAGAAGAAATTTGGAGAGAACTGTACAAACTTAGAATGAGTTGAAGACTGTGATAAGAAGGAGATTTGTTCCTAGGTCTTATTATAGGGATTTGTATAACAAGTTGCAGAGCCTTATACAAGGTTCCAAGAGTGTGGAAGAGTACCATAAGGAGATGGAAATTGCTATGGTTAGGGCAAATGTAATGGAGGATAGGGAGGCAACCATGGCTAGGTTCCTCCAAGGGTTGAATAGAAGTATAGCTGATGTGGTAGAACTGCAACACTATGTAGAGTTTAAAGATATGGTACACATTGCCATGAAAGTTGAGAGGCAATTTAAAGGAAGGAGCACTTCTAGAAATAATCAGAACTTAGGTTCATCTTTTTAAAAGTCAAACTGGTGGAAAAAGGAAGAGAAGATGACTTCTAAGCTTAAAACCAATTCACATATACCCAAGACCAGTGGAGGCAGCCTGGAAAGGGGCAAATTTGAAGAAAAACTTGAGGGCACCCAAGGAAAAACTAGAGACATCAAATACTTTAGATGTCTGGATATGGGTCATATGGCTTCACAATATCCTAACAAGAGAACCATGTACCTTAAGGAGAATGGTGACTATGTGTCTAGCAGCGATGCTAGTGATGAAGACCAAATGCCGCCACTAGAGGATGCTAGTGATGTTGATGAAGGGATAGAGTATCCAGAGCATGGTGGAAGGCTTTCAGTAGCAAGGAGAGCCCTTAGTGTGTAGGTTAAGGAGGAGGATGATGTTGAGATGCAGCGGGAAAATATTTTCCATACTCGATGTTTGGTTCAGGATAGACTCTGTTGCTTGATCAACGATGGAGGTAGTTGTACTAATGTAGCAAGTATGGAGTTGGTGGAAAAATCAAACTTGCCTACAACCAAACATCCTAGGCCATATAATTTGCAATGGTTGAATGACAGTGGAGTGGTGAAAGTGACTAAACAAGTTGTGGTTCCATTTTTTATTGGTAGATATAAGGACAAGAGTTTTGTGATGTTGTACCTATACAGGCCAGGCATTTGTTATTGGTCTGTTCTTGGCAATTTGATAGAAAGGTTTTGCATAATGGTTACAAGAACTGCTATTCTTTCACCATAGATGGAAAACCATTTACACTTGTTCCATTGACTCCAAAACAGGTGTATGAAGACCAAGTGAGACTTTATGAAAGTGAGCAAAGAGGAGTGAAAAGAAAGAGAGAGTTGAGAGAAAAGAAAGTGAAGGAAAGAAAAACAAGGTAAACGTATTTGAGAGTACTAAGTACAAGAGTGGTTAGGTTCACGAGTGTGAAGATAAAAGAAAACAAGTGAGTGTGTTTGCAAAAGGAGCAGATGTTAGGGTTGCCTTCCAAGCTAGGCAACAAATGATCTTGATCCTTTACAAGGATTCTTATTTCTTTAACACTAAACTTGATTCATCTTTGCCTAGTGCTATTTCATCTTTGTTGCAGGATTATAATGATGTATTCCCTAAAGAGATCCCAGATGGTTTACCACCAAGGAGAGGGATTGAACATCACATTGATCTTATTCCTGGAGTTCCCATTCCTAATAAGCCAGCGTATAGAAGTAATCCTGAGGAGACAAAGGAGCTTCAGAGGCAAGTTGATGAGTTGATGAGGAAGGGACATGTAAGGGAGAGCATGAGTCCATGTGTAGTGCCAGTGTTGCTTATGCCAAAGAAAGATGGATCTTGGAGGATGTGTGTCAATTGTAGAGCTATCAACAAAATAACAGTTAAGTATCAACATCCTATACCCAGGCTTGATGATATGCTAGATGAATTACATGGTGCTTGTTACTTCTCTAAAATTGACCTTAAGAGTGGGTATCATCAAATTAGGATGAGGGAAGGAGATGAATGGAAAACTGCATTCAAGACCAAGCATGGTTTGTATGAATGGTCAATTAGGCCTTTCGGTTTAACTAATGCACCTAGTACTTTTATAAGATTAATGAATCATGTCTTAAAACCTTTCTTAGGAAAGTTTGTTGTGGCTTATTTTGATGACATATTAGTATACAACAGGAATTTAGAAGAGTATGTTGAACATTTGCATTATGTGCTTGATGTTTTGAGGAAAGAGAAATTGTATGCCAATTTGAAGAATGCGATTTTTACAAGGATCATGTCATTTTCTTGGGTTATGTTGTGTCTGCTCATGGCATAGAGGTTGATAAAGAGAAGATTAAGGCAATTCAAGAATGGCCTACACCTAAGAGTGTGAGTGATATGAGGAGTTTCCATGGTTTGGCTAGCTTTTATAGGAGGTTCATTAAGGACTTTAGTACCATAGTTGCACCATTGATTGAGGTGATTAAAAAGAGTGGGTTTCAAGTGGGGTAAGGAACAACAAGATGCATTTGATTCGCTTAAGTCTAAGTTATGTAATGCACCACTTCTTGCTTTACCTGATTTTTCTAAGATCTTTGAAATTGAATGTGATGCATCGGGCATTAGGATTGGGGAGTTCTCATGCAAGAGAAATGACCTATTGCATTCTTTAGTGAGAAGTTGAGTGGGGCAACATTGAATTATCCAACTTATGATAAAGAAATGTATGCACTTGTTAGGACTTTAGAAACATGGCAGCATTACCTTTGGCCCAAGGAGTTTGTAATTCATACTGATCATGAGTCTTTAAAATACTTGAAAGGGCAAGGTAAGTTGAATAGGAGACATGCAAAATGGGTTGAGTTTATTGAAAGTTTTCCTTATGTAATTCAATACAAATCAGGTAAGGAAAATGTTGTTGCTGACGCATTGTCACGTAGGTACACATTGATTAGCGCTTTGAGCATTAAGTTGCTGGGGTTTGAGCACATTATTGGTTTATATGCTAATGATGCTGACTTTAGTAACGTATATGCTGCATATGAGAAAGCTGCCTTTGGTAAGTTCTATAGACATGAGGGGTATTTGTTTAGAGTAAATAAGCTTTGTATTCCTTAAGGGTCTATGAGAGCATTACTTGTGAGAAAGCTCATAGGGGTGGTTTAATGGGACACTTTGGCATTCAAAAGACTTTTGATGTTTTACATGAACATTTCTTTTGGCCACATATGAAAAGGGATGTTGAAAGAGTCTGTGCGGAGTGTATTACCTGTAGACAAGCTAAGTCTAGGGTTTTGCCCCATGGTAAGTATATGCCTTTAGAAATTCCTTGTGAACCTTGGACCAAGAAGGGCCGAGATTGTATTCTTGTTGTAGTTGATAGGATTTCAAAGATGGCATATTTCATTGCGTGCACCAAAACAAATAATGCCACACACATTGCAAACTTCTTTTTTAGAGAGATTGTTCGCCTACATGGAGTGCCGAAAAGTATTATATCAGATCGTGATGCAAAATTTTTGAGCCATTTTTGGAAGATATTGTGGGGTAAGTTTGGAACAAGGTTGTTGTTTTCTACAACTTGCCATCCACAAACCTATGGACAGACTGAGGTAGTAAATCATACTCTTGGTACATTGTTGCGCGTTGTTATTGGTAAGAACTCTAGAACCGGGGAAGAGTGTTTGCCTTTTGTGAAATTTGCCTATAATCGTGTTGTTCATAGTGCTACAGGTTATTCTCCTTTCAAGCTTGTTTATGGTTTTAATCCATTATCTCCTTTGGATTTAGCACCATTGCCTATACAGGACAAGGTTAATTTGGATGGGAAAAAGAAGGCAGAAGTGGTTAGGCAACTTCATGAGAAAGCTAGGCTTAACATTGAGAGAAAAACCAAACAATATGAAACACAAGCCAACAAAGGTCATAGGCATATCACTTTTGAACCTGGTGATTGGGTTTGGGTACATTTGCGGAAGGATAGATTTCCTATGCAAAGGAAATCAAAGTTGCAACCAAGGGGAGATGGTCCTTTTCAAGTGGTGGCAAGAGTCAACGATAATGCATATAAACTTGACTTGCCAGGTGAGTATAATGTGAATGCAACATTTAATGTTTCGGACCTTTCTCCTTTTCTCTTTGATGATGTAGGTGCTGATTTAAGGACAAATCATTTTGAGGAGAGCAGGAATGATGGAAGCCATATTGTACCAGCTCAAATCAACAAGAGAGTTGATGCTTTGCAAAACCTTAGAAGACCAATGACAAGGGCAAGGTCAAAGAAAATAAAGGAAGCTCTCAACAACTTGTTGTGCAACATTTACCATCAGAAAGTTGTCAGGTACGAGTTAAGGATGATAAAGGCTTCACTAGGGCTTGCAAATGTGTCATCTGTGGAGGAATTTGAGAACCATGGCCTTAGGAAGGATGTTGGATTTGGGAGCCCATGTTTGGGCATTTAAATGGATTATTTTCGTGGGGCTATATTGTTATGTAGTGGGTTGAACGAATTTCCTTAATAAGCCCATCTTATTAGTTAGGATTTTTGGGGGTACAAATTCCCTTAATAAGCCCATCTTATTAGGTAGGGTTTTTGGGGGTATGAATTTCCTTAATAGGCCCATCGTATTAGCTAGGGTTTTGGAGGTACGAATTTCCTTAATAAGCTCATCTTATTAGCTGGGGTTTTTGGGGGATAGCATATAAAAAGGGCAAAAAGGGTGGCTGGAGGAAGAACCCATCTTTGTGAATGTATGAGCTATTTTCTCTGGTTCCTTGAGAATTAATTCTAAACTTTCATACTTGAGTGTGTTGGTTCAATAAGACTCATCTTCTTCAACATTGTTATTGTTAGGAGTGGCGTCTGAATCTTATAGTTCTGGTTCTTGGTTGTTTATAATCATTGAATCAGAACTCCAAATCCCCTTAACCTTTGTTAGAACGATCCTATACCAACATTGGTGTTGGGTTCTGTTTACATATAATCGGAGTTCATATCAGGTTGATAGCACCAAAGTTGTGCAAATATGCTTGCTCCAATGAATATAATGTTTTAAGTGTACACAAACTTGCTTATATGAATTGAATGTTTCAATTCCTAAATAATGAGACTATCTCTTCATTTCTAGCTAAAAAAGCTCCTTCTTTCATTACAAGCACTCATTTACACAAAATACGTATATGAAATGGTAATCTAGACTGATCACACCATTTTTAATAGAATTCAATGGATTTGGTGTAACAAGGATGTATAAATGAGCCTGTTGCATTGAATATAATGTTTGTCATTGACATAAAAGTTAATTACAAGATCTATTTGTGTCAATCAATCCTTGCAATGAAGGAAGGAGGCCTGATAGCTAGAAATTAAGAGATGGTCTCATTTAGAAAATGAAACTCTCAATATATATTTTAAAAGGCAATTTAGACAAATCACACCTTTTTTTTAATGAAATTCAATGGATTGGGAGTACCAAAGAAGTACAATTGAGCTTGTTGCAAAGAATATAATGTTTTATGTGGACACAAATGTTAATTTCACTATCATTTTGTGTAAATTTATCCTTCCAATGAAAAGTGAAGTCTTGTCATGAAAAATTAAAAAGTCAATCTCATTGTTTAAAAATTAAACCATTCAATCTTTATAAGGAAAACTAATAAAGATTAATGAATCATTTCACTTGATGGAATTTAATGGGCACATAATACCAAAGGTGTGCAATTGTGCTTGTTCCAATGAATTTAATGTCTTGTGTAGACACAAATATGCTTATATATATTAAGTGTTTCAATTTCCAAATAATGATACTATCTCTTCATTTCAAACTAATAAAGCTCCTTCATTTGTTGCAAGCACTCATTTACACCAAATATGTAAAAGAAATGGTAATCTAGGCCAATCACACCATTTTATGATGGAATTCAATGGATTTTGATTTCCAAAAATATACAAATGAGCTTATTGCAATGAATATAATATTTTTTGTTGACATAAATGTTAATTTCACCATCATTTTCTATAAATTTGTCCTTCCAACAAAAAGTTAGGTCTTATCATGTAAAATTGAAAAGATAGTCTCATTATTTGGGAATCAAACCAATCAATACCTATAAGGAAAACTAATAAAGAACAAACACCCATTTTACTTGATTGAATTCAATGGGTACAAAGTACCAAAGTTTGCAAGTGTGCTTGTTCCAATGATTGTAATGTTTTGTATAAATACAAATGTGCTTTTAGCTATTAAATGTTTCAATCCCCAAATAATGGGATCACCTCTTCATTTCAAACTAGCAAAGCTCCTTCTTTCATTGCAAGCACTCATTTATACAAAATATGTATAAGAAATGGTAATCTAGACCAATCACACCATTTTTTAATAGAATTCAATGGATTTAGTGTACCAAGGATGTATAAACAAGCTTATTGCAATGAATATAATGTATGCTGTTGACACCAAAGTTAATTAAGAGATCCTTTTTGTGTGAATGAGTCCTTGCAATGATGAAAGGATCCTTGTTAGCTAGAAATGAAGAGATAGTCTCATTAAGTAAATGAAACACTGAATATGTATTTGAAAAGGTAATTTAGACCAACAAAACCTTTTTTTGGATGAAATTTAATGCATTTAGAGGACCCAAGCGGTACCAACAAGCTTGTTGCATTGAATATAATGTTTTGCGTAGACACAAATGTTAATTTCACTATCAATTTATGTAAATTGGTCCTTTCAATGAAAAGTGAAGTCTTAACATGAAAAATTGAAGAGACAATCTCATTACTTAGGAATTAAGCAATTTAATATAAGGAAAGGAAATAAAGATCAATGATTCATTTCACTTGATGGAATTCAATAAGTACTGAGTACCAAAGGTGTTCAAACATGCTTGTTCCAATGGATATAATATTTTGGGTAAACATAAATGTTCTTATACATATTGAGTGTTTCAATTCCTAAATAATGAGACTGCTTCTTTATTTCTAATTGACAAAGCTTCACTATTCATTGCAAGCACTTATTTATAATGAGACACTTGATGCAATTCAATGGGAACAAAGTACCAAAGGTGTGCAATTGTGCTTGTTCCAATGATTATAAGGTTTTGTGTAGGCACAAAGGTGCTTAGATGTATTGAGAATTTTAATTCCTAAATAATGAGATTTTCTCTTCATTGTTAACTAACAAAGCTACTTCTTCTACTTATTTACACAAAATATGTATAAGAAATTATCATCTAGACCAATCAAACCATTTTTTAATGGAATTTAATAGATTTAGTGTGCCAAAAATGTACAAATGAGCTTGTTGTAATGAATATAATGTTCATTATGGACACAAAAGTTAATTATGAGATCATTTTTGTGAATGAGTCCTTGCAATGAAGGAAGGAACCTTGCTAGCTAGAAATGAAGTGATTGTCTAATTGAGGAATTGAAACCCTAAATACATATTTGAAAAGGTAATATAGATGAATCACACTTTTTCTTTTCAGTTGAAATCCAATGAATTGAGTACAAATGATTTAAAAACAAGTCTGTTGCAATGAATATAATGTTTTAAGCAGACAAAATTGTTAATTTCATCATCATTTTTTGTAAATTTGTCCTTCCAATGGTAAGAGAAGTCTTGTTATGAAAAATTGAAGATGCAATCTCATTGCTTAGGAATTAAATTTTCCAATACTTGCTAGGAAATCTAATAAAGATCAATGACTCAATTTACATGATGGAATTTAATGTACATAGAGTACCAAAGGTGTTCAAACAAGCATGGTTATATGTATTGAGTGTTTCAATTCCTAAATAATGAGACTAACTCTTCATTTCTAACTAACAAAACTCCTTCTTTCATTAGAAGCACTCATTTACACAAAATGTGTATAAGAAATTGTAATCTACACAAATCACACCAATTTTTGTTGGAATTTAATGGATTTAGTGTACCAAATATGTACAGACAAGCTTGTTGTAATGAATATAATGTTTGTTGTTGACACAAAAGTCAATTACAAGATTATTTTGTGTGAATGAGTTCTTGCAATGAAGGAACAAGTCTTATTTGCTAGAAATGAAGAAATAGTCTCATTCAAGAATTGAAAAGCTCAATCCATTTTTGAAAGGTAATCTCGACCAATCATACTTTTTTTGATGAAATTCAATGGATTTAGAGTATAAAAGATGAACAAATAAGCTTGTTGCAATGAATATAATGTTTTATGCAGACACTAATGGTACTTTCACCATCATTCTATGTAAATTTGTCCTTGCAATGAAAAGAGAAGTCTTGTGATAAAAATTAAAGTGATAGTCTCAATTTTTAGGTAGTAAACCATTCAATACCTATAATGAATTCTAATAAAGTTCAATGATGCATTTTAGTTGATTAAATTCAATGGGTATAGAGTATCAAAGGTATGTAAACATACTTGTTCTAATGCAAAAATTAATTTCACCATCATTTTATCAAAATGAGTCATTGCAACAAAGGCAATAGCCTTATTAGTTAGAAATGAAGAGATAGTATCATTCTTTAGGAATATAATGAGATAAAGGAAAAGGTAAAAGTGTTATTTTGCTCTTCAAAAAATACCTCAAAAGGAAAATTTTTTTTATGACCTTTAATCAAAGGCAACAAAAACTTTGGCATCAAAGGCATAAAAAATATATTGTAGAAATGGGTATTGTTGATATTTTTACTTATATTCAAAATATTTGTAATATTCAATGAAAAATTTTTCCTAAATTTTTGGCATCAAAAAATTGCCTAATCCTTGAAAAAGCTTACCAAGAGTATTTAACCAGAAAAGGCAAAAGGGTTAATAATATTTGCCATCTTGTTTTAAAACTTTCTTTAAAAATTAAGGGAAGTAAGGTTATAGATTCGCCTTATAAGGCCAAAACTATGACCAATGTTGTAATATAGTAAGACAATTGTACTAATTTGTATCTTAATCAGTAGGCTCTTAATTGATTAGAATAGAGGAAAAAGTTAAAGAAATATTTCATGAATGGGACTCTATTGCTAAGCCTCTAGTTAAATTAGAAATAAGAAAAAGGGTTTTATTTAAATCCCTATTCTCTAAAGATATTAAATATAATATGACCAACAGTAGTTCTAAAATAATAAAACTAGGAAATAGTTAAATGACTTAAAAGCCTTGGTCTAAAAGATCAAGAAGCTATTGTTTTGGAAAAAAAAAAAAAGATTAAATCTAATAATAAAGGTGAAAATATCAAACAAGACTTAGAAGAGTTAAATCAACTTCAACAAATATTCTTATTAGAACAACATTAAAAGAGTTAGATCAACTTCAACAAATGTTCTTATTAGAACAACATCCATTTGAGACTAGTCCTTCTCATACGATGGAACCTCTTTCTATTAATAAAATAACCTTTAATAAAGTTCTTACTATGTTATGCTATCTAAGATCAATACATGTTGACCTCTTATTAAAAAAACAATTAGAGTATAATTACATTCAATATGATGGCAGTAGTATGGTTGAATGAAATCTCAATGGTGTGATTGAACATCAAATCAATAACTCATTTACTTGATGGAATTTAATGGGTTTAAAGTACTAAGGGTGTGCAAACATGCTTGTTCCAATCAATATAATGCTTTATGTTGGCACAAAAGTTAATTTCACCATCATTTTATGTAAATGAGTCCTTACAATTAAGAAGGGAGCCTTGTTAGCTAGAAATGAAGAGAAGGTCTCATTATTCAAGAATTAAAACATTAAATAGCTATAAGAAAGCTAATAAAAATTAAACTAACCTCTATTTCAAGGAATTCAATTGGTTAAAGTTCCAAAGTTGTACAAATGAGCTTCTTACAAAGAATATAGTGTTTACTATTGACAAAAAAGTTAATTATGAGATCATTTTGTATAAATGAGTTCTTGTAATGAAAGCGAAATCTTTATCAAAACATGAAGGTATGGTCTTATTATTTAAGAATTAATCCATTTAATTCCTATAAAAAATGCTAATCTAGATTGATAACTCATTTGTTTGGCAGAATTCAATGAATTCAAAACATCAAAGGCATACATATGTGCTTGTTCCAATGAATAGAATGTTTTGTGTAGAGACAAGAGTGAATTTCACCATCATTTTGGGTAAATAAATCCCTACAATGAAGGAAGGAGCCTTGTTAGCTAGAAATGAAGTGAATGTCTCATTATCAAGAATTTCAAACTTTCAATAGGTATAAGAAAAGCTAATAAAATAAAATCAAAGTTTTGATTGATGGAATTCAATGGATTTAGAGTACCAAAGATATACAAACAAGCTTGTTGTAAAGAATATAATGTTTCTTGTTGACACAAAAGTTAATTATGAGATCATTTTGTGTGAATAAGTACTTGCAACAAAAAAAAAGAAGCTTTGTTATTAAAAATGGAGAGGTAGTCTCATTATTTGAGAATTAAACCATTCAATATTTGTGAAGAAAGCTAATTAGGATCAATGACTCATTTACTTGATGGAATTTAATAAGTTTAAAGTGTCATAGGTGTGCAAAAGTGTCTATTCCAATGATTAAAAAGTTTTGTGTAAACAAAATTGTTAATTTCACCTTCATTTTGTGTAAATGAGTCCTTACAACGATGGCAAGAGCCTTATTGGCTAGAAATGAAGAGACTATCTCATTATTTTGGAATTAAAATACTCAATACACATAAGAAAAGGTAATCTAGACCAATTAGACTTTTTTTAATGGAATTCAAAGGATTTAGTGTACCAAAGTTGTACAAGCAAGATTGTTGCAAAAATATATATTATTTATTGTTGACACAAAAGTTAATCATAGATCATTTTGTGTGAATGAGTTCTTGCAACAAATGAGAAGTCTTGTTATCAAAAAATGAAGAGATGGTATCTTTGTTTGGGAATTAAACCATCAATGACTCATTTGCTTCATGGAATTTAATATATTTAAAGTACCAAAGACATACATGCATGCTTGTTCATATGGATAGAATGTTTTGTGCAGAAGCAAAAGTTAATTTCACCATCATTTTAAGTAAATGCATCTTGGCAACAAAAGATGGAGCCATGTCAGCTAGAATTAAAGAGAAGGTCTCATTATTCAGGATTTGAAAATTTTCAAAAGGTATATGATGGAAGCCATATTGTACCAACTCAAATCAACAAGGGAGTTGATGTTTTGCAAAACCTTGGAGGACTAATGACAAGGGCAAGGTCAAAGAAAATAAAGGAAGCTCTCAACAACTTGTTGTGTGACATTTACCATCAGGAAGTTGCTAGGTACGAGTTAAGGATGATGGAAGCTTCACCAGGGCTTGCAAATGTGTCATCTGTGGAGGAATTTGAGAACCATGGCCTTGGGAAGGATGTTGGATTTGGGAGCCCATGTTTGGGCATTTAAATAGATTATTTTCATGGGCTATATTGTTATGTAATGGGTTAAACAAATTTCCTTAATAAGCCCATCTTATTAGCTAGGGTTTTTGGAGGTACGAATTTCCTTAATAAGCCCGTCTTATTAGCTAGGGTTTTTGGGGGTACGAATTTCCTTAATAAGTCCATCTTATTAACTAGGGTTTTGGAGGGATAGCATATAAAAAGGGTAGAAAGGGTGGCTGGAGGCAGAATAGATTTTTGATGAATGTATGAGCTATTTTCTCTGGTTCCTTGAGAACTAATTCTGAACTTTCATACTTGAGTGTGTTGGTTCAATAGACTTATTTTGTTCAACATTGTTATTGTTAGGAATGGTGTCTGAATCTTATAGTTCTGGTTCTTGGTTGTTTATAATCATTGGGTCAAGACTCCAAATCCCTTAACCTTTGTTAGAACGATCCTATACCAACATTGGTGTTGGGTTCCGTTCACATATAATCAGAGTTCGTATCTATTTCATGTATTTTTCATTGTTGGTTGAATAAAACAAAAAAAAAAAACAAACAAAAGAAAAGAAGGAAAAAAAAACAAAAAAAAATCGTGTATTTCTTGGGTTGCCTTCTGCTATTCATTCCTTCTATAGAAATACCCATTAGTTAACCAAAAAAAAAAAAAAACTAGCTTCATTGCTCAATTGGTCATTTACTCAATTATATTCAATAATTGATTGTTGTCTGATTGCACTGTTCATATCATTGAATTCCTTGACATTCTATTTGCTTTATTGCCCATCTTCTTGATTGTCTCACTTCTCTGAAGAGGTAGGTCTAGGATTGATATATTCAAGTTTTGTTTGTTCTGAATTTAGTTTGCTTGGAAAATTGAAAGAGCTCTTAGAGTCTTGCAATTCATTGTGTGAAACATGAGAGTTGAGGACTACTATAGTTGAGTGGAGAGCAAACACGTTAGGGAGTGATTTTTTTGAGGTATATTCTCTATTTACTAACAATCTTGCATATCCAATGTCTAATGCTAAAGAAGGCAGTTTCCCACATGGAGAGGAGGAAGTAGTTGTTCCAGATTTCAAATTGCTTATGAAATCCTTAGAGCAAAAGTTTGATAGGATTGACCAAATGTTTTAGGAAGTTTGAGATAGGATGGATAAAATAGAAGGGGAATTGAGTGTCAATCCTAAGAGGGCAGCTGGGAGGGTCATGAAGGAGCAATTTGAACATGCTTTGGTGAAGATGGTGATGATTATTATAATGACGGTGATAATGCTAGTAGAAACTTTAGAGGTGGATTTAGAAAAGGACGTGGTAATAGGAATGGTAGAAGAGTACGAGGCAATGGAAATGTTTATGATAGGTACAATGGAGGTTGGGATAATAGAAATAGAGTGGAGGAAGGAGTAGACAAAAATCTCAATAGTATTAAAATGAAAATACTTTCTTTCTAAGGGAAAGCTAACCCTGATGTCTATTTGGATTGGGAACGAAGGGTAGAATTAATATATGAGTGCCACAACTTCTCTGAGGAGAGGAAAGTGAAGTTAGCTGTGGCAGAGTTCATTGATTATGCTATAGTATGTCAGGACCAGTAAGTTACCACTAAGAGAAGAAATTTGGAGAGAACTATAGAAACTTGGAATGAGTTGAAGACTATGATGAGAAAGAGATTTATTTCTAGCTCTTATTATAAGGATTTATATAACAAGTTGCAGATCCTTACGCAAGGTTCCAATAGTGTAGAAGAGTACCATAAGGAGATGAAAATTGCTATGGTTAGGGCAAATGTAATGGAGGATAGGGAGGCAACCATGGCTAGGTTCCTCCAAGGGTTGAATAAAAGCATAGCTGATGTGGTAGAACTACAACACTATGTAGAGCTTGAAGACATGGTACACATTGCCATGAAAGTTGAGAAGCAGCTTAAGGGAAGGAGCACTTCTAGAAATAATCAGAACTTAGGTTCATCTTTTTGGAAGTCAAATTGGGGGAAGAAGGAAGAGAAGATGACTTCTAAGCTTAAAACCAATTCACATAGACCTAAGACTAGTAGGGGCAACCTGGAAAGGGGCAAATTTGAAGAAAAACTTAAGGGCACCCAAGGAAAAACTAGAGACATCAAATGCTTTAGATGTCTGGGTAGGGGTCATGTGGCTTCACAATGTCTTAATAAGAGAACCATGTACTTTAAGGAGAATGGTGACTATGTGTCGACAATGATGCTAGTGATGAAGACCAAATGCCGCCACTAGAGGATGCTAGTGATGTTAATGAAGGGATAGAGTATCCAGAGCATGGTGGAAGGTTTTTAGTAGCAAGGAGAGCCCTTAGTGTGCAGGTTAAGGAGGAGGATGATGTTGAGATGCAGCAGGAAAATATTTTCCATACTCGATATTTGGTTCAAGATAGACTCTGTTGCTTGATCATCGATGGAGGTAGTTGCACTAATGTAGCAAGTACAAAGTTGGTGGAAAATTTGAACTTGCCTACAACCAAACATCCTAGGCCATATAATTTGCAATGGTTGAATGACAGTCTAGTGGTGAAAGTGACTAAACAAGTTGTGGTTCCATTTTCCATTGGTAGATATAAGGACGAGTTGTTTTGTGATGTTGTACCTATGTAGGCTGGGCATTTGTTATTAGGTCGTCCTTGGCAATTTGATAGAAAAGTTTTGCATGATGGTTACAAGAACCGCTATTCTTTCACCATGGATGGAAGACCATTCACACTTGTTCCATTGACTCCAAAACAGGTGTATGAAGACCAAGTGAGACTTTATGAAAGTGAGCAAAAGGGGAGGAGTGAAAGGAAAGAGAGAGTCGAGAGAAAAGAAAGTGAAGGAGAGAAAAACAAGGTGAATGCATTTGAGAGTGCTAAGTACAAGAGTGGTCAAGTTCACGAGAGTGAAGATGAAAGAAAACAAGTGAGTGTGTTTGCAAAAGGAGCAGATGTTAGGGTTGCCTTCTAAGCTAGGCAACAAATGATCTTGATCCTTTACAAGGATTCTTATTTCTCTAACACTAACCTTGATTCATCTTTGCCTAGTGCTATTTCATCTTTGTTGCAGGATTATAATGATGTATTCCCTAAGGAGATCCCAGATGGTTTACCACCAAGGAGAGGGATTGAACATCACATTGATCTTATTCCTGGAGCTCCCATTCCCAATAAGCCAGCGTATAAAAGTAATCCTGAGGAGACAAAAGAGCTTCAGAGGTAAGTTGATGAGTTGATGAGGAAGGGACATGTAAGGGAGAGCATGAGTCCCTGTGCAGTGCCAATGTTGCTTGTGCCAAAGAAAGATGTATCTTAGAGGATGTGTGTTGATTGTAGAGCTATCAACAAAATAACAGTTAAGTATCGACATCTTATACCCAAGCTTGATGATATGCTAGATGAATTATATATTGCTTGTTACTTCTCTAAAATTGACCTTAAGAGTGGGTATCATCAAATTAGGATGAGGAAAGGAGATGAATGGAAAACTGCATTCAAAACCAAGCATGGTTTGTATGAATGGTCAGTTATGCCCTTCGGTTTGACTAATGCATCTAGTACTTTTATGAGATTAATGAATCATGTCTTGAAACCTTTCTTAGGAAAGTTTGTTGTGGCTTATTTTGATGACATATTAGAATACAGCAGGAATTTAGAAGAGCATGTTGAACATTTACATTGTGTGCTTGATGTTTTGAGAAAAGAGAAATTGTTTGCCAATTTGAAGAAATGCGATTTTTGCAAGGATCATGTCATTTTCTTGGGTTATGTTGTATCTGCTCATGGCATAGAGGTTGATAAAGAGAAGATTAAGGTAATTCAAGAATGGCCTACACCTAAGAGTGTGAGTGATATGAGGAGTTTCCATGGTTTGGCTAGCTTTTATAGGAGGTTCATTACGAATTTTAGTACCATAACTGCACCATTGATTGAGGTGATTAAAAAGAGTGTGGGTTTCAAGTGGGGTAAGGAATAACAAGATGCCTTTGATTCACTTAAGTCTAAGTTCTGTAATACACCACTTCTTGCTTTGCCTAATTTTTCTAAGATCTTTGAAATTAAATGTGATGCATCGGGCATTGGGATTAGGGGAGTTCTCATGCAAGTGAAATGACCTATTGCATTCTTTAGTGAGAAGTTGAGTGGGGCAACATTGAATTATCCAACTTATGATAAAGAAATGTATGCACTTGTTAGGACTTTAGAAACATGGCAGCTTCACCTTTGGCCTAAGGAGTTTGTAATTCATACTGATCATGAGTCTTTAAAATACTTGAAGGGGCAATGTAAGTTGAATAGGAGACATGCAAAATGAGTTGAGTTTATTGAAAGTTTTCCTTATGTAATTCAATACAAATTAAGGAAAATGTTGTTGCTAATGCATTGTCATGGAGGTACACATTGATTAGCACTTTGATCATTAAGTTGTTAGGGTTTGAGCACATTATTGGTTTGTATGCTAATGATACTGACTTTAGTAACATATATGCTATATGTGAGAAAACTGCCTTTGGTAAGTTCTATAGACATGAAGGGTATTTGTTTAGAGTAAATAAGCTTTGTATTCCTCAAAGGTCTATGAGAGCATTACTTGTGAGATAAGCTCATGGGGGTGGTTTAATAGAACACTTTGGCATTCAAAAGACTTTTGATGTTTTACATGAACATTTCTTTTGGCCACATATGAAAAGGGATGTTGAAAGAGTCTGTACCAAGTGTGCTACCTGTAGACAAGCTAAGTCTAGGGTTTTGCCCCATGGTATGTATATGCCTTTAGAAATTCCTTGTGAACCTTGGATTAACATTTCTATGGATTTTATTCTTGGGTCGAGATTGTATTCTTGTTGTAGTTGATAGGTTTTCAAAGATGGCGCATTTCATTGTGTACACCAAAATGGATGATGCCACACACATTGCAGACTTATTTTTTAGAGAGATTGTTTGCCTACATGGAGTGTTGAAGAGTATTGTATTAGATCATGATGCAAAATTTTTGAGCCATTTTTGGAAGACATTGTGGGGTAAGCTTGGAACAAAGTTGTTATTTTCTACAACTTCCCACCCACAAACCGATGGACAGACTAAGGTAGTAAATCGAACTCTTGGTATATTATTGTGTGCTGTTATTGGTAAGAACTCTAGAACCTAGAGAGAATGTTTGCCTTTTGTGGAATTTGCCTATAATCATGTTGTTCATAGTACTACAGGTTATTCTCCTTTCGAACTTGTTTATGGTTTTAATCCATTATCTCCTTTGGATTTAGCACCATTACTTATTGAAACGAACTCCGATTATATGTAAATGAAACCCAACACCAATGTTGGTATAGGATCGTTCTAACAAAGGTTAAAGGATTTGGAGTTCTAACCCAATGATTATAAACAACCAAGAACCCAAACTATAAGATGTAGACACCACTCCTAACAACAACAATGTTAAAGAAGATAAGTCTATTGAACCAACACACTCAAGTATGAAAGTTCAGAATTAGTTCTCAAGGAACTAGAGAAAATAGCTCATACATTCATAAAGATGGGTCCTATCTCCAGCCACCCTTTTTGCCCTTTTTATATGCTATCCCCCAAAAACCCTAGCTAATAAGATGGGCTTATTAAGGAAATTTGTACCCCCAAAACCCTAGCTAATAAGATAGGCTTATTAAGGAAATTCATACCCCCAAAAACCTTAGCTAATAAGATGGGCTTAATAAAGAAATTCGTACCCCCAAAAACCCTAACTAATAAGATGGGCTTATTAAAGAAATTCGTTCAACCCATTACATAACAATATAGCCCCATGAAAATAATCCATTTAAATGCCCAAACATGGGCTCCCAAATCCAACATCCTTCCCAAGGCCATGGTTCTCAAATTCCTTCACAGATGACACATTTGCAAACCCTGGTGAAGCCTCCATCATCCTTAACTCATACCTAGCAACTTCCTGATGGTAAATGTCGCACAACAAGTTGTTAAGAGCTTCCTTTATTTTCTTTGACCTTACCCTTGTCATTAGTCCTCTAAGGTTTTTTAAAGCATCAACTCCCTTATTGATTTGAGCTGGTACAATATGGCTTCCATCAGCTATACAGGACAAGGTTAATTTAGATGGAAAAAAGAAGGCTGAAGTGGTTAGGTAACTTCATGAGAAAGCTAGGCTTAACATTAAGAGAAAAACCAAACAATATGAAACGCAAGCCAACAAAGGTTGTAGGCATATCACTTTTGAACCTGGTGATTGGGTTTGGGTACATTTGCAGAAGGATAGATTTCCTATGCAAAGGAAATCAAAGTTGCAACCAAGGGGAGATGGTCCTTTTCAAGTGGTGGCAAGAGTCAACGATAATGTATATAAACTTAACTTGCTATATGAGTATAATGCGAGTGCAACATTTAATGTTTCTGACCTTTCTCCTTTTCTCTTTGATGATGTAGGTGCTGATTTGAGGACAAATCATTTTGAGGAGAACGGGAATGATGGAAGCCATATTGTACTAGCTCAAATCAACAAAGGAATTGATGCTTTGCAAAACCTTGGAGGACCAATGACAAGGGCAAGGTCAAAGAAAATAAAGGAAGCTCTCAACAACTTGTTGTGCGACATTTACCATCAGGAAGTTGCTAGGTATGAGTTAAGGATGATGGAAGTTTCACCAGGGCTTGCAAATGTGTCATCAGTGGAGGAATTTGAGAACCATGGCCTTGGGAAGGATGTTGGATTTGGGAGCCCATGTTTGAGCATTTAAATGGATTATTTTCATGGGCTATATTGTTATGTAGTGGGTTGAACAAATTTTCTTAATAAGCCCATCTTATTAGTTAGAGTTTTTGGGGGTAGGACTTTCCTTAATAAGCTCATCTTATTAGCTAGGGTTTTTGGGGGTACAAATTTCTTTAATAAGCCCATCTAATTAGCTAGGGTTTTGGGGGTACGAATTTCCTTAATAAGTCCATCTTATTAGCTAAGGTTTTGGGGGGATAGCATATAAAAAGGGTAGAAAGGGTGGCTGGAGGCAGAACAGATTTTTGATGAATGAATGAGCTATTTTCTCTGGTTCATTGAGAACTAATTCTGAACTTTCATACTTGAGTGTGTTGGTTCAATAGACTTATCTTGTTCAACATTGTTGTTGTTAGGAGTGGCATCTGAATCATATAGTTCTGGTTCTTGGTTGTTTATAATTATTGGGTCAAGACTCCAAATCCCTTAACCTTTGTTAGAACGATCCTATACCAACATTGGTGTTGGGTTCCATTCACATATAATCAAAGTTCGTATCAGTATATGAAAAGCAAATTGAGATCTATCAAAGCTTTGTTTGAATGAATTCAATGGATTGAGAGCATCAATGATGTACAAACCAACTTGTTGCAAAGAATATAATGCTTACTACTAACACAAAAATTAATTACAAGATCACTCTTTGTGAATAAGTCCTTTCAATGAAAAGAGAAGCCTTGTTATCAAAAAAATGAAGAGACAATTTGATTGTTTGAGAATTAAATCATTTAATACATGTAAAAAATGCTAATTAAGATCAATGATTCATTTGCTTGATGGAATTCAATAAGTTTAGAGTACCAAAGGTGTGCAAACATGCTTTCTCTAATGAATATAATACTTTATGTGGACACAAAAGTTAATTTCACCATAATTTTGTGTAAATGAGTCCTTCTAACAAAGAAAGGAAGGAGCCTTGTTGGCTAGAAATGAAGAGACAATCTCATTATTTAGACATTGAAACACTCAATACATATAAAAAAAAGGTAATCTAGACCAATTAGACTTGTTTTGGATGGAATTTGATGGATTCAAAATACAAAAGTTGTACAAATGAGCTTGCTACAAAGAATATAATGTTTACTATTGACATTAAAGTTAATTACAGGATCATTTTTTGTGAATGAGTCCTTGCAACCAAAGTGAAGCCATGTTATCAAACAATAAAGAGATAGTCTCATTATTTGAGAATTAAACCATTTAATACCTATAAGAAAAGCCAATAAACAATTCAAACACAGAATACACATTTTTCAAACACACAATGCATAAGACATAAAACTAGATTCAGTAAAAGAAAGCTTAAGAGAAAAAGGACTTACATGAATATAGCTTTCATTGAATGACACTACAAGCTTACAAATTGTTTTGGAGTAAGTTTACAAATGAGGAAAGAAAGTTATGCCTTCTCCATAGGATACTCCTATTTGTCTCCAAAGTCTATGCTAATAAACAAATACATGATAAAAGTTTTCTTTATAAAGTATAAAGTATCTTTATAAAAGTAGATTTTATAAAGTGGTCTTATACAATGAATTTTGTCCATTTTGTCCCCTTTACAACTCATACAGATCTTTTGAGTCTTGCATAATATCATCTTGTTAAGTGAGTTGATTAGAATCATTTGCTTAACTACTTTCTTGTTGGTCTTTATCAGATTGTAAAATACAATTAGTTGTTCACTTGGCACACTCTCAACTAGCCATCATCTCAAATAGTTGTTCTCTTGGCACACTCTCAACTAGCCATCATCTCAATTAGTTGTTCTCTTGGCACACTCTCAACTAGTGCTTTAAGCATTTAAGCTAGAGTCTTGATAGTTGGAGGAACAGGTCTTACAATGTTGATTCCAAAATTAATAACTCCTTTAATAGTGTACATCCCTTCACTAAAATAGTCAAAAATTTCCCACTGTCAAATGTTAATCCTTTGAACATGCCATGTACATGCTAAGTACTTTCTCTCAGGATATTAACCTATTTGGAAATGATATTATAGTCCCATTTGATGATCCATGGAACATGATACCAGGCAGCAAAATTTAAGATTTTATTCCTCAAGTTGAGAATCTTTTCATAAAATTATTCATAAATAGTTTTTACTCTTAAAGGGAGTGTAATGGGATGTAATCCCCATTTAAGGAACCATATTTTAAACCAATTGGGAAATTTAACCCTATCATGAGGAGATTAATATGAAGGAACCAACTATATTTCTTTTGTGGGTTTTTATAGAATAAAGATCTCTCCTAAGCTTCAATACAATTAAAATAATTGAAAGTTTTAACCTTCCACTAGTTTTTTAATTCTTTATATGCTGGCAAATCACTTTGCTATTCATCTATCTAGAAAGTTGATCCTTTTAAATTTAAATTTTGCATATGCCCAATCTTTGGTAGATCCATAACCAGCACCTTGTTCAATTAGTTCAATGATCACTAGTCTTGTCTCACAAAGAATCTATTAAGAATAATAGTAATCTTTCATGGAGGTATGAGGATACTTGTTATCTTTTAAATAGAATCTTGCAACCTCAAAAGGTAAAAGTTAAGCATAGTTGGGTTTAATTGGACGCAAGAAGTCTATATAAACTTTGGGATAAAAGAATATGTAAGATTTTTATTCCTTATTTAGTTTTTGCTCATAAGCATCATTTGATAAAGGATCTAATTGCTTGCTGTTTTGACTTGATGAACTAGAAGCATCCTTAGCTGATGAATAATTAACTTTGATGGGGACATAGGCCCTAGTACTATAGGCCTCTTACTCATAAAATGGTACCCTATAAAAATTCATGAGTTAGAAAGTCAAGAAAAGAATTTGTAAATGTCAAAATCAAAGGCTAATAATATTCCTTGCCATCTAGCAAAGATTTGCTTTGAGGTTATATCTTTGACATCTTTTAGAAGAATATCTTTAATAGCTTTACAATCAATTCTACTAAGAAATTTTTGATTTAATAAATCACCTTCAAACTTTTGAATGCACAATACTATAGCAAGAATTTCTTTCTTAATTGTAGAGTAATTAAATCTAGCTTCTTTTCAAATCCCAAAAGCAAAGCATAATAAGCTTTCTACGTGATGAATCTTTTGTTTTAGTATTCCACCATATCCTTGGTAAGATTTTAAAGGCATCTAGATGGGGAACAATTAAACATGAAAGTTCTTTAGCGGGGCTTAGCATCATAAGCTAATTCTTTATAAAAATCTAAAATATAATGTAAGCTTCCTAGAAATCTTTGCAATTGATTTTTGTCTCTAATTTCATTAAGAAATTTAAAAGCAAATTCAATTACTTGATCTATTGGAATTACACTACCATTTTCAATAAGATGGCCAAGAAATGTAATCTTGGTTTGGAATAACCTAATTTTTCTAGTAGAGGCTGCAAGTTCTACCTTTTGCATTACAAATAATAAAAAATTTATATGTTTAAGAAGGAAAGGGCCAATCATCTAGGGGTTATTGTTCTTATGAGAGAATATGCTGTAATTGATTTATGTAATCTCAACTTATGTGAAATATTTACATTCATTTAAAATTGAACCATTTAATACCTACAAGAAGAGAAAATCAAGATTAATCACTTCTTTGTTTGATGGAATTCCATGGACTTTTAGGGTCAAAGTCATAAGGTTGTTGTTACAATTAATACAACCTTTGGTGTATACATTAATGTTGCAATTAAAATAATTATTTCTTTTAATTGTCTTATTTCTCCTTTTGATCCATTTATTTTAGCTTTAAGCTCTTATATAAAGGGTTCTTTATAAGTAGAATTAGAAATAGAAATATATCCTTTTACTCTATGAATCACTATTTTAAGGCTATAACCCTTTTTTTGGAAATATTCTAAGATCCAAAATCATAGTATCTTCTTTTATTAAGAATCATATGCCTTTGGTTTTCTTTAAGACCTTATAATAACCACATTCTCCCTGACTTGAAATCAGAAGAGTGATCTTCTAGAATGCCTAATTCTATTTCTTCTTGATTTGAATCATTGCCAAATAAGAAAGTGGTCAATAATGACCATTTATGGCCTTCAGCAATAAAGAGTTCTTAATTTTGTGTAAATAAGCCCTTACAATGAAGGAAGGAGCCTTGTTAGCAAGAAATGAGGAGCAAGTCTCCATAGTTAGGAAATGCAACATTAAATAGCTATAAGAAAAGCTAATTAACACCAAACTAACCACTGCTTCAAGGAATTCAATAGGTTTATAGTACCAAAGTTATACAATGGAGCTTGTTATTAGCTTAGAATTTATATCTATCTCTTAGTATAAAGAGATAGATTTACTTCAGAAAAATATTAAGAGAAAAGAAAAGTTGATTTCTTCTCTTCAAGATGAGATTGCTTATAAGCATCTACAAAAAAATACTTTCTTCTCTTGTTTTTACAACTAAAGTATAGGAAATAAAAGAAGCAATAGAATCAATGATATGCTTAGAAATTCTTACTACTTTTTAGAATAAGAATAAACATATTGTTGACTTGCCTTATGAGTTAGACTTTAACAAAAGTCAAAGTCCAACTAAAGCTAAACCTATTGCTATAGGCCCTCAACATTTAAAGATCTATGAAGCAAATATATAAGAGCTCCTTAAGAAAGGAAGTCCTTGGAGTTATCCTTCATTTTATGTAGAGAATAATGTAGAATTAGAATGAGGCATTCCTAGATTAGTTTTTAAGTATAAGCCCTTAAATAAGGCATTAAGATGAATTAGGTATGCTATACTTAATAAAAGAGATGTGCTTAATTAGCTTTATAAAGCCAAGATATTTTCAAATTTTGACATAAAATCTAGTTATTGGTAAATCTAGATTTATGAAAACGATAAGCATAAAACAACTTTTATAGTACCCTTTAGGCATTATGAATAGAATGTCATGCCTTTTGGTTTTAAAAGATGCCTCCTCCAAATTTCAAAAGGTTGTGAATGAGATATTTAATGATTATTTTGCATTTATGATTGTTTATATCAATAATGTGTTAGTTTTCATTAGTACCATTGAGCATTATTTTAAACATCTTAATTTATTCATTCATGCAATGAAAAGAGTAGGACTAGTTGCTTCAACAAGTAAGATGAAGTTATTTTAAACTAGGATTTGCTTCCTTAGACACTTCATTGAGAATGGTTTTATTATTCCCATCAATAGAGCAATTAAGTTTGCTTCAAAATTTCCTAATGAAATTAAAGATAACCAACAATTACAAAGATTTTTGGGAAGTTTGAATTATATTTCATATTATTATAAGGATTAAGTTTGTGATGCTAAATCTTTATATGAAAGATTAATGAAAATTGGCCTTTATGGATGGAGAAACATACATAAGCTATTAAATAGATAAAAGTTAGAGTTAAAGAATGCCCTTGCTTAGTTATACCCCATTTGGATGCCTTTAAAAATGTTGAGATAAATGCCTCTAACAAGGGCTTTAGTGGTATCCCTAAGCAATGCCTCTACTCCAAAAAACAGCTACTTCACTTTACCTCTATGGAAAGGCACTGGAGTTAATTACTTTATGATTAAAAAAGAAATTCTTTCTATAGTGTTGTGCATTCAAGAGTTTCAAAGTTTTTTATTGAACATGACTACAAAGCGGCAAAAGATGGTTTTACTAAAGTTGTTAAGAACATAGCATCAATACAAATCCTTTCTAGATGGCCAGGAATATTATCTCCTTTTGATTTTGACATTGAGTTTATTAAAAGAAATTCTAATTCTTTCCTTGATTTCCTAACTCATGAATTTTTGCACAATTCATTACATGAGTAAACATCCACTAATATAGGGGTCTCAATCCCTAACAAAGTTAGTTATTTCATTGACAAAAAATGCGTCAAAAAACACTAAAGTTGATAAACTTCACAATGAAATTCATGAGTGTGTTCTAGATAAAGGTTAACTTATCCATTGATACCAAAATATTTGGATTTTTCATATTCCATTGAGAACAATTATGCTTAGCTTCTACCTAATGAGGTGGCAAGATTTTATCTTAAAGATGAAATCTATCCATATACACATCTTATAGGTTGTTCCTTTTATCAACAAATTTTGTATGAAATGTGATTAGTGATTATAAAACCCATAAAAAAGGGTTCTAGTATATCTTCTTTAGGTTATAAGGATTGGACTTATGCCAAGTTTAAAATAAAGAAAGTTCTTTATCTAAAATACTAACAAGGAGACCTATTTTCTACAAGAGAATCAAAGGACTAGTGAAAGTTTAGGACCTTTAATTATTTTGATTATATGGAAGCATGGGAAAAGGTTTTGTTATATGAAAACTAGCAAATGAAATTTAGCTAATGGATTTAAATCCATTTCCCACATGAACTAAATGATTTCTAACTAGTTTAAAATTCGTTCTTTAAATTGGGTTTACATTCCATTACTTTACCCAATAAGGTAAGAACTACTTATGAACAATTTTATGAACAGTTTTGTGAAGAAAATAATGATATAGAGATATGCTACTTTTATTTGCTTCCTAGTATCATGTCCCATGGATTATTGAATGGGATTATATCATAATGGTAAAGCATGTTAATATTTTTGACATCAACATCAAGCATGCTCCATGGCTCACTAAAAGGATTAATATCCACTACTAGGACAAGTTTGATTTTTTCCATGATGAAGTTTATAAAACCAAAGGGATTATTCATATTAATGGATCACACCCTATTGCTCTAAAGCCTAACTCCTCTCAATCTTTAGAATATCAATTTAAATCACTAATAATATTTGCATCTAAAGAGAAGCAATTGGAAATGATGACTACTTTGCTTCAACCTCAAGCATCAACTTCTTAAGCATCTTCCTTACAAGAACTAATGCAAGATGTCAATAGTCAAGCAAGGTTTACTGAGGATGATATCATGCAAGATTCCCAAGACTCCTATGACTCTAAAAGACAAATAACTTTTGTTTAAAAAAAAGTTACTTTTGTAAAGTCACTTTATGAAAAACAACAAAAGAAATCACTTTATTAAAGTGACTTTAGTTCATGTCAAAGGAATCTAAGGTTGGGTAAATAAGACTAGGAGTCAAGAGGAGGAGGTAGAATCTTCTTCCCTTCTTATCTTCATCTTCTTCTTCTCACCTCTCTTGTAAAATTTTCCTTTCACACAAGTAAACAAACAAACAAGTAATAGTTCTTCAACAACAAACTAGCAACAATACCAATTTATAAACCTTTTGAATATATGTAAAAATATCAATAGCACCCATCTTAATAATATATTTTTATGACTTTGATACCATTGCTCATATTGAGCAAGAGTAAAAGTCATAAAAAACCATTATCTTTTCAGCTTAATTTCTAAAGAGTAGAATAACTCTTTATCTTTTTCCTCAAACTCATTATAGGTTTTAAGTACATAAATTCTCCAATCTTCATCATGATAACCCACACTAGATAAAGAGGGAGATCCAGGTCTTGAAGCATGATGTAGTGGTTCATTAACCATTGAAGTAGAAGTAAAGGGAAAGGAGTCAACTTTATATTGTGGTTGATTAACTTGTTCCCTTGTTCTTCTAATTCCACCTAACTCTATTAGTGGAATAGAAGAAGTGCAGTATCCACTTGGTTTTAAATCTTTAAGATCCTTTTAAGATTTAACCTCACATTTCTTTGTGGTGGAAATCCAATTTTGGCATCTTCAACTTAATATTCAATAACTTCTTCTAATTGTTGATCAACTTGTTCAACAAGTTTGACTACTTTTTCTAAAGTCCATTTTCAAGTAATTTAACTTGATCCCATGTTATAATTCCAGTAACCATAACATATGTTTTAGATCTATTAGCTAGAAACAAAGTGGTAGTTCCTTTATTAGAATATTTAGAAGGTATTTCTTTTATACTAGGAACTATGGTGTTCATAACCTTATAATGGATTCTATATAAACCAAATTTTTAAAGGTAGACATTATATCAAATCCTTTTGTTTTAATATCTAGACACAAAGCATGCATTAAATTAGGATCTAATAATAATAGTGTAAAATTAGGAAAACATAAGAATCATATTCCTTCACTTAAACTTGATTTAATTACTTTTAATAAAGAGTTATGATAACAATTATGTCTCTTATCCCAAACAGAAATTGTAGTTGAGTTATTTAAACCCAATCTAACCACTAGTTTTAAAGCTACCTAAACCATCCTAATAAGAATGAATTTATACTTTTGCTAATGAGAGCTAATAAGCTTATGATAACAAAAAAAAAATAGTCATTATAACCCTCAGCTAAGGGTAAAGCTTCTTCAACAATTTCATTAATATAATCACATTTTGAGAAGAAACTTTCCTATTTATAAACATGGGAAGGAGAGGAAGAAGGAAAAGTCCAATTTTGTAAATAATTGTTATCTAGATTTTCACTTACAATAATTTCTTTATTTTTATTACTTAAACTACTATTACTATTACAACAAGAAAGTCATCATGGTTTTTGGTGATCCACTAACTCATGATATCACCATCAATAAATTTGCACCTAATGTTCTAAAAGTCAACCCTAACTACACAAGCAAATAATGGCAACACAATTTAGATTTTAATTACAAGTTTAGATTAGTTACCTAATACCCTTAAGGCTTTGATACCATTCCTTTCACATAAGCAAACAAAGAAGCAAGTAATAAATCTTTAACAGCAAACAAGCAATAGTGCTAAATCAACTATAAATCATAAAAAGACAAAAAAAAAATTATAGAAATAAGAACTTTATTTACAAGTCATTGCAAGAGAGGTGAGAAGAAGAAGATGAAGATGAGAAGAAGAAGATACTGTCTCCTTCTTTGGACTCCTAGTCCAATTTATAAGGGATTTTACCTAGCTTCAAAAGAAGGAGCATTGTTAGCTAGAAATGAAGAGAATGTCCCATTATTCAAGATTTTAAACTTTCAATATGAATAAGAAAAGCTAAATGAGATCAATTAAAGTTTTGATTGATGGAATTTAATGGTTTAGAGAACCAAAGATGTGCAAATGAGCTTATTGTAAAGAATATTATTTTCCCGTTGACATAAATGCTACTTACAAGATCATTTTGTGTAAACAAGAACTTGAAATGAAAGGAGAAGCCTTGTCATCAAAAAAAGAAAAGGCGATCTCATTGTTTAAGAATTAAACCATTCAATATTCATAAGGAAAACTAATCAAGATCAATGACTCACTTACTTGATGGAGTTCAATAGGTTTAGAGTACCAAAGGTATGCAAACATGCCTGTTCCAATGAATATAATATTTTGTATAGACACAAAAGTTAATTTTATCATCATTTGTGTAAATAAGTCCTTGCAATAAAGGAAGGATCCTTGTTGGCTAGAAATGAAAAGACAATCTCATTATTCTTGAATTTAGGTATTCAATACATGTGAAAAAAGCTAAGACCATTCAAACTATTTTTTTGATGAAATTCAACGAATTTAGAATACTAAAGAAGTAGAAATGAGCTTCTTGTAGGAAATACAATTTTTGCTATTGATAGAAAAGTTAATTATGGGATCATTTTGTGTGAATAAGTCCTCAAGATGAAAAGAGAAGCCTTGTTAACAAAAAAATGAAGAGGCAATCTCATTGTTTGAAAATTAAACCATTTGATATTCGTAAGGAAAGTAAATCATGATCAATGACTCATTTGCTTGCTATAATTCAATGGATTTAGAGTACCAAAGGTATATAGACATACTTGTTCCAATGAATAGAATATTTTAAGTAGATACAAAAGTTATTTTCACCATCATTTTATGTAAACAAGTCCTTACAACAAAGGAAGGATCTTTGTTAGTTAGAAATGAAGAGACAATCACATTATTCAAGAATTAAAATAGTCTTACATATAGAAAAAGCTAATCTAAACCAATAAAACCCTTTTTTATTTTTTGATGGAATTCAATGGATTTAGAGTAACATAGATGTATAAATGAGTTTCTAGCAATGAATACAATGGTTGTTGTTGACACAAAAGTTAGTTACAAGATCATTTTGCCTAAATGAGTCCTCACAATGAAAAAGGAAACCTTGTTATCAAAAAAAATAAAGAGACAGCCTCATTGTTTTGGAATTAAACCATTCAATACCTATAACGAAAGTTAATTAAGATCAATGACTCATTTAATTTATGGAATTCAATAGGCATAGAGTACCAAAAGTGTCCAAACATGCATATTCCAATGAATATAATGTTTTATGAAGGCAAAAAGGTTAATTTCATCATCATTTTGTTTAAATATGTCCTTGCAGTGAAAGAAGGAACCTTGTTAGCTAAAAATGAAGAGAATGACTCATTATTCAAGAATTGAAACATAGCTATAAGGAAAGCTAATAAAGATCAATCTAGCCTTTGTTTAAAGGATTTTAATGGCTTTAAAGTACCAATGTTGTATAGATGTGTTTGTTGCAATGAATATAATGAACATAGATGTCATTGTTATCAAAAAATGAAGAGACAACCACACCTTTTATTGATGGAATTCAATGGATTTAAAGTACCAAAGATCTACAAACAAGCTTGTTGCAATGAATATTGTTTGATGTTGACATAAGAGTTAATTATGAGATCATTTTGTGTGAATGAGTTCTTGCAAGGAAAAGACAAGTCTTGCTAAAATGATATGACAATCTCATTGTTCAAGAATTAAACCATTTAATACCTACAAGGAAAGCTAATTAAGATTAATGATTCATTTATCTGATGGAATTTAATGGATTTAGAGTACCAAAGGTCTAGAAACATGCTTAATCCAATGACTAGAATGTTTTGTATAGATTTAAATATTAATTTAACCATTTTTTTTGTGTGAATGAGTCCTTACAATGTTGGAAGGAGCCTCATTAGGTAGAAATGAAAAGAAGGTCTTATTATTTAGGAATTAAAACATTCAAGAGATATACAAAAAACAAATAAAGATAAATAAAAGCATTGTTTAATGGAATTCAATGGATTAAGAGTAGCAAATATGTAGAAATGAGTATCATGCAACATATATAATAGTTGTTGTTGACACAAGAGTTAGTTATAAGATCATTTTGTGTTAATGAGTCCTTGCAATGAAAAGAGAAACCATGTTATCAAAAAATGAAGAAGTGGTCACATTATTCAAGAATTAAACCATTTAATACCTATAACAAAAGCTAATTAAGATCAATGACACATTTAATTGATGGAATTCAATAGGTTTAGAGTACCAAATGTGTCTAAACATGTTTGTTCCAATGGATATAGTGTTTTATGAAGACAAAATGGTTAATTTCACCATCATCTTGCTTATATAAGTCCTTGCATTGAAGGAAGGAGCCTCATTAGCTAAAAATGAAGAGGTCTCAGTAGTCACAAATTGAAACATTAAATAGCTATAAGAAAAGCTAATTGAAGATCTATCTAGCCTTTGCAGGATTTCAATGGGTCTAAAGTATCAAAGTTGTATATACATGTTTTTTGCAATGAATATAATGAATATAGACATCCTTATTATCAAAAAATGAAGAGAAGATGATCACATTTTTTGGGAATTATACCATTCATTACCTATAAGGAAAGCTAATCAAGATCAATGACTAATTTACTTGATGGAATTGAATGGTTCAAGTACCAAAGATGTACTAATGATCTTATTACTATAAGTATAATGTTTGCTCTTGTTACAAAAGTTACTTATAAGATCATTTTCTATGAAGGACTCTTTGCAATGAAAAGGGAAGCCTTGTTGTCAAAAAATCAAAGGGTAGTCTCATTGATGGTGAACAAATTATTCAATACCTATAATGAATGTAAATTAAGATCAATGACTCATTTACATGATGAAATTTGATGGATTGACAACACAAATGACGTATAAACCAGCTTGTTTCAATGAATATAAATTTTGATGTTGATACATAAGTTAATTGAAGTATCATATTACATGAATGAATCCTTGCAATTCAAAGAAAAGTCTTATTGTCAAAAAAATGATTAAATAGTCTGATTATTTAGTAATTGAAACATTTAATACATATAAGAAAATGTAACCTAGACCAATCACACTTTTTTTTTTATGGAATTTAATGGATTTAAAGTGCTAGAGATGTACAAATGAGCTTGTTGCAATGAATATAATATTTACTATTAACACAAAAGTTAATTATAAGATTATTTTGCATGAATGAGTCATTGCAATAAAAAGAAATGTCTTGTTATAAAAAAAATATGAGATAGTCTCATTATTCAGGAATTGAAACACTTAATACTTATAAGATAAGGTAATCTAGACCAATAATTTCATTATTTAGGAATGGAAACACATAAGACTTATAAGTTAAAGTAATCTAGACCAATCATACCTTTTTTTAATGAAATTCAAAGGACTATTGCAAGGAATATAATGTTTGCTATCCACACAAAAGTTAATTATAAAATCATTTTGCATGAATGAGTCATTGCAATGAAAAGAGAAGTCTTGCTATCAATAATTAAAGAGATAGTCCAATTGTTCAAGAATTGAACCATTTCAATACCTATATGGAAAGCTAATCAAGGTTAATAACTCATTTGCTTGATGGAATTCAATGGATTCAAATTACTAAAGGTTTAAAGACATGCTTGTTCCAAGGAATAAAATATTTTGTGTAGACCAAAAAATTAATTTCACCATCATTTTATGTAAATGAGTCCTTGCATTAAATGAAGGAGCCTTGTTAATTAGAAATGAAGACAAAATCTCATTATTCAAGAATTGAAACACTTATACATATAGGAAAAGGTAAACTAAAGCAATCAAACCTCTTTTATTTTTTATGGAATTTGATGTATTTAAAGTAGCAAAGATGTAGAAAGGAGTTTCTTGCGTTTAATACAAAAGTCATTATTGAAACAAAAGTTAGTTGCGAGATCATTTTATGTCGATGAGTCCTTGCAACAAAAAGAGAAACCTCTTTACCAAAAAATGATATGGTAGTCTCATTGTTCAAAAATTAAACTATTCAATACTTATAAGGAAAGCTTATCAAGACCAATGACTCATTTAATTGATGGAATTCAATAGGTTTAGGGTACCAAAAGTGTCCAATTTTGTCTATTCCAATGAATTTAATGTTTTGTGAAGGCAAAATGGTTAATTTCACCATCATTTTGTGTAAATAATTCCTTACAACAAAGGAAAGAGCCTTGTGAGCTAAAAATGAGGTGAAGTCTCATTATTCAAGAATTCAAACATTAAATAGCTATAAAAGAAAGCTAATGAAGATTAATCTAACCTTTGTTCAATAAATTTCATAAAGTACTTTAAAGTACCAAAGTTTTATAAACATGCTTTATTGCAATGAATATAATGACTATAGATATCCTTGTTATCACAAAATGAAGAGACAGTCACATTTTTTAGGAATTATACCATTTAATACCTGTAAGGAAAGTTAATCAAGATCAATGACTCATTTACCTAATGGAACTTAATGGGTTAAGAGTTTCAAAGATGTATCAATGATCTTATTGTAATGAGTATAATGTTTGCTCTTGGCACAAAAGTTAATTAACATTTTTTGTAAATGACTCCTTGTAATGAAAAGAGAAGCTTTGTTATCAAAAAAATGAAGAGACAATCTCATTGTTGGAGAATTAAACCATTCAATGCCTATAAGGAAATCTAATCAAGATCAATGACTCATTTCCTTCATGGAATTCAATCGGTTTAGAATGCTAATGATGTACCAATGATCTTATTGCAATGAGTAAAATGTTTGCTTTTAGCATAAAAATTAATTATGAGATCATTTTGTGTGAATGACTCTTTTCAACAAAATGAATAGCCTTGTTTTTAAAAAATAAAGAGATAATGTCATTGTTTGGGAGCTAAACCATTTAATGCCTACATGGAAAGCTAATCAAGATCAATGACTTATTAGCTTGATAGAATTCAGTGGATTCAAAGTACTAAAGAAGTACTAACATGCTTGTTCCATTGAATAGGATGTTTTGTGTTGCTCAAAATTTAATTTCATTATCATTTTATGTAAATAAGTCCATGCATTGAAGGAATGAGCCTTGTTAGCTAGAAATAAAGAGAAGATCTCATTATTCTAGAATTGAAAACTTAAATAGCTATAAGAAATGCTAATCAAGATCAATGTGACCCTTATATGTAGGAATTCAATCAGTTTAAAGTACCAAAGTTGTATAGACATGCTTGTTGCAATGAATATAATGATTATAAACATCCTTGTAAGCAAAGAATGAAGAGATGATCACCTTGTTCAGGAATTAAACCATTTAATACTTATAAGAAAAGCTAATCGAGATCAATGACATTTTATGGAATGCAATGGATTTGGAGTACCAAAGATGTACAAATGAGCTTTTTGCAATAAATGCTACTTTTTGGTTTTACTTATTATTTATTTGATTTCTACTAACAAATTTATTATTATCTTTTATGTCTCAAATCCCATTTCAATTAGAACCCTCTTTACTAATTAATTCTTTGATTATTTAATAGCAATAAGCAATCAGAATCCTCTCTTGTTTTTATTTATATCTTTCCATTTTCTTCTAATTGTATTCCTATACATTTTAGGGTCTTAATTTATCTATTAAAGAAGACCATCAAGTGGACCATCAATAATGGGAGGACTATTGAAAGGGTCATCAATCATAAAGGTGGATGGGAGGCCTTATTGTCACTAACTTTTTTTACACTAAAAGAAATCTTGTAATTTGATTCGACTAATTTGCCTATCATTCAACCAAAGATGGTTTCTCATTTTCATATTCTAGACTTTTTGTTCTTTTTTTTTTTTAAGTATTTGATGCAGCTAAATTTCATTATGGGAAACTCATTATAACTTCCTTGTCATAGCGGTATGGAATCGCTAAAAGTATCCCGGCCTAGCTATCATGGTGAGTTATTCGACTAAGGGACTGAAAGGAAAAACCTTTATCACAAGCAAACAAGGAAGTTTTGGTTAAAAGTGTTCTTCAAGCGCCTCCAAGTATATTATGAGTTTCCTTTTGCTCCCATAGAGCCTTTGTATTGAGTTAGATTTTATGGTAAATCACTTGTAGTAAAGTAGCTCCGATGAAAGAGGGAAGCCTTAGAAGCCCATAACATTTTATGTGTGTGCAAGCCTTGTTTAATCAAGTTTTTTTTTTTTTCGCATTACTAACTTCACATTACTCGATGAATGTCTTCTAGATTTTCTTCCAATTTGACACTAATATGTTAGAACAACAATTGACTTGCTTGTACCTTGTTATTTCCACTTTCTTCTTTTTTTAAACTTTTTATGTGGTTCTGTTCTTATCATTTGCCGTTTGTTTTTTTGGCATGTGCTGTCAACGATTATCTTTTTTCAATGGCATGTCTTTAACAAGGGTCTCACTACATAGACGAAGAGAGAGACAGGGCAAATAGAGATGATATGGCAGATGAGCTCCACATAATAGAAAACAGTTTTTTGCTTTTTAAACTTAAGGTTTTATGTCCAAAAGCACATTATGTGCAACGGGTTCAGTAACATGTGTAACAAACATGATACAAAGTGTAATCAAACAATAATGCGATTTTTGGTATCTCATCGCACATTAGTTACATTACTTTGCGTATATTACTAAGAAAAAATTGTTTTGTGCGTATTGATTTAGTTTATTACTCTGCTAGGATGTCACAACATCTAACGTTGAATTTATAATTTGTTGATCCATAATTTAGATTTGATTTAAAAAAAAAAAATTGAAGATGCATTACCTACTAGAGCCAACTAGAGAAAGTGCAAACCATCCCATTTTTTGAAGTTTCTTATTGAAGATGCATTACTTGCTATTAGGTTTACTTAACTGATTCTATTTGTTGTAATCACATGACATGCTGTCTTGAACTTCTTAATGACCAAAGAGCACAAATACAAAAGGCCAATTGAACACTCTAAACCACATCACCCATTAATTGAGCTTTTGGGTCAAATATCACAAAACTTAACTTATTTTCTTTACTAAGAAATTTATAATTAAATAGAAAAAATATTTTAATTTAAATTTAAAAATAAAAATAAAAAATAAAAATTTAAGTAATTTTAAATTAAATTTTTTCAAAACTTTTACAATGCCCTTATTGCCTTATCCTTCTCTCCCACCCCATCATCATTATCATAATCTTCATATTAGTGGGTGACATAAAATGGAAAATGAAACAATAGAGCTATACCAACTACACAATTCAACCAAACCATTGACTAGGAAAAAATTTATTCATGTAAACTAACCATTATTTAAATATTTTAGTATACTAATAAAATTATTTTATCATAACATATAGATAATGTAACTTATAGGTCATAGATTTTAGTTATAAAAATAATTTATTTTTAAAAGTAAAAATAATATTAACATATTTTACTCTTTATAAATTTAACAGTATAACAATATCTAGTCAAACTTCAATTAACCATCATTGAATAAGCACAATCAAAATATTCATGTCAATTCATGAGATCTATCTTCAAATGGAACATCTATCACTAAGTTTGGTCAAAATAATAGAATATCAAACTTCTACGTTCCACAGCATCAACTTGTAATGCAACATTTATAAATAATGTATCAGAGTTTCTGTGTACATGAATTCACATTCTTCAATAATGAATCAACTAACTACGTAGGAATTTCTCTGTTCTTTATCTCAGCCAAATTTCAAGGCCATTTGTTTACTGTGACAACAAAGGAGGTGGGTTAGGTCCTCTTTTTACTTTGTGAAGCCAGCTCAGAATACTAATTTAGAAATGAAGACTCTTGAAGCAATGAATGCCCTGTTTTACAATCAGCAGAAACACATAATGAAAAATCAAATCTTCGCACAAAATTCAAATTGTCTGCCCGCATGCAAGCATATTTAAATATGTATTTGGTGTATGCAATATAGATGTAAAGTGCTGACCATGCTTGCCGGGATCTAACAGCTTCTACACATACAGCTCTCTCTGGATCATCCAGAGCTTTTACCCTAGCTTGTCATACCTGGGAATGACAAGAAGGCATGGCAGAAGGTTGTCATTGCCAACATTTCAGTAAAATAGCTCCGGCAAGGAAAAGTGAAAAAAAAAAAGTCATATTAATAATCCTCGGTGATGGCTGAATGACCACTTATATCCAAGTGGGAAGATGCAGGTTTAGTACTTTGCAAGCAACATGCAATTGTAAGCACCCAGCCAGACATACATGAAGGAAAACAGGAAAACTTATCTAGCTTCAAATTGAGAAAGTGATTACTGGAACCCCTACTAAACAACTCCAACTTGAAAAACTAACCTGAATTCTCATAGGATAAATCCTTATATGAGGAAGCTCTGATGTGGCAACAAGACACTATATTGCTGTTTCTCGAATAAGCTGAACATATTCGAATAAAAAGAAAAATGTCAATCTTCCAAGTGTGGCTTAGAAAGTTAATGACAAGAATTAGACATCTTTCTTCATCAGTTATAAACAAGGAACACAGCAGCTGGAATTGAGGAAGCAGGTTCACTAAATTTAAGGAAGAATAAAGAGTGGCAGGATGGCATAAGAAATAAAGTAAAATTATCCAGAAAGAAAAATTAATACCATTTTGTGGGGATAAGTGATAAGCCCATGGAGACAATTTACAATAGTATGTGTGTTGTCTATAATAGCTTCTTGTCCTGCATGCATAAGCAAATAAAAGAAAATGCATTACTCAACCTCAGTGGAGTTATTGCTAACAAGACTGCAAGCAAATCGGGATAAAAGTCTTACTTCCCATAAGTTGGAAACAAAGAAAAAGTTATCCAAAAGCAACTTTATTCTCAAGTATCCATCTTCATTTTTGTTCACACACAAGGACAGGGTAGACAGCTCTACTTGTTTTCCTTTCCTTTCCCCCTATGTTTCATTAATTCCCTTATAACTGCCGAAGGTTGAGAAAAAGGGAGGGAAACTGAATGATATGCATGCAATGGTAGACAAAAGAGACATACCATTCTTCTCTGTCAATATTCCTGATAAAACCAGCAGTAGGTCATATAAAGTATCTTTATTAGAAACATCCTCACTTAACAGAGTTGAGCCTTCCGGCAACACTGGAATTAATTGTAGATAAAGTGCCCTGCAGCAATAAGCATGCTTGCCTCACGGGAAAATGCAATGGGAGTTTTAAGGTTTTTCAAAAACTTTCTTTGCGTTATTTAGATAACAATCAGTGGAGTATTGGATATAATATGCACAAAAGCCCAAACTAACAAAGAGCTGAAATGAAAGTGCCTGAGCTTTTGAAAGCAGCAATTAGACCTAAAATACTAGATTGGCCAGCTCTGCAAATGGCTCTTCTAGCAAAACATGGGAGACTAGGGGTTCTTCGTGGTACCAGAACTTGATAAATTAGTGATGTCTAAGATGTGCAACACAAATGGACAATTAGCAATTAGTTCAGGAAAGAGAGTGGAACTTGAGAATGATGAATTGGATTTGATTATCAAAGGTTGGAGGATGGGCATCATGGTGGAGAAAAATCATTGCTTATAGAGCGGCCTTATTGTTGCATGGAACTGTCTATTTAAACAAAGTTCAGAATCAAACATAAGAATTTCTAATGTATCTGCTGGACATTTCATCGCAGATGTATGTAAGGTCTGCTTGGTAGTGTTTTTCATTGAAGCTTCTTGTTGTGACAGGGAATCCATTTTGCCACTTGACAATATGTACTCTGGCAACACTGTAGTTATGTCTAACCTTGCATATGCAAACCTTTCCCAATCCATGCTAATCCAACAATGGCATTGTTTCAAAGCTATCCACTATTTGTAGCATCCTGGCATATATTAGTAAGACTTATCTCATTCCCAGTGTTTGTTCTCCCTGAATGACTACCATCAAAAGAACGACATTCATCTGTGCTCAAAATCATGTCCGCTGCTTCATCAAAGTTACAACCACCTGATGTCTCCAGCCCATTGGATTTAAGATCCAATTTGTTGAGCAAAGAACTCAATGCCTGAGCTACAATCACATAACCATTAAGGGGAGTTCTAATGAATAAGTGCAGTACCATTCTTATGTTTGGAACACGTGTTTGAGGATGAAGGGCTATGATCATTGGTGCAAATAATGGAAGAATCCAGTTCTCTTTATTGGAAAATTTGTCTGTAGAAGGCTTTAAGCCCTCCACTTGGGCTGGAATGGTGTGATTGATGAAAGTAAACTATAGGCTTTATCAACTATTAAGCTCTGGCTTTCCTTAGAACAACATGCAACAGCAAACTTCATCATCCTCATCATTGCATCAAGATCTTGATATGCAAATGATAAATGTTATTTGGTCGGTCTACACCCTCACTTCTCAAATTAGAGAGATTATCCTCTAGATCTAGATAATGATTAACTCCAAAATACTTCCCTCAATGAAACTATCAATGAAGAAGGAAAAAAGGAACAATGAAAAAAGTGATGAAATCCTTCTAGAAATTATTATTATTAATTATTTTATTTAATTTTTTTATTATTATTTTCAAATTAATTAATAGAATTATATCTGTAATAGTGATTATATCCATAATAGTGGCCTGTCAAGTTTATATAATTATAATACCTTACGGTTTTTTAAATCAAGCAATCAATAATATTATCAGAGCGTTTAGCTTATTGGAGGTCGATCCCCTAGAAAAGATCATTGGAGGCCGATTCCCTCGAAAAGATCATTGGAGGCCGATCCCCTCGAAGTGATCATTGAAGGCTAATCCCCTCGAAGAGATCAATTTTATCCCTTTTTCTTATTGCAAATCCCCAAATCTCAATCCCTATTTCAAATCCCTAATCCTAAAACCTTAGGTTCTCAATATCGAGCAACGTTTTTAGGGATTCCATTTCTATTCCATCCACCACCACCACCAAAAAAGAAAAAAAAAATATTCCATCCTCCACCACCACCACAAAAAAAAAAAAAAAGTATCACTAGTTGGCAGGCTTATAATATGTTTTCACATAATTTATCTAATTCTGACACTAGAATATTTCGAATTGAAGAATCATTGTCTCACATGCAAGAGTCTTTCAAGAGAATCGAACAAGCGGTTCTTTTTATAGCACAGAATCGAACAAGCAATTCTTTTTATAGTATAGAATCGATCAAGAGACAATGTTGAAGGAGAGCTCACAACAATTTGTCAAACATCCACTATCTTAGAATATCAGAGTCGATTCGAGCAACTAATCAACCGATTTAAAAATTGGTCAAAAAGGCAATTGGTGGAAATCTTCATTGATGGACTTATTCCTGATATTCGACATGAAGTCAAAACTCACTACCCACGGACGATGATAGCTGCTATCTCTTTTACTCGCCTATATGAAAAGAGGCTGGGTGTTAAAATTCATCACCCAATTGCTAAAGAAATTAGTAAACCTACTGAGGTTGAGAAAGTTAAAGAGACAAAGCATGATGTTATGGAAGGTAAAGATTTTGGTGATGATACCAATTCAAAGCATGACACCGACAAAGATTTTGGTGATGATATCGATTCAAAGTATGATGCTGTGGAAGACAAAGATTCTAGTGATGAAATTAATTTAATGTTAGAAGTTGTGAAAGACCAAGATTTTGATGATGATATCAACTTAAAGCATGAAATTATAGATGACAAAAATTTTGGTAAACTTATCATACTTTTAACTGAATATTCTAATTTGTCATCTATAAAAATTGATGAATCTGTGGAGATTATTGAATTTTTCAAAGAACAAGTTATGATGGTTGAATCAAATAGAACTAATGAGTTCATGGATGAGACACTAACCAAACAACTTATTCCTTCAAAGATGTATAACAAGTTCAATGTACAAGTCACAATTGATATTTTATGACATTTTTCAAAAAAAAAATTATTGTGTTAAAAGTAATGTAGCATTCAATTATCATATGAGAGAAATTCCATAAAAGAAGGTGAGATTGAAGAAGACCATTGATCGAGACAAGCTTTTGGAAGACCTCCCATGGAAGAAGGTCAAATTAAAAAAAAAAAATAGTTGGAATGAGACAAGCCTTGTGGACAAGGTTAATTTGAAGAGTGGGAGAATGATGATATCCTTATAGTTAGAAAATTATTATTATTAATTATTTATTTAACATTTATCTTTTATTATTTCTAAATTAATTGGTATAATTATATTTGTAATAGTAGATTATATCCGTAATAGTGGTCTGTCAAATTTATATAATTGTAATATCTTATGGTTTTTCAAATCAAGTATTCAATAATATTATCAGAACATTTAACTTATTACAAGCCAATCCCCTCAAAGAAATCGTTGGAAGTCGATCCTCTCGAAACGATCATTGGAGGCTGATTCCCTCCAAGAGATCAATCCTATCCCTTTTTCTTATTTCAAATTTCTAAATCTCAATCTCTATTTCACATCCTTAATCCCAAAACCTTAGGGTTACTCACTTTTTCAAGAATTCCAACATTAAAAACCATGCAGTTTTCAATTTGGCTTCTTAGGTTGACCACAAATTGGAAAAGAACTTCCTCAAAACCTTGATTTTTCTGGATCTGAATCCATTCCAGAATTTTCATATCAACAAAAAAAGGTACAAATGCATCTCATCTCAACCTTTCCACCCTCGCTTCCCACAAACCAAAAAGAAAACAAGTAGACAACAGAAAATAAGTAGTTAAAAATGGAGCCCCAAGACAGTAAGTCTCAGGTGAAAACCATTAAATATAGTCCAAGTAAAGAGAATTGTTAGAATAATACATGAGGACATAACAGGAACCATATTGAAATAAAAACTGAGCCACAAGAAGCACAACCGTGTGGTTAAAGAAATAGTGGGGCTGCAAAGATGTGGAACAGAGAGTGCTTGACAGGATAAATAAGAAAAAAATGAGCTAAACAAATAAGAACTTGTCATTTAGATATTATACCATGGGAGCATCTCCTTATAATAGCATTCCAAGAGCTGAAATATGATCTTTGCTGACTTCAGATTTCCCTGGACCTATACAAGCAAAGTTGCATGAGATCCACAAGACTAGAAATTAAACAATTGATGTTGCTTACAGAAAAAATAAAAAAGTTGATTGCCTACAGAAAAAATAAATAAATAAATAAAATGTTGCCAGTGCCCAAGTTATGTCACTTAGATCCATTGATATTGCTTGCTGGGTTTGAAGCATAGACATTTTAACTTCTAAACCCACTAAAAAGGAAAGCTCTTGACAAATACATGGACATTGCTCACTGGGTTTGGAACATGGGCATTTTAGCATCCAACAAAAAAGGAAGTTAGCAACATCCACTTATGGGCCCATGGAGTGTACAAGCATTAGTTGTTTTCACAGGAAACAATTGATCTCTTGTGAACCTGGCTTAACAGAATATCAAACAGAGATACAGTTGTGCACACTTACATAAACCTCAGCCAGATTCATGTGTATACTCTTTTCCAGCTTCAGAAAAATTTCCAGCATATATTTCCCCTCACTTTTTTCAATCACAGATATAGCCTCTAGTTTGAGTCAAAACAACATTGTAAAATCATCACAAAACACCAAGGAAACAATCCTATCCACAACAATTTCCATGTAGCTCATTGTCTTCTCAGACTCATCGCATCTGTGAAGAAATGAGCCAATATGCTCAAGTCCTTTCAATGCCAATTTCCACAAGAATGTCTCACAGAAATCTGCACTGGTGATTGACATGAGAGTTGTCAAAATGTTGTCAAATGTTGATTTTGATATCAGCAGATAGCCTCCAGGCAATGTTGCCAAAGTCAGCAAGCCTTTCACTGCAAATTAATTAAAATAATTGTGAATACAATGGCAATTCACCACCGATAGAGGTAACTTGGGGAAAAGAAAAAAAAAAAAAAAGAAAGAAAAACAAAGGAACATTTTGACTGCAAACATCAAAAAAACGTTAAGAGAATTTCCTTCCTTGATTCATGACATCACATCCTACTTTGTAGAAACCTAGCAGGTTTATATTTACATCCAAAAATACCAATGAATGATATACATATAAAAGCATTCACCTGCAAGATGCACATGGGGATCAGCATTATTAGCTCTCTTTTTCAAGGCAGAACAGAAGATCTTGCTTAAGGAAGTGGAGAGTGCTGGAGCCAGCAGCACCATGCCTCATTCACATAAACAAATTGTGATTTGAGATCCTCGGGATCCACAATCAAACCCAGGAGTTCAGTGCAGAGGTAAAGAGATCCAAAGTTAGCTTGTCCACACACAATGCGATTGCCATTTGAACAGCACATGCCAAGCTGTCATTAGGTGAGGGAAGGAACTTTAGAAAATTTTATTGCAGGAGGCAGTGGAAGCCTTGGCAGAAATGTAAAGCATACAACCAATGGCATATAATTTTTGCTTGCATTTTATCGGAATTTCTTTATAACTCTTGTAACTTGTAGCAGTGTTGACAAGCATGTTTATCACTTGATCCTGAATAATCAAACCTAAGAACAAATCATTATTTTGAATGATATGCTAAGGTAAAGGATAATGCATGCTCTTTTCTTGAATTACAAATTGCGTCTCTTAATGAAGACCAAAGAGCTACAGCATGCTTTGCTACTCTTTCTGCTCCATACTGTTATGTGCAGCAGCCAAGGTACTTCAAAGAATCAACCAAAAAGCATAAAGTGCTGGAATTGAATTCAATTGGGTTCCAGAGACATTCAACTTGAACATACCAAAGGCACATTCTAATCTTGCATATCAACAAAAGTGAAGGCAACTTACCTTGGCAGATGGCTAGGAGGAAGAAAGCTTTTCAAGAAGCAATGGCATGGAAAAGGCTCAAAAAGAGGTGTTGAAGAAAATGCAAGCTGTGTAAAAAAGTGAGGAAAAATATCACTGAAGCTCATAGTTCAACAGGTCACTCATCTAACATGAATGCTGGGAGTTATAAATTTGGCATCCTTTGGATATTTAAAACAGCACAATAAAACAAAAATGTAAAAAATATGCAGCAATTTCAAAGCATCATATAACATGCTCTTAGATGCAAATAAAGCTTCAATGTACATAGAATTGAACTAACAGCATGAAAAGGCCATTTGCCTTTAATGCATGTCTGTCTCTCCTTTTACTTAATTATAAATTTTAGAGGCTGAATTTTTATTTTAGTGAATAAATTCCACAACATATATACAAGTAGGACCTTTCAAATGAAAGGAGCAACAACTTCCTTCTAGGATTTAGTTTAGTTCCATTTCCTTGATCATAGTCAAGTAGCAAAAGGCACACAAGCTTTTGTTTAATGGTCCACCCCTTCTTCAAAAATTCTATCATAAAAATTCCCTCACTTGCAACTGTTTTGTGAAATTTAGTGATGGAATTCCTAGAAAATTTGTCCTAGGCATAAAAATTCCAATATTCACATATGTTTTGAGAAAAGTTCCTTGTAGAATTTTATATCATTTTGTCTCAGGCAAAGATTCTAGCCTGTGCTAAACATTCAAAAGAAGAGAACAACACATATACTAATATCACTTCCTATTGTATATTCTAAGGATAATATATCAGCTTATGATATCCAATAATCCACTGCTTTCCCACTCAGAATCTAGTTTCAAACTTGAATAATACCATTTAAGAAAAGGTCTAACAAAGAGACAAATTTTGACCTGCACAATTTACCCACATGAATTCAGCCCCTTTTGAGGAATATGAGCAAACAGCCAATTGCCTGTTTCCAGCTCCTGACTAGGATTATATGTACAACACTAACGACTTGATGGAAGTCATATTATACCAACTCAAATCAACAAGGGAGTTGATACTTTGCAAAACCTTGGAGGACCAATGACAAGGGCAAGGTAAAAGAAAATAAAGGAAGCTCTCAACAACTTGTTGTGTGACATTTACCATCAGGAAGTTGCTAGGTACGAGTTAAGCATGATGGAGGCTTCACTAGGGCTTGCAAATGTGTCATCTGTGGAGGAATTTGAGAACCATGGCCTTGGGAAGGATGTTGGATTTGGGAGCCCATGTTTGGGCATTTAAATGGATTATTTTCATGGGTTATATTGTTATGTAATGGGTTGAACGAATTTTCTTAATAAACCCATCTTATTAGCTAGGGTTTTTGGGGGTACGAATTTCCTTAATAAGCCCATCTTATTAGCTAAGGTTTTGGAGGATAGCATATAAAAAGGGCAGAAAGGGTGGCTGGAGGCAGAACAGATTTTTGATGAATGTATGAGCTATTTTCTCTGATTCTTTGAGAACTAATTCTGAACTTTCATACTTGAATGTATTGGTTCAATAGACTTATCTTCTTCAATGTTGTTGTTGTTAGGAGTGGCGTCTGAATCTTATAGTTCTGGTTCTTAGTTGTTTATAACCATTAGGTCAGAACTCCAAATCCTTTAACCTTTATTAGAATGATCCTATATCAATATTGGTGTTGGGTTCCGTTTACATATAATCGGAGTTCATATCATTTGGTATCAGAGCCTTGGCTCTAACTCAGGTTAGTTATACCCTTATTATCATTTATGTCATGTATTCTTTATTGTTAGTTGAATAAAAAAAACAAACAAACAAAAGAAAAGAAGAAAAAAAAACAAAAAAAAAATCGTGTGTTTCTTAGGTTGCCTTCTGCTATTCATTCCTTCTATAGAAATACCCATTAGTTAACCAAAAAAAAAAATTGGCTTCATTGCTCAATTGGTCATTTACTCAATTATATTCGATAATTGATTGTTGTCCGATTGCACTTCTCATATCATTGAATTCCTTAACATTCTGTTTGCTTTATTACCCATCTTTTTGATCGTGTAACTTCTCTGAAGAGGTAGGTCTAGGATTGATATATTCAAGTTTTGTTTGTTCTGAATTTAGTTTGCTTGGAACTATTGAAAGAGCTCTTAGAGTCTTGCAATTCATTGTGTGAAACACAAGAGTTAAGGACTACTATAGTTGAGTGGAGAGCAAACACGTAAGGGAGTGAGTTTTGTGAGGTATATTCTCTATTTACTATCCTGCATATCCAATGTCTAATGTTAAAGAAGGCAGTTTCCCACATGGAGAGGAGGAAGTAGTTGTTCCAGATTTCAAATTGCTTATAAAATCCTTAGAGCAGAAGTTTGATAGGATTGACCAAATATTTTAGGAAGTTTGAGACAAGATAGATAAAATAGAAGGGGAATTGAGTGTCAATCCTAAGAGGCCAGTTGGGAGGCTCATGAAGGAGCAATTTGAACATGACTTTGGTGAAAATGGTGATGATTATTATGATGACGGTGATAATACTAGTAAAAACTTCAGAGGTGGATTCAGAAGAGGATGTGTTAATAGGAATGGTAGAGGAGTAAGAGGTAATGGAAATGTTTATGATAGGTACAATGAAGGTTGGGATAATAGAAATAGAGTGGAGGAAGGAGTAGACAAAAATCTCAATAGTATTAAAATGAAAATACCTTCTTTCCAAGGGAAAGTTGACCCTGATGTCTATTTGGATTGGGAATGAAAGATAGAATTAATATATGAGTGTCACAACTTTTCTGAGGAGAAGAAAGTGAAGTTAACTGTGACAGAGTTCACTGATTATGCTGTAGTATGGTGGGACCAGCAAGTTACCACTAAGAGAAGAAATTTGGAGAGAACCATAGAAACTTGGACTAAGTTGAAGACTGTGATGAGAAAGAGATTTGTTCTCAAGTCTTATTATAGGGATTTGTATAACAAGTTGCAGAGCTTTATGCAAGGTTCCAAGAGTGTGGAAGAGTACCATAAGGAGATGGAAATTGCTATGGTTAGGGCAAATGTAATAAAGGATAGGGAGGTAACCATGGCTAGGTTCCTATAAGGGTTGAATAGAAGCATAGCTGATGTGGTAGAACTGCAACACTATGTAGAGCTTGAAGACATGGTACACATTGCCATAAAAGTTGAGAGGTAACTTAAGGGAAGGAGCACTTCTAGAAATAATCAGAACTTATGTTCATCTTTTTGGAAGTCAAACTAGGGGAAGAAGGAAGAAAAGATGACTTCTAAGCTTAAAACCAATTCACATAGACCCAAGACTAGTGGGGGCAACTTGGAAAGGGGCAAATTTAAAGAAAAACTTAAGGGCACCCAAGGAAAAACTAGAGACATCAAATGCTTTAGATGTCTGGGTAGGGGTCATGTGGCTTCACAATGTCCTAACAAGAGAACCATGTACCTTAAGGAGAATGGTGATTATGTGTCTGGCAGTGATGCTAGTGATGAAGACCAAATGCCACTACTAGAGGATGCTAGTGATGTTAATGAAGGGATAGAGTATCTAGAGCATGGTGGAATAGCTTTAATAGTAAGGAGAGCCCTTAGTGTGCAGGTTAAGGAGGAGGATGATTTTGAGATGTAGCAAGAAAATATTTTCCATACTCAATGTTTGGTTCAAGATAGACTCTATTGCTTGATCATCGATGGAGGTAGTTGTACTAATGTAGCAAGTACAGAGTTGGTGGAAAAATTGAACTTGCCTACAACCAAACATCCTAGGCCATATAATTTGCAATGGTTGAATGACAGTGGAGTGGTGAAAGTGACTAAACAAGTTGTGGTTCCATTTTCTATTGGTAGATATAAGGACGAGTTGTTTTGTGATGTTGTACCTATGCAGACCGGGCATTTGTTATTGGGCCGTCCTTGGCAATTTGATAGAAAAGTTTTGCATAATGGTTACAAGAACCGCTATTCTTTCACCATGGATGGAAAACCATTTACACTTGTTCCATTAACTCCAAAACAGGTGTATGAAGACCAAGTGAGACTTTATGAAAGTGAGCAAAAGAGGAGTGAAAAGAAAGAGAGAGTCGAGAGAAAAGAAAGTGAAGGAGAGAAAAACAAGATAAAAGCATTTGAGAGTGCTAAGTACAAGAGTGGTCAGGTTCACAAGAGTGAAGATGAAAGAAAACAAGTAAGTGTGTTTGCAAAAAGAGTAGATGTTAGGGTTGCCTTCCAAGCTAGGCAACAAATGATCTTGATCCTTTACAAGGATTCTTATTTCTTTAACACTAACCTTGATTCATCTTTACCTAGTGCTATTTCATCTTTGTTGCAGGATTATAATGATGTATTCCCTAAGGAGATCCTAGATGGTTTACCACCAAGGAGAGGGATTAAACATCACATTGATCTTATTCCTGGAGCTCCTATTCCCAATAAGTTAGCATATATAAGTAATCCTGAGGAAACAAAGGAGCTTTAGAATCAAGTTGATGAGTTGATGAGGAAGGGACATGTAAGGGAAAGCATGAGTCCATGTGCAGTGCCAGTGTTGCTTGTGCCAAAGAAAGATGGATCTTGGAGGATGTGTGTCGATTGTAGAGCTATCAACAAAATAACAGTTAAGTATCAACATCCTATACCCAAGCTTGATGATATGCTAGATGAATTACATGGTGCTTGTTACTTCTCTAAAATTAACCTTAAGAGTGGGTATCATCAAATTAGGATGAGGGAAGGAGATGAATGAAAAACTGCATTCAAGACCAAGCATGGTTTGTATGAATGGTCAGTTATGCCCTTTGGTTTAAGTAATGTACCTAGTACTTTTATGAGATTAATGAATCATGTCTTGAGACCTTTTTTAGGAAAGTTTGTTGTGGCTTATTTGATGACATATTAGTATACAACAGGAATTTAGAAAAACATGTTGAACATTTGCATTATGTGCTTGATGTTTTGAGGAAAGAGAAATTGTATGCCAATTTGAAGAAATGCAATTTTTGCAAGGATCATGTCATTTTCTTGGGTTACGTTGTGTCTGCTCATGGCATAGAGGTTGATAAAGAGAAGATTAAGGCAATTCAAGAATGGGCTACACCTAAGAGTGTGAGTGATGTGAGGAGTTTCCATGGTTTGGCTAGCTTTTATAGGAGGTTCATTAAGGATTTTAGTACCATAGCTACACCATTAATTGAGGTGATTAAAAAGAGTATGGGTTTCAAGTGGGGAAAGGAACAACAAGATGCCTTTGATTCGCTTAAGTCTAAGTTGTGTAATGCATCACTTCTTGTTTTGCCTGATTTTTCTAAGATCTTTGAAATCGAATGTGATGCATTGGGTATTAGGATTGGGGGAGTTCTCATGTAAGAGAAACGACTTATTGCATTCTTTAGTGAGAAGTTGAGTGGGGCAACATTGAATTATCTAACTTATAATAAAGAAATGTATGCACTTGTTAGGACTTTAGAAACATGGCAACATTACCTTTGGCCCAAGGAGTTTGTAATTCATACTGATCATGAGTCTTTAAAATACTTAAAGGGGCAACGTAAATTGAATAGGAGACATGCAAAATAGGTTGAATTTATTAAAACTTTTCCTTATATAATTCAATACAAATCAGGTAAGGAAAATATTGTTGCTGACGTATTGTCACGTAGGTACACATTGATTAGTATTTTGAGTGTTAAGTTGTTGAGATTTGAGCACATTATTGGTTTGTATGCTAATGATGCTGACTTTAGTAACATATATGCTGCATGTGAGAAAATTGCCTTTGGTAAGTTCTATAAACATGAGGGGTATTTGTTTAGAGTAAATAAGTTTTGTATTCCTCAAGGGTCTATGAGAGCATTACTTGTGAGAGAAGCTCATCGGGGTGGTTTAATAGGACACTTTGGCATTCAAAAGACTTTTGATGTTTTACATGAACATTTCTTTTGACCACATATGAAAATGGATGTTGAAAGAGTCTATGCCAAGTGTATTACCTGTAAACAAGCTAAGTCTAGGGTTTTGCCCCATGGTAAGTATATGCCCTTAGAAATTCCTTGTGAACCTTGGACCAACATTTCTATGGATTTTATTCTTGGGTTACCTAGGTCCAAGAAGGGTCAAGATTGTATTCTTGTTGTAGTTGACAGGTTTTCAAAGATGACGCATTTCATTACATGCACAAAATGGATAATGCCACACACATTGCAGACTTATTTTTTAGAGAGATTGTTCACCTACATGGAGTACCAAAGAGTATTGTATCAAATCGTGATGCAAAATTTTTGAGCCATTTTTAGAAGACATTGTGGGGTAAGCTTGTAACAAAGTTGTTTTCTACAACTTGCCACCCACAAACCGATGGACAAACTGAGGTAGTAAATCAAACTCTTGGTACATTATTGCGTGCTGTTATTGGTAAGAACTCTAGAGCCTGGGAAGAATGTTTGCCTTTTGTGGAATTTGCCTATAATCGTGTTATTCATAATACTACAGGTTATTCTCCTTTCGAGCTTATTTATGGTTTTAATCCATTATCTCCTTTGGATTTAGCACCATTACCTATACAGGACAAGGTTAATTTAGATGGAAAAAAGAAGGCTAAAGTGGTTAGGCAACTTCATGAGAAAGCTAGGCTTAACATTGAGAGAAAAACCAAACAATATAAAATGCAAGCCAACAAAGGTCATAGGCATATCACTTTTGAACCTGGTGATTGGGTTTGAGTACATTTGTGGAAGGATAGATTTCCTATGCAAAGGAAATCAAAGTTGCAACCAAGGGGAGATGGTCCTTTTCAAGTGGTGGCAAGAGTCAACGATAATGCATAAAAACTTGACTTGTCAGGTGAGTATAATGTAAATACAACATTTAATGTTTCTTACCTTTCTTCCTTTCTTTTTGATGATGTAGGTGCTGATTTAAGGACAAATCATTTTGAGGAAAGTGGGACTGATGGAAGCCATATTGTACTAGCTCAAATCAACAAGAGAGTTGATGTTTTGCAAAACCTTGGAGGACTAATGATAAGGGCAAGGTAAAAGAAAATAAAGGAAGCTCTCAACAACTTGTTGTGCGACATTTACCATCAGGAAGTTGCTAGGTACAAGTTAAGGATGATGGAGGCTTCACCAGGGCTTGCAAATGTGTCATCTATGGAGGAATTTGAGAACCATAGCCTTGGGAAGGATGTTGGATTTGGGAGCCCATGTTTGGGCATTTAAATGGATTATTTTCATGGGTTATATTATTATGTAGTGGGTTGAACGAATTTCCTTAATAAACCCATCTTATTAACTAAGGTTTTTGGGGTATGAATTTTCTTAATAAACCCATCTTATTAGTTAGGGTTTTGGGAATACGAATTTCCTTAATAAACTCATCTTATTAGTTAAGGTTTTTGGGGATAGTATATAAAAAGGGCAAAAAGGGTGGCTGGAGGCTGAACAGATTTTTGATGAATGTATTAGCTATTTTCTCTAATTCTTTGAAAACTAATTCTAAACTTTCATACTTAAGTGTATTGGTTCAATAGACTTATTTTCTTCAACGTTATTATTGTTAAGAGTGACGTCTGAATCTTATAGTTCTAGTTCTTGATTGTTTATAACCATTGGGTCAGAACTCCAAATTCCTTAACGTTTATTAGAACGATCCTATACCAATATTGGTATTGGGTTCCGTTTACATATAATCGAAATTCGTATCACGACTCTCAACAAAAAAGCTTCTAGTGCACTTTAAAACATAGCAATCTGAATCAAGAACTAGTGACAAATCTCCAACAATGCAACAAATCAAGCCTGCATTAGGTACCATTAGTGCCCTTGAGAGATCATCTCTTTTCATATCAACATCCTCAACTTGTGGCTGGAAAGTAAAAAGATGAAAATGCAAAAGTCAAAAATATGCACTAAGAATTATCACAAAAAAGAACAAGAAAGTCCAATGTTTTAACATGTTAAAATATATTGGATAGAAAGAAAGCATCCAACAAAATGAGATTTACCACTAGATCAACTGATACTAGCGTTGAAATAATAGAGTGCAAGATATTACTGAGGATCACAAGTTTGGCAATTAAAAAGCATCAAAAACATCTAACAATTGCAGAGTTTTTCTTTTTTCTTTTTTTTTTTTTTTGCCGTTCTCTCTTAAAATTTATTCTCTCTTGAAGAGCTTCATTCTATGGAGGCTTAATATATCTTTTTGGAAAGGATTACATACTAATATGCCAAGAGGCATGATCCTGTGCCTTGTTATCCTTCTTTTTATCATCTAGTGAGGATTACAGATCAGCAGTAATCTGTAACTTCTTAAAAGGGGAAACAATGACAAGCAAGAAAAGAAAACAGTATCATTCCTTATTTCCTACACATGAAAACAGCTGAATGGCACTGCAGAAGCAAGCCGCCCACAGTCTGCATACACATAGACCAATGCACTCAGGACAGAATTCCTTCTACAAATTTCCAGAATTTATTTCCAGTTTCAAAAGTACATGGAAGACAAACCTTAGCATGATTGAAAGACTCAAATTCAGGTTTTGTTTTAAAACTTCTGCTAACTTCCATTAATAAACTAATGTCTCCAACAACTGCAATCGAATCAATGGTCAAGGTATTTTCAAGTTGTTTCAGATTCTGAACACACTAAAACATCTAAGACAAAGAAGAAAAGCTTAAGACATCCAAGAAAAAGAAAAGCTCAAAACATCTGAGAATAGGGGCATGCACAGTTAATTAACATGTACAGATAATTCCCATCCATTTCATAAACAATCACTTTCCTCGAAAGTCTTATGAGAATAGCTTAGACCATACAGAGGTACACATACCACAGAATAAGCATTAAAACTGAGCATTAAGCTTACATGTGTAAAATGAATAGGAAAGTAAGAGCCCAAAATGCCAAAAAGGTCACTGGCGTAACTAGCAATAGGGCCACAAGGATCTGCAATAGTATGATGCTTACTGGAAGTCTCAGTCAAGTTATTCAAAATATTAGCATTCAGAAGTTCAAGAAAGAATCAAACACATGGATAAACTGGATTAAATTGGCAGTCTAAACATCCTACCTTTCTATCTCGTTGCCCTAAAGACCAAATCTGCAGATTCCGTAAGTAAGAGATGACAAGAGCTTTTGCATTACTCAACGGTACCACCGCTTTCCTCTTCATCAGCGCCAAAACAACCAACAACCATGTAAAGCTCTCCAATCGGCCCGATTAAAGCATGACGTATCCAAATAATGTTATTGTAGTGCAACAAATAATAAATTAAACATTTGGGGAAAAAATAAAAAGAGTTAAGAATGCAAACTTAATAATCTTTTGTTTTGTAATCAGATTAAAAGAATGAGTTCAACGGTGTAAACTGGAACTTGCAGGTGCATGAACAGGCGAGAAAATTGTAAAAACACAAGGGAACGGATAGATTCTGAATAAATAAAATGAGGCAAAACTTCAGCATTGGACATCATAGGTACTTGCTTTATGCATCCTCGTGCTATGAAAGCAGTACCAAACATGAATGCTTCTTTGATGATAAACCATGGAAAGTCTTCACCGAAGACTCTCCCATGTGGACTATGGTGCTCAACAATGAAGACATACTCACCAATTGTTGTGTGAAGAATGTTATCAAGCTATGTACAGTAGCATCGTCCAGGGGCTTCGACAAAAGACGAGTAAGCACTTCTCCGAGCGAGCAGAAGAACACAGTTCAAGAGCTTTTCCCACCATTCTAACACACTAGAATCTCCAATTCGCGTGGTTGAATAAAATTGCACATAATAATTAATAATTACGCCTTGTACGAATAATGTTGTCAGTTGTAGTCAAATACATCTCCCATCTGACTCACTGGGTGCCGTATGAGGGAGCAGTGTGTTTGGATTTTGAATTTCTGGAGAGGATGGGGCTGCCTCCGGGGCTTGTTTGGTTCGCGTGATTTTCTAGTCCGGATCGAGTTTTACCCAACTTTAAACTCAGAAGAACGCGAGAGTTGGTCCACTCGGAACAGGAGTTATCAAGATCGTTGGGAGTCAGAAACGGTGATTTTGCACCGTTGAGATGTTTGGTTTGTCTTGCAATGATAAATTCAAGCCTCTAATATGCTATTCATTTTAATTCCTATCTTTATTTGGATTCTTATATTTTAATTCAAAATCTATTTAATTAATTTAATACCATTACAAATATTTATATAATTGTGTAAAACTTCTACTCCATTTTCACTTGGATTGTAAATACAATAAATTGGTCGTTAGTGCCATTAATTTTTAACTGTTTAAAAATATTTGGGAGGAAACTTCGAGTAAAAGTCGCTTACAGATTCAGCTTTTCGTTGCTCCACGGAACATTTTTATTTTAAATGGCTACCAGTCACCTTGTTGCTACAATGTGATAGTGTCTATCGGGCAGATGGGAGTTAATGTACACAGCCCAGACAAAATCAATTTTTTAGAAGATGGTATACTGGTCAGTTTACTGTTTAATTATGATATAATTAGACCTTATAGACTAGTTATTTTATTTAAATATTAGTTATAAATTATGAATTAATTAAATATTTATTTTATTAAGATAAATTTTAAAAATATTTACATTGAGCTACGATATTAGCTTTTTTTTGTTATGTGTGGGTTGAGTTTTGGGCCTTAATATTCGGTCTGTAATTTTTTTTTCCATTGAAGGGAAGATTATATAGCTTGGGAAGGGAGGAAGGAGGAGAACGAATTCAAACTCCTGTTTTCCCCTTAGTACAGAGTCTATGGATAAGTCAGATTAGATAGGTGGTATCAGGTTCATTTAATTATATTATCAATTTTTTGGTATAATTTTTTTTGTTAATAATTATTTTAATATTATTATTTATTGTCTATTATCACTATTTATTTATTTATTTTCACTAACAATTTCTTTTGTTTTTACAAGATCTTTATTAAGAAAAAGAAAAATAAGGAAAAAAAAGTGAAAGCAAATAGTAAACAAAGAAACAATAGATGGTGGGAAGGAGAGAAAAAGAATAGTGAGAGTAAGAACTAAGAAAAGGATAGACCGATAAAGAAATGATGGAGAGAATAAAAAGAAAAATAATTTGAACTGGAGGAAGGCAAGGTGGTCGTGACCCTGGCAGAATGGATTCCTCCGAAAAGTGGTGGCTGAAGTAATAGAAACATTACGAAGAGACGAAGACAAAAAGAGACTCTGTAATAAACAGGTAAGTTTACTTTTCTTTAACTAAATGATACGAAAAAGTAATAATTTTTTTATTTATTTATTATTATTTTTTAAAATAATATATAAAAATATTTTTAATAATTATATATAATTTATAAAAATTATTTAAATAATTTTAAAAAAAATTAAAAATTAATTTAAATATTTAATAAAAATATTAATATATAATAAATTTTATTATTTTATAATAAAAAGTGAATGATAATATTTTTATATAATTTTAAAAAATTTAATTTTAAAATTTAAAATAAAATAATTATTCTAATAATTTAATATATGTTATAAAAAAAATATATATATATATATATATATAAAGGATTTGTATTTTAAAATTCTATATGTATACTTTCTTGTAAAAAGAAAAAGTGTGAAAATATATATACTTTTTTGCAAAAGAAAAAAGTGCGGAAACCCTCATCCGGTACATAGAAAACTACGTATGATCACCTTGATGGCTTCTGGGTTCATTTCCGTTTTCTTTCAAGCCTCAGTTCTCCGGTTCTTAGTAAGGAGTCACCTATTATGCCCATCAATTACGTTGTTGAATGAGATGTTAAATACTCAACATTTCAACTCTTTTCTTATTTAATAAAAAAGTATAAGGTTTGAATGTCAAATTGTTGTTGCCAAGTGTCACAGACTTGGCCTTGTTCACCCAATGACCTGTGTGGCACTAGCAATTCACTTGATTCGAATGCTAGTTCAGCTTTCTCCGAAAGATAGAAAGATGTATATAAAGTAGACAAGAGATATGGAAAATTTGAAAAATACTATATTGCTTTAAGAATGCAAATACACTCTTACTTCCGATTGTCTACAAATGAGGTTCTTAAGGCTATATATAGTCATCCACCTCCTCAACAGAGGGTCAGAATCTATTTAATCTAACGGTCACTATCTTTTTTTTAGAGTATTCTACCTAACTCTACGTTCTATAAAAAGATAAGGGGGTTATCTACAAAATTCTAGAGGCTTCCACCTAATTTTGGAATTTTGGAGTGGTGGCTGGAATAAGCCTCTTTAAATAGCTCAATTTTGGGCAGAATTACGCAGCGTGTGACATTCTCCCCCACTCAATCTGGCGACGCCCTTATCGCATCCCTCTTATAAGCCTTAATCATATTGACATTACTCCATAAGGTTAGCTCGTGTTCCCAACTTGCCTCGCTATCAAGCAACCCTTTCCATTTAACAAAGTACTTGACATAATTTAGATGGGTGCCTCTCCTTGGAATGACACGATGCGCCAATATTTCTTCCACGTCACGATCTGGCATGGTTGTTATGGCTGTAGGGGCCCTCTTTGACTTGCCCCTACTTGGCTCCTCCTTATCATGATGGTAAGGGTTTAGCAAGCTAACGTGGAATACTGGATGCATCTCGAGGTGTGATGGTAAGGTTAATCAGTAAGCTAGTTTTCCAATCCTCTTCTTTACTGGGAAGGGTCCCTCATAACACCTTACTAGACCTTTATGCACCCTAGCAAACCTTCAGCTTTGATGGGGAAGGAGTTTCACCATCACTAAATCTCCTTCCTCAAACTCCAAGTGTCTCCTCTTAGTATCGGCCTATTTCTTCATTCGCTTAGTAGCCTTGGCCAAGTGTGCCCGTGCCATGTCGAACTTCTCATGCCAACCCTTGGCAAACTTGAATGTAGTAGGACTATGCCTTTTGTAGCCAACCACCAATGTGTGTGGAGTCAATGGTTGTAGTCCCATAACAACCTTGAACGGACTAGCCCCAGTTGACTCAGACTCGCTTTTTTGTAGATTGTATAAGAATTAGGCTATGTCAAGTAACTTAGCCCAATCACTCTGGTTGGCACTTACGTAATACCTTAAGAACAGCTCCAACAAGGCATTCACCCTCTCTGTTTGGCCGTCAATTTAGGGATGAAAGCTTATGGAAAAGTTGAGCTCAAATCCCATCAACTTGAATAACTCCATCCAAAATCTCCTGGTGAAACGAGTGTTTTTGTCACTAACAATTGTTTTCAAAATATCCTAATATTTCACCACATACTTGAAAAATAGGTGTGCTACATTTTCAGCTGTAAACTTTGAGGGTACAGGGATGAACACACCATATTTGCTAAATCTATCTACCACTACCATGATGTTGGTACATCCATTCGACTTCAGTAGACACGTGATGAAATCCATTGAAACACTTTCCCATGTTTTCTCCAGAATAGGTAGGGGTTCCAATAATCTCGATGGTTGGTGCTGCTCCACCTTGTCTTGTTGACATACTAGACACGTCTTTATGTAGAGCTCAATGTCATCTTGCATTTGTGGCCAATAATATACTCGCTCTACAAGTGCCAACGTACGACGTATACCCGGATGTCCTGCCCATGTTAAGTCATGGCACTCCTTAATAATCGCCTTCCTCAATCCTTGTCATTTTGGCATGTAAACTCTATTGCCTTTGGTAGTGAGCAATCCATCTACAAGCCAAAACTGACGTGTCTTCCCACTACTTGCCAATTCCTTCAAACTCTTGGCTTGTGGGTCATGCTCCAATCCCTCCTTTACTTATTCTACCAAAGGGAAGTTTGGACATATGATGGCAGCTAGTTCAGCCTTCCTACTCAATGCATCGACCACCAAGTTAACCTTGTCCGGCTTATACTCCATCACAAAGTCGAATTCTGCCAAGAATGCTTGCCACCTCACTTGCTTTGGCGTCAACTTCTTTTGATTGAGGAAGTAACTTGTGGCAATGTTGTTCATCTTCACGACGAACTTGGACCCCAACAAATAATGCCTCTAAGTTCATAGGTAATGCACCACTGCAGTCATCTTCTTCTCGTGGACTGTCTAACGGCGCTCAGTTTCATTCAACTTGCAGCTTTCATACGCAATGGGATGCCCCTCTTGTATTAACATACCACCAATTGCAAAATCTGAAGCATCGATCTGTACCTCATATGGTTTGGTATGGTCGGGAAGAGCCAACACTGGCTCATCAACTACCGCTTGCTTGAGCACTTCAAATGCTCTTTGGCATTTAGCATCCCAACTCCATGTTCTATTCTTTTTCAACAAATCAGTGAACAGAGTTGCAATAGAGGAGTAGCCCTTTATAAATCTTTTGTAATAATTGATGAGGCCTAAGAAGGATCGTACCTTAGTCACCTTCTTTGGTGGCTCCCAGTTATGGATGGCTTGCACCTTGGACTTGTCCAACTATAGTTTGCCTCCGTCGATGATGTGCCCTAAGAATATGACCTCTCGTTGAGCAAAGGCACACTTCTCTCTCTTCACATACAACTCATGTTCTCTTAGTATTTGGAAAACTTACCGTAGATGTTCAATATGCTTAGCGAACGTCTTACTATAGACAACGATATCATCCAAATACACTACGATAAATTTATCCAAAAACGACTCGAAGACTCGATTCATAAGAGTGCAGAATGTGGTAGGGGCATTAGTAAGTCCAAATGGCATAACTAAGAACTCAAAAGGGCCATACCTCGTAACACAAGCGATCTTTGGCTCATCCCCTTCTGCAATCCTCACTTGGTTATATCTCGATCTCAAATCCAACTTCATGAACCTCTATGCTTCACCAACTGATCGAACAAATCAATTATTAATGGAATGGAATATTTGTTCTTCACGGTTATTTTGTTGAGTACCTGATAATCGACGCACAACCGAAGTGACCCATCGTGCTTCTTTTGGAAAAGCACGAGTGCACCATATGGAGCCTTTGATGGTTGAACGTAACCCGCATCCAACAACTCCTTTAGTTGCCTCCTGAGTTCCTCTAACTCTGAGGGTGCCATTCGATAAGGCACCGCAATAAGTGGTCTTGCACCAGGGACCAATTCTATCTTGTAGTCCACCTCACGTTTAGGTGGGAGCTTCTTAGACAATTCAGGAGGCATCATGTCCTTAAACTCCTTCAAGACGTGAGAGGCTTCCTTAGGTAGGATATTTGACGAGAAAGTATCCTTTCCATCCTTTAGGGATACAAGAAAGGTGGGTTGCGACTTCTTTACACCTTTTGAAAGTTGTATGGCCGAAATTTGCCTAGATTAAAGGTTGGTCTCCCTAGCCAAAGGCACCATGCATGTATTGCCTTCCTCCAAGATGCACATTGTGTTGGCAAAAGGAATAAGCATGGCCTTAACGCAGTCCATAAACTCCATACCAAGCATGGGTACAATAGAAAAGTCTACAAGGTTACACCATTCACCCATACGTACCTCTATACCATGAGCAATGCCAAAAATTGACTTTGGCTCCAAATTTACTGCCTTGAGCCATCCTCGCTCCTTGTTGTATTTGATGCCCAACTGCCTTGCTTCCTCTTATTGGAGAAAGTTGTTGGAAGCTCCGGTATCCACTAAGGCTTTAACCACTTGATTACTCACCTTTGTTTCCACATATAATCATCCTTTCTTCTTGGTTTTAGGCACTTCGACCTTGGCTTTGATGGCATTGAGGATTTGTAAGGATCCCATCCTCGTCTCTTCACATTGCTGTTGTTCCTCTCTTTCTTCAACTAGGGCAGAAAGCTTGGCCTTCTTCTAGCAATCCCTGGCCTTGTGCGGCCCATCACAAAAGTAGCATTTGAGAGGGGGCCTGTCACTGCTTCGACCCTCCTTAGTGTTCTTCCCTTCATTAGGCCCATTAAACTTGTGAAAACGTCCTTTGTTCGAGGGTCTCTCTCCCCCACTCTTTCCCTTGCCAACCTTGTCATTATGAGACTTAGACTTTTCAAACTTCCTAAACTCTATTAGTGATTCAGCAATGGAAATAGCAGTGGCGAGATCTTGAACACCATGTCTTTGGATCTCCATCTTCGCCCAGTTTTGTAAGCCATTTTTGAATGCAAAGAATGCCTCCTTGTTGGGATAACCAAGAATTTCCAGCAACACTTCGGAGAATTCCTTCACGTACTTTCGTATGCTTCCCCTTTGTTAAAGACACCTTAGCTTCGCCCTCACCACTTCCTCGGCATTTTCCAGATAGAATCGCTACTTGAGTTCTTTCTCGAACTCGTCCCATGTGTTAATGATGCAAGTACCCCTTTCAATATCACTATACCTCCTTCTCCACCATACCATTGCGGTATCCATGAGGTATAAAGCGACACTATCAATCTTCCTGGCATCCTCCGTGACACCAAGTGCCTTAAAGTATTGTTCCAAACTCCATAGAAAATTATCAACCTCCTCCGTGTTCCTCGACCCATTATATGCCTTGGGTCTTAGGACATCCACTTTTGAAGAAGCTACAACTACCGTTGGCAAGGTGATGCTTCCACTTTGAGCAATTGCCTTTTTGCAAAGGACTAGCTCATCCTTGGTCTCCTTCAACTCGTTGGAGACTCTTTCGAGCTCTTCCTTCAACGTCCCAACCTCACAATAGAGGGCCTCTTCCAAGGTCTTCACTTGGTCTAGACACCTTGACAGGGCCTGGTTTAAGGCACCTTGCAACTCCTCACGAAGCTCTACACTCTCCTTCTCGAGCTCATCGATGCGTTGGTCTACTACCTCAAACTTCTCCTGCCCATCAGCCATGGCAAGCTCCACTTTTGCGAGCCTTGCATTGGTGTCTTCCAAGACATCCCTCGACCTTGATCTCCCTCTTTTTGGTTGCTTCTTAGCTTCCTCACCCACGTGGGTAGTCTCACTGTGTGGACCAGACATCTTTATCAACAGAGTGTGCTTGTAGCTCTGATACCACTTGTCACGGACTTGGCCTTGTTCACCCAATGACCTGTGTAGCACTAGCAATTCACTTGACTCGAATGCTAGTTTAGCCTTCTCTGAGAGCTAGAATGCTACTAGAAAAAGATAGAAAGATGCACATAAAGTAGACAAGAGATATGGAGGACTTGGAGAATACTATATTGCTTTAAGAATGCAAAAACACTCTTATTTCCGATTGTCTACAAATGAGGTTCCTAAGGGTATATATAGTCATTCACCTCCTCAATGGAGGGTTAGGATCTATTTAATCTAACGGTCACTATCTTTCTTCTAGAGTATTTTACCTAACTCTACATTCTATAAGAAGATAAGGGAGTTATCTACAAGATTCTAGAAGCTTCCACCTAATTCTGGAATTTTGAAGTGGTGGTTGGAATAAGCCTCTTTAAATAGCTCAATTTTAAGCAGAATTACGTGGCACGTGACACAGGTCATGAACTTTTATTTGACTTTTGGCCTACAAAATAATACCAGAGGAAGCTCAAATATAGACGAGGAACTGAGACTTTGTGTTTTATCTGAAAATGGCAAGCATGTAAAAGGAAAATTTTCAAAATTTGAAATTTTTGTTGGGAAAATTATTGATATTGTGTAACCCAATAATTTAGTTTCAAGATATATAATAAATTTCACATATTTTTAATATAAATTTATATTAAATATATATTTATAATTTTACTTTTAATTATAATATTTTATTAAAATATTATAAATATTTAATTAATAATTATAATAATATAATATATTATCTCATTTTAAATTAACTAAAACTAAATTTATGGTACAATAATTTTATTTTGGTTCTAACATTACAACAATTTTGATATTAAAATCTAACACCTTATGTCATTTATTTACTATAAGTCATATAACCTTTGAATTATTAGTAACAATTAATATTTGTTATATTTATTTATATCTTTTTACAAAATTATAAATAAATTATATTTATAAAGAAGAAGTTAAAATAAAAATACTCATCAAAATGAGTAGAAGTGTCGTTGCCGTCATTTTTAACAATCTACATCCCTTCCATTGGATAGTTCTGCAAAACTGTGATAGTTGGAGTCTATAGGAAAATAAGATGCAAGCAACTCAATTGTTTTTCTAAAATATTATTTAGTGCCAAACTAGAAGAAAATCTAGGAGACATTCAAGGAATAATATAAATAAGTAATGAAAGAAAAAAAAAACTTTAAACAAGGATTTCACACACATAATATATTACACTCAACAGCAAGAGTTAAAAAGCTTTTATTAGTAAAGGCAAAATTTACATTTTACATATCTATTATTTTTTACATTTAAGATTTCACTCTTTCATAATAACTACCTTACTAGAAACGATTTACCATCAAAACTAGCTCGCTACAAAGGTTCTTTGGAAACAAAAAGAAAATCTTAATATACATGTGGATTATTTGAACTAAAACTTTTTTGTCTATAAGATAAAAATCTTTACTAATTAACCAAAATAAGTTGTCTGGAATGTTTTTCATGCTTCCTTATGGCTATGATAGGAAGTTTTTATGAGTTTCTCATGGCAAAATTTAGCTCCATCAAATACTTTGAAAAAAATCAGAAGGCTTGGAATGTGAGAATGAGAAACATCTTTAATTGACTTATAGGTAAATTAGTACAGTCAAAATAAAAGATTCCATTTAATGTGAAAAAAGTAATGGCTTGCAGCAATAAGGCCAGCCATTTGCCTTTATGATTGATGACTCCTTCAACAGTCTCCCATGGCTGATGGTTCATTACAATTTTTTTATCGAAACTTTCTTGCATATACATAGAGAAGATTGATCTTATATCTCCAAAAATAATGTCATACTGTGATTAAGGGTCAATCTAATGAAAAAAAAAAAAAAAAAGAAACTTGTAAGATATTTACAAATATCACATATGCATATTTTATTTTTTAAATTCAAAATTTGACAAAACCATTAACTGAATATAAATTTAGTGTATAATATAAATAAATAATGAAAAAAAAATTGATTAAACAAAAATTTCACACACATAAAATGTTATACTTAGTGGTGAATTCATAAACTTTTGTCAATAAAAGCAAAATTCTCATTATGCATATTTATCATTGTTCACATATGAGATTAACTTTTTTGTTGGAGTTAGTTATTAGAAAAACTTTGTGGGGGCAAAAGGAAACTCATAATATATGTAGAGATGGATTAAGCAATAGCTTTAACTAAAATCTTCTTGTCTGCATAAGATAAAAATTTTTCCTTTTAACTCCATGTCTTCTTAAATAACTAACCAAAATAAATAGATCAAGATAATTTTTGGCAATTCTCTTTTGTCTTGACAAAGAAGTTTTTATGAGTTTCCCATAACAAAATTCAGCCCATCAAATACCCAAAAAAATCAAAAGGTTTGCGATGTGAAAATTAGAAATTATCTTTGTTAACTTGTGGGCAAATAAGTTCAGTTAAATTAGATGATTCTTGGAAAAGGCAATAAGGCCACCCAATCAGGTCTCTCAATTTCCTAAGAGAAGATAGAAAGGATTGTAGGCCAGATTCAAGGTATGCCAGTTGATTGATTCTACTCCACTTTCCAGATTGGGTTAGTGTAACATCTATATCTATCATTGGTGTCTCTTATATAAGAGAAAGTCACTCTAGTGGTCTGCCCCTGTAACTCGAGAAAGAATAATAGAATAAATGGCTCGACAAAACTGAGAGTAGATTAATCCCTTATATTATGAGATTCCCCTCGGCTTAATAAGGTGCGGCCTCTATAGTTGATGACCCCTTTAACAACCCTTTGATGGCTCATTTTAATTATTTCATTGAAACTTTCTTGCAAATACATAGGAAAGATTGATCTTTAATCTCCCAAAATTGTCATACTATGATGAAGGTTTTAGTCATCCACTTCATGTCATTGATCAATAAATTTACTTATTACTATGCCTATTTATTTGTACTATCGTAGGGATGTCTCACCAAAAAATAGCTAGACATCAATAGGATAAACAGCTTAATATCATAGTATAATGAGTTAAAAATGTTACTAAATCTCTCTTTTCACGTCATAATTAAAAAGTTACCCTATATATATAATGTAAAAATTATTAATATAATATAAAATATCTTATATATTATATAATAATTATTTATATTTAGTTGAATTCATTAAATTTTAACATTTCATAGAAAGGGCCACCGTTGCGACTGGAGCCACCGAAGAAATAACCTCATGATTTGTTCAGCTAGCAAAACTTATCCTCGACCCTGAGCGTGAATCCAAAAGGAACACAGTTTTTCAGGCCAACAGAGCGGGCAGTGGGCATTCGAGTCAACCGTGCGCGTGGGGTATCTTTTATTAATAATGTTATGTAATAAAGGGCAATGCGGTGGTGATGGGACGAGGGGCTTTCTTGGTTCGGGGTGGGCCCCCATCTATCCGCGTGCCAAGATTTCCAATTCCATCCGAAGCTAATCACGACAGTCCAAGCCAGAAATTCTCCCATGACTTCGACCGCATGTGGTAGTGGAATTCCAAGTCATCGGAAACATGTGGCTGTGGAAATTTGTAAGCTGTAACCAAACGAGACTGCTTCGGTCACATTGAAATCCACCATCTGCGCACATGACACGCCAGGGAATAGACAAAACTCAAGAGTAATATTAATGAGAAATTTCCACAACATAATTCTAATTACGGTCAACCACAGCGTTTCACAGTTCGTATTGGTGGAATCCCTAAGCCAAAAATGACGGAGATGGATTGTTGATTGGCTGGAGACGGTAAAAAAGTACAAAAACGCCAGTGATCGTAGAAAAAAGAAACGCTAAGAGGGACAAAACAACTGCAGAAATCGACCAAAGTTCAATGTGGCAAAAGGGAGCCGAGTTGACGACTAGCAAATAGCGTATGGCACCCCGCCAAGAAGGTAAGTATTTCCTTTTAGACATTTCAACATCTATATCATATAATTTTTTATATTTTTTTATATATAAATAGAAAAAATTTGTTTAATTAATTAATTTTAATAAATAAAATAAAAAAATTTATTTTAAATACTTTAAAAAAATAACTTATTAAATATTTTTTTTATTTATATAATTTTATTAATAATATATTTTTATATAATTAATTTAAAATATATAAAAATTTTAATTGAATCAAATACTAAGAAAAATTAAAAAATTTGAAAAGAGAAAATAAAAAATTATTTTTAATTGAATTTTGGACAAATTAGTCCAATCAAATTAAAATTTTTTTTTTCTTAGTGTGAAAAAAGTTGTGACTAATAGAGACTTCAACCGTCTTTATCATTGATGACCTTTTAACAACCTTCCCATAACAGATGGTAGATAGATCCATTTAATTATATTTTTATCAAAATTTTCTTACAAATACATAGAAAGAGATTGATATCAAAAATATTGATTTCAAAGGATATTTCATAAAACAAACTTTATCATGGTAACTCTTTCTTTTGTATTAAGCACTTGCCCTAGACTTATCACTAAACAATTATATTTGATAATGACATGTGTCATTACCTTCAAATTTCAAATGAGCAGATAAATCATTGTTAAAAAAAAAATTGACTATTAAATTTAAACTCAAATTATATATATATATAATATAAAATATTATATATATAATCTAAAATTATTTATATATATTTAAATTTATTTTTTAAAAAATTTATTTGTATTTACTTATATTTTTATTTAATAATCTTGTAGGTATTTCATTTTCACATAAAAATACTGAAAATTTTTTTTAGTTAATTTTGATAAATAAAACTAAAAGAAATTTATTTTAAATATCTAAAACAATATGAAATATTAAGTATTTTTTATTATTCATTTAATTTTTTTAATGACATATTTTTATATAATTAATTTAAAGTGTATATAAAATTCAGTTAGATCAAATACTAAAGAAAAAAAAAAAAGATGAGAAAATAAAGAATTATATTTGATTGAATTGTGAGAAATTAGTTTCATCAAATTAAGTTTAGTGTTGACAAAGTCCTAGCTTGCGACAATATGGCCTCCCACCATCTTTATGATTGATGACCCCTTTAATATTCCTCTCATGATCCGTGGTTCACTTAATTATTCTATCAAAAAATTCTCATAAATATACAACAAAATTGACCTTCTATGTTTAAAAATATTTCATACTTTGAAAAAGGGTCCAATAAATAACAAATACAAAAAAAAAAAAAACTCTTTAGGATTTGTCTAAAGATTTTATTTTTATTTTTATTAAAAAATATTATTAAATTATAATAATATAATTTTATCAATATAATAAAATTTTATTTGAATTAAAAATTCTTAACAAATACTTGTCATTACTAATAATATCTCTTATTTAATTTAATCATCCCTCCATAACTATTTTATAATTTACATAATTATTTTATTAAAAACTTTTCATATATTATAATATAAGGATAAAATGAATTTAATTTCAATTGCTTAAAAGTAACTTTACATACTATCAATAAGTGTCTAATTAAAGAAATAAAAAAAAATGACATTTACATTAAAATTGAATATGTGCACCTTAAACCTTACTGTTGACGGTTGAAGAAATGATGTTAATTTTGCCAAAGTAAAAATTCAAGTTGGCCAAAAATACACATTTCCATTTTCATACAATTGATCTTTTTATATTTTGAAGATGTAAATTTAATATATATATATTATATTTTTTATTTTTCTTATCTAACTTATTGTCATTATTTATATTATATAAAAAAACAAAATATTTGTTATAATTTTCTTATACTCTACTCTATTCTTAGTTTATTTAAATATAATGGATTAAAATAAAAAGAATATATATCAATCAATATTCATTCAAAATAATAGTATTGATTTTAAAAAAAAAAATTTTTTCTTAGTTATAGATAAATTAATTAAAACATCTTCCAAATTAAAAACACCTTATAGTTAAGAAATATAATAATCAGGTTCGTAGTTGCACATAAATATAATCCACCAGGCGACGTAAACACAAAGCTGAGGTATCTTGGATCTTAACCATCCTCTCAACCACCCTCCCCTTGTCTTATTGTTTTTTTTTTTTCTCCTTATCAATTTTTAAATTATAAGATCCACTGTGCTTGTCTCTAATCGGGAGGATTTAGAAATGTCTTATCCATTTTATCCCCTCTCCTTTACCCAATTAAATGATGGCTCGAATGTTATCATATTTTTTGTTTTAACAAAAGCATTCAATTTTTTTCTAAAATAAATAATTACCGAACAAATTATAATGTACATGACTAAACCAAAACTTGTGAAATACCTTCTTGTACCAAAGCTTGAGAGCATCGTTATCCTACGTAAAGAACACAAGCAGCCTCCTCAGACATCAACCTAAGCAGACGTATTCCTTAAGATCTGAGCTTTCACTTCCTTTGATCCATCAGTTTCTTTCCTTGCGTTACTATACCAATGGCTGGGGCACTTTTTTCTCTAGTGGGGGGCAGTTGGGCTCGATTATGGCTCGTGAGCTAGAAGAAAAGGTGACGCTTGTAGTGGGTGTTGAAGAAGTACAGAAGCTGAAAAGCAATCTCACTGCTATCCAAGCTGTGCTCGCTGATGCAGAGACAAGGCAAGTGAAGGAGGCCACCGTCAGAGATTGGCTGGAGAAGCTCAAAGACGTCGCTTCTGACATTGAGGACGTGTTGGACGATTGGGGAGCTGCAATTCTCAACTCACAGAGCAAACCTGGAGATGAACAGGATCCGCAGAGGCCTCTCAAGAATGTACGCTCCACCTTAGAGTCCGCTGTGTCATTTGGGAAACAAGTTGGTCCGCATCATGACCTTGCTAAGAAGATAAAAGAGGTGAATGGAAAGTTAGATCTTTTAGCCCAAGAGAAAGAACGCTATCAATTTTTTCCTACAAAGGAAACCCAACGAATCGAGAGACCTATGACCATCTCTATGATGGACACAACAGAGGTGAAGGGTGATAAAAAAAGATTAGTAAACATGTTGTTGATCAGACCTCCGTGTTCTCTCTCTGGTTGGGATGGGGGATTGGTAAGACAACTCTTGCCCAATTGGCCTTTAATGATGAAAGGATAGAGGCCTACTTTGATAAGAAAATATGTCTCAAATACTTTTGATGAGATTAGGATTTCCAAAGCAATTTTTGAATCTGTTTTGCGCTCTGCTCCAGGAGCCACAGAATTAGAGAGCTTGTTGCAAAAAATAAGAGAAAATATTAAGGAGAAAAAAATACTTCTTATTATGGACGATGTGTGGGAAGATAACTCTAGAAAGTGGGATCAGTTAAAACAATCTTTTAAGTTTGCTACACGAGGAAGTAAAATTTTGTTGAACACATGCAAAGACAATGTTGCAGTTGTTATGGGTTGTTCCAGAGATGATATTTTGAATGTAGGGCTTTTGTCTGATGAAGAATGTTGGTTAATTGTAAGTAAAATAGCATTTTTTAATAGGAGTGATACAAAATGCCAAGATTTAGAAAAGACTTTTGGCAGAGAAATATCAAAAAAGTGCATGGGTTTGCCTCTTGCTGCAAAGACTCTGGAGAATTTTGCTGTTTAGAAAAACTAAAGAGAAGTGATTTACGTAGTGAGGTGTGGGAATTAGAAGAAGGTAGAAGAGATATTATTGCTCCTCTATGGTTGAGCTATCATGATTTGTCCCCTGCATTGAAACGATGCTTCTCTTACTGTGCTATCTTCCCAAAAGATCATGAGATTAATAAGAGAAGGTTGATAGAATTGTGGATGGCTCAAGGCTATCTCAAGGAAGGACAAAGTGACAACTTAGAGATAATTTGAGAAAATTATTTTCAAAATTTGGCAATGCTTTCTTTTTTTCAAGCTTTTCAAAAAAATATATTTGATGTTCATATGATAGAAACCTGTAAGATGCATGATATGGTGCATGATTTGGCCCAATTGGTTGCACGGGATGAATGTTGTGGTGTGCAGGTCAACGGTCGAGTGGAGTCAATCATGGATTCTGTATCCAGGAAAGTGTGTCATTTAAGTTTAGAGTGCGCACCACCATCATCAGATAGTAGTGTGTCATCCTTCAATTCCTTTGACCATACTAAAAAATTACGAAGCCTTTCAATTAGCGGATTGCCGCTCACAACAACAGAAGAGTTATCAAGATTATTCAGTGAACCAACCCACGTAAGATCGTTGAGTCTCAGACGCTGTGATCTTGCAGAGATCCCTCACTCCATCCGTAAATTGGTACAGTTGAGGTGGCTTGATCTGTCTTGGAATGACCAATTGGAGCAGTTGCCTGAAACACTATGTGAACTGCATAGTTTGCAGACCATAGATGTTTCTCTGTGCCTTGGATTGTAGCAGTTGCCTCTTGGGATTGGAAAACTAATTAACTTGAGGCATCTTTATAATATCTGTGGTCCTAGTAGGTTGACAAAAGGAAGTGGGCAATTAACTGGTCTGAGGACATTGGAGGTGGTCGATGTTGGCTGTGATGATGATGATGCATTTTCTCTTGGCGATCTGAAGAACCTCAACCAACTTCGGGGAAGTCTTGTTATACATGAATTGGGTGCATATAATCGCCATGTGGGCGAGGCTAAGCAAGCAGAGCTCAAGAAAAAGGAAAACATCACTCAATTGCATCTTTTCTTTAGAGTGGTGTCAATCGTGTGATCACTTGCCTTCATTGGGTAAGCTGCCGTGTCTTGAGACTCTTGAATTGGTGAGAATGGATGGTGTTAAAACAGCAGGGCAGGAGCTTTTTTCAATAGAAGCTCAAATTGGTGACAGTAAAAGTGAGATATCCGCGTCATCATCTTCTTCACCGGTAGTCGTTGCTTTCCCCAAACTGACAACACTCGGATTCTCTTTCATGTTTAACCGGGAAGAGTGGGATGATTATTATAAGGATAATTATATGATGATACCACAAAACCTCCTATTATTATAATGCCATCGCTTCACTCTTTGAAAATTTGGGACTGCCGACAGTTGAAGGCACTTCCAGATTATATTCTGCAAAATACATCGCTTCATATACTGTACATCATTAATTGCAATCTTCTAGAAAAACGCTACAGGGAGAAGGGAGAAGATGGGTCTAAAATCCTTGACATCTCTCATGTCACAATCATTTGAAAGGACGAAACAAAGGTAAAGAAAACGCAGTAATTTTATTTATCTCTTTTTATTTGATTTGATTTTATATGTGCTGTCAATTTAATTTTTTATTTTTAAATTATTTTTTAAAATTTATTTAAATTAATTTTTATATTAAAATATTTCTTTACATAAATTATTAGACTTTCTTTTACCTATACATTTTACCCACTACCACGCACACTCTCTCTGTTTTATTTTGTACTGTATTCTCTCACTTTAGACACACCCTTGAAAAGGAAGAAGAATTGAGTTTTAATTTTTTTTTAAAATATTTTTAATTAAAAAATTATTATGGAGGTTGTTTTTTAATTGAATCATAGTTTCTTAGAGTTTGGTTCATTAAAAACTAATTGCTTGTAACTGTACTTCTTTGAAATTCCTTTCTTTTTCTTCTTCTTCTTACATTTCATGATGATAAGGCTTGCTTTGTAGTATAAAATTAGACATTATTTTTTTAAATTTTCCCTTTTATTTTCTTTCTAAAAAATCCATAATTTATGCATGCTTTTCCGGTGGATTTTAATATTGTCCTATCATATTGCAAACACTTCCCACAAAGGCTTGGCTTAAAGTGAAGAAAGTCATTGAAGGAAGATCAGGTGATGAGGTTGAACATTTCCCAATGCCTTCAAGATCGACTATAAGAAATAGACCAACTATTGCCATAACTGTAGGAGGTTTAGGTGTAAGGCTAACAGAATTGTGTTTTTGTGTAGATTATATACTATTTTGGATTGTAACTATATTGTGTACCTTTAACTCTATGGTAACTTTCTGGGCACTTCAAATTCTAAGGTGGCAAGAATAGATGAGGACAATAGCCCTAAAAGACATTTGCAGGTTAGCCAGTGTAGTGGAGCTGAAGATGACATGTCTGAATGATTGGTCATGATGCTAATGCCGTTGAAGATAATTCAAAACCTGTAGTGAAAATTATCAACCCAAGTCATCTAATATAGTTGTATAACTCTTTTATTTTCACGTGTGAATGTAAAAATAAAGTTGTATACCTCTGATAAGCCCAAACTCTATGATACGTGAGTTTTAAGTACTAAAAAGGTTTTTTTATAATTTAAAGTTGACTTGAAAATATAAAATTTTTTAATACTATTCAAGATAAATGATGAAAGAAAATTATATAAAAAAATTAAAAATTATAAAAATAATTATATTTTTTTATTTTTTAATTTATGAAAATATTTTTATAAAAATTTATATTTAAATTAATAAATTTTATTTTTTCTTAATTTTTTAATTTATTGTAATAAAAAGTATTAAAATTATCTTTTTAAAATTATTATTTATAAAATGGTGACTAAATTAACTATTTAAACTAATGTCTAACAAATGTTCTAATGCAATAAATATGCAATAAATACGGCATGTGTCTCATTGATAATTGTCTCACCTTTGTAGAACCATCCATTTCCAACAAATGAATTGCCGCAACCCATCTAGACGAAGGAACAAGAATTTCCTCATTAGAGCAGACAAATGTAATCACAACTAATTAAAGCTGCATGCATTTAATTTAGAATGCCTCAAATTCCTCCTTTTTACTTTCCTCTAACGAGGTCCCATATCTTGGAATCATGAAATAAACTCCTACGTGACCTTGTTATTACACCAAGTCCCGCCCTTCAAAACGGTAATCCTAATGCACAAGCCTCACATATCATAAATTTCGGGGAAAAGGGCAACCCGTAAACCAAATGTAACAATACAAAATGAAATAACCTCCCTCCAATTCCAATCAAGGTTTCCAATTTAAAAATTTTTCAGTCATGTAACTATCTGTAATTCTCACCAATTTGAAAGCAAAACCCCAAAAAGAGAGAGAACAAACCTGAAAAGAAAAACAAGTACACGGTTAAAACATATAAAACAGTTGAAATTCATTAAAATCAAAACAACGCGTTTATGCATCATTCCTGTACAAAGCAAGGAAAAAAAAAAAGGATAAATGCAGTACGAAAGCTGTCTTTCTATAACTTTCTCAGGAACCAAACAGAATCAAAGAGTAACTAAATGAAATTAAGGAAAAAGAAACAGAAAATCAAAAATCACCAACAATAAATTAATAATTCGTACACAAATAATCATGAAAATTCTTAGTCTTTCTATTACTTTCTCAGTAACCAGATTCAGAAAAAAACCAACAAAAAAAGAGAAAAATCCAAAATCACCAAAAAAAAAATAATTCGTTCACAAATAACGACGCGTGTGCTATAACTGCATGTACGGAACTGCGAACGATTTGTGCACATCGATAGATAGAAGGTGACCTGGCGCGTGAGAGACGAGAGTCGGACTGGAGAAGCAAAAGCCGATCGATAAGCGCATCTTCTCCTTCTTCTTCTTCTTGATCCGTAACGTTCCGTTGATTACCGGTCTCCTCGCCGGAAACTGCCGGTTACTTCTTCTTCTTCGCCTTCACGGACTTCGAGAAATTTCCTTCTCCGGTCTTGATATTGCGGTTGCTATTTGGTATGTCTCACAGCGGTTTTCTCTCCGATCTCACTTCCCCTACGTTTCACGGCATTTCTCGCTCGCCAAACACACTCTGACGCACTCGGCGCGCGTGAGAGGGCGTTGTGTTTAGATTTTGAATTTATGGAGAGGCGGGGACTGCCTCTGAGGTTGTTTGGTTCGCATGCTTTTCTCGTCCGGATCGAGTTTTACCCGACTTTAATCTCAGAAGACCGCGGGACATGGTCCGGTTCGGGTAATTTCATATGTACTTCTCAAATTTATATTTAAAAAATTCGAAATCAAATAAAAAAATATTAGTCGCTAAATAGAAGGATGATTTGTTATTTCTTTTTTTATTATATTTTTGTATAATTAATTTTTTTACAAAATATTGTTGTCATTTATATCTAATAATAACTTTATACGTGCAAATAAAATATTGAAAGACAAAAAATATAATGATTTAAACTTGGGCGTATGAGTCATTTCCATCGGGTTGCTTTATCCTCTGCTTAAACATCTTTTCCTTAATTTATGCTAAAATACTAGGATATCAAGGGGAAGCGCTTAAGCTTCTCTCTATGTACCTACACGCTTTTTCTGTCCAAGCGGAGCGTGTATGCCACGCGCTACTCAAAGTATAAACGATTTCTTCAACAGGATGGCAACTCACCAACGCATGCCTTTCTGAAATTTTCATTGCTGACATTTGTTTTCTTACATCCCCGTCTCAAAACATCAATCTCACGAGTCATAACTAATCATAGTTTAATATCCCCGAAGAAAATAAGTCCCAACAAAAAAAAAAAAAAAATTTAGGCACCGACTTCACAAAAGAAAAAGTTCAAATTACTTCATTTTAATTCAACGAAAGAAAAAAAAAAAAAACTCTTATGAAAATTTTTTATTCAATTTTTTTTAAAGATTATTTTTTACATTAATATTATTAATTAAAAATATTTTTAACTTTTCATTAAACATTATATCAGTGACAAACATTTATATTTAACAATATTAATATAAAAAATAATTTTAATAAAAAAAAATCATTATATCAAAAGTTTTATAATATGGGAAGTAATTTTGACAAATAAAAATTTAATTAAAAATTATTATAATTTAAAAAGATAATTTTTGAATTAATCTTTCACCTTTTTTTCTTATAATTTAAGACAAATTTATAGACCCATAAAGTTAACTTCACCAAACACTACCAGGGTTTGAACAAAACAAAGAGAAAATATGGTTATTCGAAAAAAAATAAAAAATCAAGAGAGAGCTTATGAACTGCTTCCCAGAAAGAAGGCAGTTGGTCAAGAACTTCCTTGTCCAAATGGTCACAACCTTATATGCCATCATTTTAGCTTCAATTAGCAAAAACCACCACCTAAGTTTTCTTGCAGGTGGCAAGTTGTGGTGAAATGGGGTTGGTGTTCTCTCAGCTAGATCCCTTAATATTTTATTTATATACAAGGGCATTACTATCATTTCACGAATTCCATCCATTTTGACTCACCTTTGTTAGTCATAGTATGTTTTTTTATATGTTTTGTAATAAAAACAAAGCTTATGATATTAAGGGTAAATTTTGCATAATTAATAGATGTTAAAAATAATTTTTGGTTATTGGAAAACTAAAACAAATGTATAAAATAAAGGTTTAAAACATTTGTAATGAAAAGGGTTGGAAATCCATGATCAATTTTCTTTGATATTCCAATCTTTCAGTCTAATATTGTCATGTTTGTTTTGCATGTCAATCATCTCTTACCAAGATGAATGGGCATTTATCATAATTTTCCTTTTTTTTTTTTTTTTTTGTTTTGGGTTATTAGAAGTGGCATTACAGGTCAACTTGTATCTATTATATTTTCACATTTTTCTTCAATTGAGTTGAGATTTATAAAAAAATTAATTATTATTTAACCTAACCCAAAAATCTCTTATCTGAATTCATATCACTATAGGTGCTTGACGCATCACCACATCTTTACATTTTCAAGTTCAACCTAACTTGTCTTATATTTTTTTTATTTTAAGGAAATGGACCAATTTGGGTAAAGCTTTGTGCAAGCATACGGGTGAAATGGACCAATATTTTGAAAAATTAAATTCAATAATTAAAAATATAAATTTTTTTAAAAAATTCACATTAACAATGTTGAGGTATTATGCCAATCATTATTTTGACTTCATATGGTGTCTAATTAGATGTAGTGTGATGAATTTAATGAAAAAGTGAGGTGATTGATATAGAATAGGTAAACCAAAACTTCTTGGATCAAAAAAGCCACAAAAAATTCAAAGGAAGATTCCAAAAAACTTAATTTTTACATATAATTTCACTATTTAGCATCATGTGAAATTATTTTAGAATTGTATTAACTATTTAAAAATTTTAATTTTTTTATTTTACATATTTTTTTATTTATATTAAAATATTTTCTTACTTAGTTGGGTGATTTTACCTATAAATATGTGTAAATTTAAAAGTTGAATTAATTTAAATTTAATTCAAGTGAATAAATATTTCAATAAAAATTTTGGTTTATTTATATCATTCTCTTTAAAAATTATTATTTTCTTAGGTTAATCAAGTATTAACCTTTTTTTCGCTAAAAACTGCGTCAAGTGACATCAGAGTAGGACTCGCCTGTTCTGATGGCAACATGAGATGGAGGGAATAACAATAATCCTACTGAAGAAGATTAGGGGATGTAGGTCATCTAGTCAACTATTCATGACTAGGAGGTGGCACTACAAAACCATGGCCAAAGGATTAATCGGTTGGAACATAGATTAGAAGTCATCAACAAATTGACTCAAATCTCTCTTGGTGGAAGGTGCCAATAGGTACAGAAGAAATGAAAGGAATTAGATTGGAGATTTTGCTCACGGTCAACCTCTCACTCAACCTGTTCTTGCAAATTTGCATATGCGTCAAATTTACATGATAGATTTTGATGATGAAACAAATGTACATATGTATTAAGCTTACATAATAGATTTTAGTGATGATGATGATGGATTTGATGAATATCTGACCTCGACCTCTTCGAACCTCAAATGAATTTCAGCTAAAGGTATATATTTTTATATTTAATGGTGAATTGAATATTGAAAGTTTTATGGATTGGTTAGTCAAAGTATAAAGATTCTATGATTATATGGAGATATCTAAGAATCAAAAAGTTAGATTGGTAGCTTGTCGACTAAAAGGAGGAGCCTTTGCTTGGTGGGAACAATTGAAGGATCAAAGGAGAAGAGAAGGGAAAGCTCCAATTAAAAGCTAATATAAAATGAAGCAACTATTAAGGGGGGCATTTCTTCCTCCAAATTATGAGCAAATCCTATTCTAGAATATTAACATTGCAGCCAAGACAATTGGTCAATTCATGAATACTCAACAAAATTTTTCAGATTATCTGAACACAACAACCTAATGGAATTAGAAAGCCAATAAATCGTGAGATACCTTGATGGACTAAAACCAGCTATCCGAGAGAAAATTGGAGTTTAAATGTTCATGGATGTATCTGAGGCTAGGAATATGACGTTGAAAGCTGATATCATGTTATAAGAAAGGAGCAAGGCTGAATCTTCTCATAAATTTTATATTGATTCCTACAAATTTGTAGTGGAAAAGGAGAAACAGAAGGCCCCAGGTCAACCAAAAAAACCTATACTTAACAAGATTGTAGGTAAATAGCCATGTGGAGAGAAAGCTACAATTTAGAGTGTTAATCCTTACGAAAAGTGTATACTTTACAAGTGCTTAAAGTGCAATGAGGTAGGTCATTATTCTAGTAATTGTCCACATCAGAGGACAATAAATGTAGTAGAGTAAAGGGGAGCAATTGGAGTTGAAGAGGATGAAGTCTATTGTTGCCTAGATGGCAAGGAGTGTGAGTATGAGGTTGACAAAGTTATGTATATGGTGAGAAAGTTGATGTTAGCTCTTAAGTAAGAGGATGATACTAAACGAAATAAGTTATTTCATACTAGGTGCATAATTAATAACATTTTATGTAATTTAATTATTAATAGTGGAAGTTAAGAAAATATTATTGAGATAGAAATTGTTAAGAAATTGCAACTACCAGTAGAAAAACACCTAAGTCCATACACCATTGGGTGGATTAAAATGGTGGGAGAACCCTAAGTAATGGAATGATGCAAGGTTCCTTTCTCAATTTACAAGTATATAAATGAGGTTTATTGTGATGTGGTAGATATGGATGCTTGCCACTTATTGTTTAGACGACCTTGGCAATTTGACGTTGATGCTCAACACCTAGGCCAAAATAATGTCTACAAACTTGAGAAAGACAGGATAAAATATACATTGCTACCTATAAAAGGAGGATCTTGAACCAAGACTTCTCAAGTGAAAGAAAGAACTTTTTTAACAATCACCCACTCAAATCAAGAGATGAAAGCTACCATTAAAGAATTAAAAGAGGTGCATGTGCTAATAATAATAGGTGAAGTAACCAACAGTCCACAGACAGAGCTTCAAGAACCAATCAAGTTGTTATTAGAAGAATTCAATGAAGTTGTACCTAAAGAGTTACCAGATGGGTTGTCGCCAATGTGCAACATCTATCTTTAAATTAATTTAGTTCCTAAAACTAGTCTCCCTAACTTGTCTCATTACTAGATGAGCCCTAACGAGTGTGAGGTCTTAAGGGAGAAGGTAAAAGAATTGCTATGAAAGGGACATATTAGAGAGAGATTAAACCCATTGTGCAGTACCAACCTTATTAACTCCAAAGAAAGATGGGAGTTGGTGGATGTGTGTTGACATTCGGGCCATCAACAAGATTACCATTGGGTATAAGTTTCCAATTCCTAAACTAGATGACATGTTAGACCAACTGGAGGGATCCAAGGTGTTTTCAAAGATTGATCTTCAAAGTGGCTATTATAAAATCTGACTCAAACTAGAAGACGAGTGGAAAATTGCATTCAAAACTCAAGATGGTCTTTATGAGTGGCTGGTGATGCCATTTGGTCTCTCTAATGCCTTCAACACCTTTTATGAGGTTGATGAACCAAGTATTACACCCCTTTATTGACAAGTTTTTGGTTGTATACTGTGATGATATTCTTATTTATAGTTGATTAATGGAGGATCATGTTTTACACTTGAGAAAAGTATTAGTGGTGCTGCAAGAAAATAAGTTGTAGGTGAATTTGAAGAAGTGCAGTTTCATGGTTGACAAGTTACTCTTTCTAGGGTATGCAGTTAGTTTAACTGGTATCTTGGTTGATGAGGACAAAGTGTAGGCTATTTGAGATTAGTTTACTCCCAAAACAGTTAATGATGAGCAAACTTTTCATGGCCTAGCAACCTTTGATTAAAGATTTATCCATAATTTTAGTACCATCATGACATTTATCACTGAGTGTCTTAAGAACGGTAAGTTTCAGTGGGGAGATGTTGAAGAACAATGTTTTGCTCTCATCAAAGAGAATTTATTGCTTTCATCAAAGAGAAATTATGTATAAATCCAGTGTTAGCCTTGCCCAATTTTGATAAATTATTTGAAGTTAAGTGTGATGCCAATGGAGTTGGATTTGGTGTTGTTCTTTCATAATAAAAGTGGTCAGTTGTATATTTTAGTAAGAAACTTAGTGATGCTTAACATAAGTGGTTGACCTACAATAAAGAATTCCATGCAGTTGTAAGAGCTTTAAAGCATTGGGAACATTACCTGGTAGGTCGTGAATTCATTTTATACTCAGATCACCAAGCTTTAAAGTATCTCCATAGTCAGAAGTGAATTAATAATGACATGTATGCGAGGTGGTCCTCCTTTTTACAAAAGTTTCCTTTATGACTATTTTATAAGGTAGGACAATAGAATAAGGTTACTAATGTCTTAAGCAGGAGAGCATTATTGTTAATCATGTTTTGTAATGAAATTGTGGGATTTGAATTTCTTTGTGAATTGTTTGAGTACAATGAGGACTTTGCAATAATTTGGGAGAAATGTGTTCAAAAGTAACCTGTAGATGACTTCCATGTTTATGACAGCTATCTGATGCGTAAAAATCAACTTTGTATTCCACGTTCTTCATTGAGGGAGAAACTTGTTCGTGATTTGCATAGAGGAGGTCTTGCAGGTCATCTTAGGTATGACAAAACAATTGTTGCTGTCCAAGAATGATATTATCGGCCACAGTTGAAGAGGGATGTTGGCAAATACGTCCAACGACACTATGTTTGTCAAACAGCTAAGGGTCAGTCATAAAATATTAGACTCTATATGCCTTTACCTATTCCAGATAATATCTGGGAAGACCTATCCATGAATTTTATCTTAGGCTTACCTCGTACCCAATGTGGTATGGATTTTGTGTTTGTTATTGTTGACAGGTTTTCCAAAATAGGTCATTTTATTCCTTGCAAAAAAACCTTTGATGCATCAAATGTAGCTCAATTATTCTTTAACGAGAGAGTATGCTTACATGGTGTGCCCAAAACCATCACCTTTGATCGTGACTTTAGGTTTTTCAGTCATTTTTTGATCACTTTACGGGAGCTATTTGATTCATTTTTGAATTTTAATAATACAACTCACCCTTAGATAGATGGTCAAATTGAGTCACTCAATAAGACTTTAGGCAATCTCATTCAAAGCATTTATGGAGATAAACCAAAGTAATGGGACTTTGCCCTAGCTTAAGTAGAATTTGCCTATAATAATGCAGTGCACAGTGTAACAGGGAAGTCTACTTTCTCTATTATTTATACTAAATATCCCCAACATACTTTAGATTTGGTGAAACCTTCATGAGTCCTAGGTCTTAGCATTGTTATTAAGAATTTTGCAGAGTAGTGCAATCTATCCAAACTGAGGTGAAACAAAAATTAGAGATTGCCAATGAGAAGTACAAGAGAGTTGCCAACAAAAGGCGAAGGAGCTAGTTGTTTCATGTATGGTCCTTATCATGTGTTGAAAAAAATTAATGACAATGCCTATGTTATTGATCTATCTAAGGAATATGGTATTTCAAGGACCTTCAATGTTGTAGATATTTATCTATTCTATTCAACCGATAAGTCTCTCTATCCAAAGTCTAACTTGAATTTAAGGTTGAGTTTTTCCTCAGTGGAGGGGATTGATATAAAATAGGTAGCCCAAAACTTCTTAGACCAAAGGGACCACCAAAAACTTAAAGGAAGATTCCAGAAAACTTGACTCTTATATGTAATTTCACTATTTAGGCATCATGTGAAATAATACTAGAATTGTACTGACTATTTAAGAATTTTAATTTATTTTATTTTACATATTTTCTTATTTATATTAAAATATTTTCTTAATTAGTTAAGTGATCTTACCTATAAATATGTGTGAGCCCAAGGGCCAAATCAATTCAAGTAAATAAATATTTCAATAAAAATCTTAATTTATTTATATCATTCTCTTTGATAATTATTGTTTTCTTAAGTTAATTGAGTGCTAGCCTTTTCTTCGCTAAACACTATGTCAGTGATGAACATTTATATCTAACAATATTAATATAAAAAATAATTTTAATAAAAAAAAAAGAAAAATCATTATATCAAAGGTTTCATAATGTGGGAAGAAATTTTGACAAATAAAAATTCAATAAAAAATCATTATAATTTAAAAAGATAATTCTTGAATTAATCTTTCACCTTTTTTCCCCTTAGCTTAAGACAAACTTGTAGACCCATAAAGTTAACTTCACCAAACACTACCAGGGTTTGAACAAAACAAAGAGAAAATATGGTTATTCGAAAAAAGATAAAAAATCAAGAGAGAGCTTATGAACTGCTTCCCAGAGAGAAGGCAGTTGGTCAAGAACTTCCTTGTCCAAATGGTCATAACCTTATATGCCATCATTTTAGCTTCAATTAGCAAAAATCACCACCTAAGTTTTCTTACAGGTGGCAAGTTGTGGTGAAATGGGGTTGGTGTTCTCTCAGCTAGATCCCTTAACTTTTTATTTATATACAAGGGCATTACTATCATTACACGAATTCCATCCATTTTGACTCACCTTTGTTAGTCATGGTATGTTTTTTTATATATTTTGTAATAAAAACAAAGTTTATGATATTAAGGGTAAATTTTGCATAATTAATAGAGGTTAAAAATAATTTTTGGTCATTGGAAAACTAAAACAAATGCATAAAATAAAGGTTTAAAACATTTGTAATGAAAAGGGTTGGAAATCCATGATCAATTTTATTTGATATTCCAATCTTTCAGTCTAACATTGTCATGTTTGTTGAAAACTTACATGTCAATCATCTCTTATCAAGATGAATGGGCATTTATCATAATTTTCCTTTTTTTTTTTTGTTTTGGGTTATTAAAAGTGGCATTACAGGTCAACTTGTATCTATTATATTTTCACATTTTTCTTTAATTGAGTTGAGATTTATAAGAAAATTAATTATTGTTTAACCTAACCCAAAAATCTCTTGTTTGAATTCATATCACCAGAGGTGCTTGATGCATCACCACATCTTTACATTTTCAAGTTCAACCCAGCTTGTCTTATATTTTGTTTATTTTAAGGAAATGGACCAATTTGGGTAAAGCTTTGTACAAGTATACGGGTTTGCTCTCGTCCTCAGCATGCTTTTGTTACCCATAAAAACTTTAAGTTAGTGAAAACTGAAAGCAATCTAAAGACAAAGTGGTTCTATGCTTCTAACACAACTTCTTGTGACAACCTTTCTTTTTTGTATTTAAATTTTAGTGACTTTGTTATCCTTTTCTAACCTTTTAGTCTCCTTTGTAGCCAAAAGACAAAAATAAAAATAAAAACAAATGAAGTGAGAGAGTTTAACAAATAAGACCATCCACTTTTATAATATAAGCAATAGTCTATGATATTATGACTATTATTGTTATTGCATTACATCTAAAATGGTTAGACAAATTTCTTTAAAGAATAAAGTTGAAACCTAACAAATTTAAGATGTATCAATATAAAGTATGAATGTGGACACAACAACATAGATACAACACGACATGATATAGACACTGTGATACACTAATTTTAAAAATACAAGGACACAGATAGGGTTACGACACTAATATATATATATATAAGAATTACCATAAATTTTATTTTTTATTTCTTATTTACATTTTATATTTATTATGTCATTTTTTCTATGTGTTATTATCTAGTAATTTCAATAATAATTTTTAAAATTACAAAATTATTCCAAGTGTGTCTCAAATATATTCCTAACATGTTGAAGATGTGTCCAAGACATATCCAATTTTTTCTTTTTATTATTATTATTATTTTGATAGGCACATTTATCATTTGGTGTATTTTGACACCTTTATCAAGAAAGAAATAATAGACTTTTGAAGTAAGGCCGCTAGTGTAAGAGTGGTTTTTAATCACATCATCTTTTCTCTACGTGCTTGGGGAATGACATTCAATATTTTTGATGATGAGATAATTGTGAATTTTCCTAAATAATGTATTGGTTGTAGTATTTCTTTGAATTGAGATTTATTTTTAGTTGCTCCTTATGTACACTAGCTTAGTGTACTTATTAAGATTATCTTTGTATCTAGGGAGTGCTCTTTCTACCAGGCATTGTTATTTTACATAAATAAATCTTCTTGACTTAAAAAAATAAAAAAAAGAATAGAATGCAGAAGATACCCATTTAGATTTCAAAGTGAAATATGCTTTTCTTCTCATGTAACTTTTTGATTAAATTCCTTTTGAAGTGAAATGTGTCCCTTACTCTCCACCATAAGGAGGGGCTCTGCTATATCTTATATGACTAGTGATACGAACTCTGATTATATGTAAACGGAATCCAACACCAATGTTGGTATAGGATCGTTCTAACAAAGGTTAAGGGGATTTGAAGTTCTGACTCAATGATTATAAACAACTAAGAACCAGAACTATAAGATTCAGATGCCACTCCTAACAACAACAATGTTGAAGAAGATAAGTCTTATTAAACCAACATACTCAAGTATGAAAGTTCAGAATTAGTTCTCAAGGAACTAGAGAAAATAGCTCATATATTCATAAAGATGGGTTCTGTCTCCAGCCACCCTTTATGCCCTTTTTATATGCTATCCCCCAAAAACTCTAGCTAATAAGATGAGCTTATTAAGGAAATTCGTACCCCTAAAACCCTAACTAATAAGATGAGCTTATTAAGAAATTCGTACCCCTAAAAACCCTAGCTAATAAGATGGGTTTATTAAAGAAATTCGTACCCCCAAAAACCCTAGCTAATAAGATGGACTTATTAAGGAAATTCGTTCAACCCACTACATAATAATATAGCCCATGAAAATAATCCATTTAAATGCCCAAACATGGGCTCCCAAATCCAACATCCTTCCCAAGCCCATGGTTCTCAAATTCCTCTACAGATGACACATTTGCAAGCCCTAGTGAAGCCTCTATCATCCTTAACTCGTACCTAGCAACTTCCTGATGGTAAATGTCGCACAATAAGTTGTTAAGAGCTTCCTTTATTTTCTTTGACCTTACCCTTATCATTGGTCCTTTAAGGTTTTGCAAAATATCAACTCCCTTGTTGATTTGAGCTGGTACAATATGGCTTCCATCATTCCCGCTCTTCTCAAAATGATTTGTCCTCAAATTAGCACCTACATCATCAAAGAGAAAAGGAGAAAGGTCAAAAACATTAAATATTGCACTCACATTATACTCACCTGATAAGTCAAGTTTATATGCATTATCGTTAACTCTTGCCACCACTTGAAAAGGACCATCTCCCCTTGGTTGCAACTTTGATTTCCTTTGCATAAGAAATCTATCCTTCCACAAATGTACCTAAACCCAATCACCAGGTTTAAAAGTGATATGCCTACGACCTTTGTTGGCTTGTGTTTCATATTGTTTGGTTTTTCTCTCAATGTTAAGCCTAGCTTTCTCATGAAGTTGCCTAACCACTTCAGCATTCTTTTTCCCATCCAAATTAACCCTATCTTGTATAGGCAATGGTGCTAAATCCAAAAGAGATAATGGATTAAAACCATAAACAAGCTCGAAAGGAGAATAACCTGTAGCACTATGAATAACACGATTATAGGCAAATTTTACAAAAGGCAAACATTCTTCTCAGGTTCTAGAGTTCTTACCAATAATAGCACGTAACAATATACCAAGAGTTCGATTTACTACCTCAGTCTGTCCATCGATTTGAGGGTGGCAAGTTGTAGAAAACAACAACTTTGTTTCAAGCTTACCCCACAATGTCTTCCAAAAATGGCTCAAAAATTTTGCATCACGATCTGATACAATACTCTTTGGCATTCCATGTAGGCGAACAATCTTTCTAAAAAATAAGTTTGCAATGTGTGTGGCATCATTTGTTTTAGTGCACGTAATGAAATGCACCATCTTTGAAAATTTATCAATTACAACAAGAATACAATTTCGGCCGTTCTTGGACCTAGGTAACCCAAGAATAAAATCAATAGAAATGTTGGTCAAAAGTTCACAAGGAATTTCTAAGGGCATATACTTACTATGAGACAAAACCCTAAACTTAACTTATCTACAAGTAATACACTTGGCACAGACTCTTTCAACATCCCTTTTCATATTTGGCCAAAAGAAATGTTTATATAAAACATCAAAAGTCTTTTGAATGCCAAAGTGTCCCATTAAACCACCCCTATGAGCTTCTCTCACAAGTAATACTCTGATAGACCCTTGAGGAATACAAAACTTATTGATTCTAAACAAATACCCCTTATGTCTATAAAACTTACCAAAGGCAGTTTTCTCACATGCAGCATATATGTTACTAAAGTCAGCATCATTAGCATACAAACCAATAATGTGCTCAAACCCCAGCAACTTAACGCTCAAAGTGCTAATCAATGTGTACCTACGTGACAATGCGTCAGCAATAACATTTTCCTTACTTGATTTGTATTGAATTATATAAGGAAAAATTTCAATAAATTCAACCCATTTTGTATGTCTCCTATTCAACTTACCTTACCCCTTCAAGTATTTTAAAGACTCATGATCAGTATGAATTACAAACTCCTTGGGCCAAAGGTAATGCTGCCATGTTTCTAAAGTCCTAATAAGTGCATACATTTCTTTATCATAAGTTGGATAATTCAATGTTACCCCACTCAACTTCTCACTAAAGAATGCAATAGGTCATTTCTCTTGCATGAGAACTCCCCCAATCCCAATGCTTGATGCATCACATTCAATTTCAAAGATCTTAGAAAAATCAGGCAAAGTAAGAACTGGTGCATTACACAATTTAGACTTAAGTGAATCAAAGGCATCTTGTTGTTCCTTATCCCACTTGAAACCCACACTCTTTTTAATCACCTCAATCAATGGTGCAGCTATGGTACTAAAATCCTTAATGAACCTCCTATAAAAGCTAGCTAAACCATAGAAACTCCTCACATCACTCACACTCTTAGGTGTAAGTCATTCTTGAATTGCCTTAATCTTTTCTTTATCCACTTCTATGCCATGAGTAGACACAACATAACCCAAGAAAATGACATGATCCTTGCAAAAATCGCATTTCTTCAAATTGGCATACAATTTCTCTTTCCTCAAAACATCAAGCACACAATGCAAATGTTCAACATGCTCTTCTAAATTCCTGCTATATACTAATATGTCATCAAAATAAGCCACAACAAACTTTCCTAAGAAAGGTCTCAAAACATGATTCATTAATCTCATAAAAGTACTAGGTGTATTACTCAAATTGAAGGGCATAACTGACCATTCATACAAACCATGCTTGGTCTTGGATGCAGTTTTCCATTTATCTCCTTCCCTCATCCTAATTTGATGATACCCACTCTTGAGGTCAATTTTAGAGAAGTAACAAGGACCATGTAATTCATCTAGCATATCATCAAGCTTGAGTATAAGATGTCGATACTTAACTGTTTTTTTGTTGATAACTCCATAATCGACACACATCCTTCAAGATCCATCTTTCTTTAGCACAAGCAACACTAGCACTGCACATGAACTCATGCTCTCCCTTACATGTCCCTTCCTCATTAACTCATCAACTTCTCTCTAAAGCTCCTTTGTCTCCTCAGGATTACTTCTATACGCTAGCTTATTGGGAATGGGAGCTCCAAGAATAAGATCAATGTGATGTTCAATCCCTTTCCTTAGTGGTAAACCATCTGGGATCTCCTTAGGGAATACATCATTATAATCCTGTAACAAAGATGAAATAGCACTAGGCAAAGATGAATCAAGGTTAGTGTTAGAGAAATAAGAATCCTTGTAAAGGATCAAGATCATTTGTTGCCTAACTTGGAAGGCAACCCTAACATCTGCTCCTTTTGCAAACACACTCACTTGTTTTCTTTCATCTTCACTCTCGTGAACTTGACCACTCTTGTACTTAGCACTCTTAAATGTGTTTACCTTGTTTTTCTCTCCTTCACTTTCTTTTCTCTTGACTCTCTCTTTCTTTTCACTCCTCCCTTTTTGCTCGCTTTCATAAAGTCTCACTTGGTCTTTATACACCTGTTTTGGAGTCAATGGAATAAGTGTGAATGGTCTTCCATCCATGATGAAAGAATAGCGGTTCTTGTAACCATCATGCAAAACTTTTCTATCAAATTGCCAAGGACGGCCCAATAACAAATGCCCAGCCTGCATAAGTATAACATTACAAAACAACTTGTCCTTATATCTACCAATGGAAAATGGAATCACAACTTGTTTAGTCACTTTCATCACTTTACTGTCATTTAACCATTGCAAATTATATGGCTTAAGATGTTTGGTTGTAGGTAAGTTCAATTTTTCCACCAACTTTGTACTTGCTATATTAGTGTAACTACCTCTATTGATGATTAAGCTACAGAGTCTATCTTAAACCAAACATTGAGTATGAAAAATATTTTTCTGCTGCATCTCAACATCATCCTCCTCCTTAACCTGCACACTAAGGGCTCTTCTTGCTACTAAAAGCCTTCCACCATACTCTGGATACTCTATCCCTTCATCAACATCACTAGTATCCTCTAGTGGCGGCATTTGGTCTTCATCACTAGCATCACTGCCAGACACATAGTCATCATTCTCCTTAAGGTATATAGTTCTCTTATTAGGACATTGTGAAGCCACATGACCCCTACCCAGACATCTAAAGCATTTGATGTCTCTAATTTTTCCTTGGATGCCCTCAAGTTTTTCTTCAAATTTGCCCCTTTCCAGGCTGTCTCCACTAGTCTTGGGTTTATGTGAATTGGTTTTAAGCTTAGAAGCCATCATCTCTTCCTTCTTCCCCCAGTTTGACTTCCAAAAAGATGAAGCTAGGTTTTGATTATTTCTAGAAGTGCTCTTTCCCTTAAACTGCCTCTCAACCTTCATGGCAATGTGTACCATGTCTTCAAGCTCTACACAGTGTTGCAATTCTACCACATTAGCTATACTTCTATTCAACCCTTAGAGGAACCTAGCCATGGTTGCCTCCATATCCTCCATTACATTTGCCCTAACCATAGTAATTTCCATCTCCTTATGGTACTCTTCCACACATTAGGAGTACCAAAATCATCAAATCACGCTTTTTGTCTTGTCAAAACTTTTTGCTTATAATCCTTTTGACGATGGAGAAATTGCTCTGAGTAATTGCTCCAAAATTGGAATCACAGAGCAACTTTTGAAGTAAATGTAACCTGCTCAAAAAGACATCATGGAAATGTATTGTGTCACGTGTACTAGAGCTCAAATACCACAAATAAAAAAAAAGTCAAAAGTTTGAAATGTGAAATATAAGTAAGCATATTTCATTGAATTATGGGCAAATTATTGTCATAAAATTAGAAGATTCTTTTCAACAATAATTCTCCGATGGTCATACAATTTTCTTGTTAAAAAAGAAAATTAAAAAAGGAAAAATAGTAATAAGTTCTACATAATTATTTCATCTAAAGTTTTATTTGATGTTATAGACTTCATAAAATATATATCATTTGTTTCTTATTTTTTATATATCCTTACATCAATATAGACATAATGTGATGTTAGATTTCTAAAAATTATATCAATAAACCTTATGCTAAAGAAGGGATTGGTTCAAAAAAAAAAAAAAACCATTTAATGTATAGTCTTGCAAACTATGGAATAAGTAATTCATGAAATAATTTGTTAGAAATAACAATTTACTTGCAATAAATAATAATGCATCCTTTATTATACTATTTATATGTTAGTTATGGAATTTAGAATGTCCTTTGTAATTACTTGTGTTAATAACCTATAGGATAAAAGTACCAAATATTATTAAATCAATTTGTCATTTTTGCCAAAGCAAACGATCGAATCCCGTGGTAATTGTGGAAGTAAGGAACCATATTGTTCTTTTTATTAATGCTTTGCCTTTATCACTTAAATCAAGCTTGCATGAGTAGTTGCTTATGATGAGAATTTTCAAATTGTCACGGTATTTTAATCTTCCCAAGGAAGAATTGAGTTTTGATTCTTCATTTTCTTTTAACTAAAAATTCTTATACTGCTTAGCAACTGATCATTGTTCATGTCATGATGAAGTTTTTTGCTGTTGTTTTGAAGTTTTTTTTTTGGACTAGGTTATGGATGCTAGAAATTAAAATGCTACCTTACCTATTTTAATTTAGTTGTACTGCAGAGCCTTGATGCAAGTGTACTGATTTTGCTAATCAACTCTTTAGCTTCATGGAGTTCAATCATAAATCAAGGGGTTTGTTGCAATTGAATTAGCTAAGGAATGTTTAGATTGTTTCAATTTGATTTTTGATTATATCCTTTGCAATTGTTGTTTTTAGAGGTTACGTGTATCTTTGAAAGTTTAAATAGAAAAAAAAAAAAGGTGGTTTCTTTTGTTGTAGGGAAAATAGAAAAACAAATTTACATGAATTTGAAATTAAATTTTCATATTGGGCTTTTGATCTAAAAACTCTGATTTCTAGTGCATACTTTGTCTTTATCACTAATAAAATTAGTGTAACTATTTTTATTATTTAAAAATAGAGTTATACTTTAGCTTTTTTCAACCCAAATTGAAATTTTTTTTCTTAGTATATGACACAAATTAGAGCATCTTCCAAATTTGGAATATGCATAAATGATTACATATTCATTTAAACTAAATCAAAGTATTTTAAATTATAATTTTTAATTCTATTTATAATAATAAATTTTTATAATTTTAATTATATTGATTAATATTATGAAAATAAATGAGTTATCTGGACTCCATAAACCAATCATTAAAGTTCATTTTCTAATGAGACGTTGAATAAAGCTAAGCTCAGTGTTGCTTATTAACTAAATGACAACAATATCGTGACTTGTTTTTAAGTCTGTTTATTAGACAAATTAAATATTAACAGAGCAAAACTCGGGTCGACTCGGCTTGTGAACTAATCATAACTGCTGCCAACCTTCCTTTGTACTTATTGCGCTCAACCTCGCCGCCGCCGCTCCAACTCCGTGCTGGGTAATGATTGTCAGCTTAACATGAACAGTTGTTAGAGACTTGCTAAATGACTTTTGTTTTTTTTGTTCTTCTTGCTTCAAATTGGATTAAACGTTAATGTTGAAGTTTTGTGGATCAATGAAGTTGGTTTAGGTGTGTTTTGCACCATCCTGCTTTAGCGAAGTAATTTCTAAGATCTAGTGTACGAGACTCTTGCATTTTAAGAATGCAGTTTTAAACTATTTTTCATATTATTACGCCAAGACTTCCCTTGAAAGCAAAATCTTGAGCACCAAAAATATAAATAGGATGCATTTTCATGGTTTTAGTATAGTGTTAGTGTAACCCTAAAACCTAAACCCTAAACCTAAACCCTGTTTATTCCACACCTTTCCTTTTTCTATCAAACTTGCAAGGGTCTCATTGAGAGGCAGACTATTCTCCCAACTATCTAGAACAGAAGGTCGAAATTCCAAATGCATCAATCACGCTGCTTGAAACCTAAATTAGAGGAGGAATGGCACCAAATAAATATGTCATATAGTTTATGTTGTAGTTTATACGTATCTATATGAACTTTTTTTCTTTTTCCATTATGATACTGATTGAGCTATAAGTTATATAATTGGAATAACTCTCACAATTTTTATAAATTTCATGCTCTTTCTTAGGATCTTTATGATGAAATTTTGAGTCCTAACTATTGGGTGTTTCTTAAGAATATATATAATCCTATGGTACTTTAGAATAATTGATATTCTATTTTTGGAGGTCACTAAATTGCTCAAATTTTATAAAATTATTGTCTATTTATTTTGAAAATTGGCAAAACAATCTATGACCATTTATGGTTTTTCAACATCCAAAGCTCTATTTGTTATTACAAACTAATCAAAATATGTATCTCTTCCTTATTTTCCATACACCTTTACATCACAGCAGATAGGATTTAATGTTATATTTTTAAGAATATTGTCAATATATGATGCGTTAAAAAAAGGATTGATCAAAAGAAAAACATATGATATATGAATCCACACATTATGGAATAAGTAATTTATGAAATAATTTATTAAAACTAACAATTTACTTATATTAAATAACAATGTATCTTTTACTGTGTTATTAATTTGCTTACTATAGAATTTAAAATGTTCTTTTTAATTACCTAAGAAAGGTATTTGCTAAACGTTTGTATGTTAAAAGTATCAAACATTATCAAATCACTCTTTTATTCTAGCCAATGTTCTTATTTTATTTTATTTTTTATTTTTTTTAATGTTCCTTTCCTTCTGTATTTATCATTGTGCATTTTCTCTTATTTTGCAACCAAAGAAGTGATTCCTTTTTGTTGTTCACAAGTTATGGATATTTGTTTTTTCTTTTTTTAGGTAATTTGCTTATTTTTATTATTGGTTTTCACATTAAGAAATTACTTTATACATGGTTACTCTTCAATGTAGCAACATTTTCATGATAGTGATATGGTTGGCTTGTTTTCTTCTAGATATACACAATATAATCTTATAAATATATACATATAGTTCTTAAATTAATTGTATTATGTGGCAAAATTATGAGCCAAAGATCTACAATTTTGATAAATTGTTTTGTTTTTGTGACTAGTCATCTTAGGATGAAGACTTTCAAATTATCTTAGCAGGCTTTAATCTTACCAAGGAAGGATTGAGTTCTATTCTTTAATGTAAATTACAAATTCTAACACGCTTGACTTACCAATAGTTAAAGAAATTGGGGCTGTCTGTGAAGCATTTAAGTAAGGAATGAAAATAAAGCTTCCATTTTTAGTGGACCAAACCAAAAGAATCTCAGAGAAATTGCAACTATTTTATAGTGACATTTGTGGATTTATGAGTAAGGGTTACTTAGTGAGAGCAAGTATTTCATGACTTTCATTAATGATGTAACCAGATGAAGATTTTGCTGGATTTACTTTTTGAAGCGAAAATTTGCAGCTTCAAATGTTTTCAGAGATTTCAAAGTTTGGATAGAGAACCAACCAATTCATATGTAGAATCAAAGCACTCAAGTTTGATAATGGAGTTGAGTATACATCAAGCTCCTTTAAAGAAATCTGTGCAGGACCTAGAATTCAGTAACAACTCACTACCCCTTGCACACCCCAACAAAATGAGGGTAAATGAGTGGAAAAACAAAACAATAATAGAGAAGTCAAAGTGACCCCTGTTTGAGAAAAAGATGTCAAAGAAGTTATGGATTGGAGTTGTGAGTCCTTCAGTGTACTTGATAAACATGTTGCCAATCAAAGCTTTGAAAAATAAAACTTTATATAAGGCTTAGTATGGAATCAAGCCTTCAACAAGTCATCTTAAAGTCTTTGGTAGTATGTGTTGTGCTTTGGTGTTTGAAAAGAAAAGAGGCAAACCAAATCAAAGGGTTGAAGTTTGTGTATTTATAGGTTATACCAATACTACAAGGAACTATAAGGTTTACAAACTTAAACTGATAAAATCAACATCAGCATGGAATTAAAGTTTGAAGAAAAAGAAAATTGGAACTAGGGAAAGGTTGAGGTTGAGCTTACTAAGTCTCAATTTGCCTAAACTCAACATACACAAGTGTAGCATGCAAACACCTCTAATGACTCTGATGAACAATATCCAGTTAAAAGGACCAGGCTTCTAGTAGATATCTATGTGAGAAAAGCTATGTTGCAAACCTTAAACTAGTTGACTATGATGAAGCTTCTAAATGTAGCAACTAGAGAAAAGCAATGAAAGAAGAAATGGATGCCATAAAATAGAACCAAATGTTGGTCTTAGTTAATAGACCTAAAAATAAGAAGCCAATAAAAGTAAAGTGAGTTTACAGAATTAAATTGAACTCAAATGGTTTTGTAAATAGGTACATAGCTAGATTAATAGCAAAAGGGTATTCTTAATAATATGGTGTTAACTATGTTGAAACCTTTGCTCTAATAGTTAGGCTTGACACCATAGAGCTACTTCTAGCCTATGTTACACAAAAGGGTTGGTTTGTGCATTAACTTGATATGAAGTCTACATTTTTAAATGCAATTTTAGATGAACAAGTTTTTATTGTATAGCTTGAGGGTTTTCAAAGGAGAAAGGAAGAGCACAATGTCTATTTGTTGAGGAAAGCATTATATAAACTAAAGCAAGCTCTAAGGGCCTAGTATACAGAGATAAATGACCACCTTACAAAGTTGTTTTTCAATAGAAACATAAATAAGGCAACATACTAAGGTAGAAAAGAGAATGGTGAGACATTGATTGTGTTTCTCTAGGTAGATGATCTATTGATTGTTGGCAACAATGATCAACTAATGCAACAATTCAAAATTGAAATGATAGTTGTTAAATTGATAAATTTAGAAAGAATGACTTTCTTACTTACTCTGAAAATTTATTAATCCAAATAAAGAATATTTGTATGTTAAAAAAAATATGCAGAAGAGATACTTACGAAATTTCAAATGATAGATCATAAAGGTTTTAACACACCCTTGGTTGTCTAAGTAAAACTGTAAAAAAGAGATAGTGCTGCTAAATTATATAATATTATTAATACTAATAATTATTATTTTTTATAATAATATAATAATTATTAATAATTTAATTATTATTATAATTTAAAAATATTTATTATTATTATTATAATTATTTATTTTTATTAATATTTTTTTATAATATATATATATATATATATATATATTACAAATAAAATTTATTTATTTTTATTTTATTTTTTAATAAAATTATTTTTATTAATTTTTAAAATTTAAATAATTTATTTAATAAATATAAATAATTTTATATTTTTAATTATTTGTTAAAATTTTCTCAATTTTTTAATAAATAGAACGAAACATTAATCAATCAATTAACTAGTCAATAACTAATTGGTGGTGGAAATTCTGAGATTATGTGCGTTATTTTTATTCTTTGGGGAGAGAGAAATATTGGCAATAATGCCGACATTTCTATTTCTGTCTTTTTCTTTGGACTCTTTTTATTGTTATTTTTAACGAAGAAGAGTGAATATTGACAGTAATCGGGGATAGATTGATTGCGTCTATTTTTGGACATTTTCGCTTCTGTCTTTTGACTCTCCGGTGGATAACAAACCAGAACGACATTGAATATTGACCCAAATCGAGGGTATATTCCTTATGTGTTGTCCTTGGTTCAAATGGCTGCAAGCCACACCTTTTTAAAGGAATGAAGTCAAGACCGTGCTGACAGATGAGATTAATCATGAGTGAACATGAGCATGGAAAACCCAGAAGGAGTGGCTGGAGCTCTGCCATCTTCATCTTCTGTAAGCCAAAAAGTTCTCTTTTTTGTTGTTGTTTTCTGTTTTTTTCTTTTTCCTTTTATCTTCATCTCTATTGTTTATGTGTTTTGTTATCTATGTGTATGTACATATCAATACATGTCTCGATCTTAAGAAGTTAAATTTGCATTTTTTTTTTGTTTGGGTTTTGGTTGATGTTATACGGATGCAGTTGTGGAGTTTGCAGAGAGATTTGCCTTTTATGGCTTGTTGGGTAACCTTATGATATGCTTAACAACTGTTCTTGGGAAGGCGACTGCTACAGCTGCCAAGGATGTGAATACTTGGGTTGGCGTCTCTGCCATCTTGCCCTGATGCGGAGCCTTCCTTGCTGACGCCTTCTTCGGCCGCTTCAAGACAATCATAGTTTCTTGTACCATATGTTTCTTGGCAAGTGCACAATTTTCATCAGATCATTGTTTTCCTCTTAGAAAATTAGTCTTGTTTTGGAGAAAAGGAAAAAAAAATTGCATCTTTCTGTACTCATCAAGAGCAACATTAATTTGATGGGGAATAATGGCTTACTCTCACAAACCATATTTGCATGGGTGTTAATACAGCAATTTATGATGAATCGGTAGTTTATTAACTCATGAATCCCATATTATTGTATGTCATTGACTGAGATTTTGTTAATTTTTAAATTTTAACATTAAGAAGAGGACAAATTTATGTTGTATCATTTGTCCCATGGGAGTGATATTGCTGATTTTGGTATGAATTTTTGTGGCAGGGAATGGTATTGCTGACATTATCAGTGTCAGTAGTACCTTTGAATCAATGTTTCTTTATAGGACTGTATGTGTTATCCATTGGTGGAGGAGGGTTTAGGCCATGCGTGCAACCATTTGCGGCAGACCAATTTGATGAAAGGAAGCCCGAAGAGGTGGAAGCCATGAACTCATTCTTCAACTGGTGGTATGTGGCAATCATGGGAGGCATGTGTTTCTCAACAATGGTGGTCATTACCTTGCAGGGAACAAACGTATTCATCCATTTTAGTAAGATTATTGACTGCTTCTAAGTTTTCTGCAACTAACAATGCATGGGCTTAAGCAAGCAGAACATGCAAGTGAATGCACTTGAGGGTGTTTAACATTCATGGAATTTAAGGGTTTGAATTTTTAATTTGGTGCACTGAATTAGATACCTAACCATTTGATTTGTTGTCCGGTGACAAGAATATTTGCTTCACAATGATTTGGTTCTTGAAGCCGAAAACATGATTGGAGAAAGCCATAGGACTAGAATGATAACGTTTCTACTCCAATTGAAGACGCTTGACTATACCCTTGTATGCATTCATTGGACGTGAAAGGAATATTAAAAATATTAATATGTTTGGAGTAATAGTAATTGTAGGTTTTCAAAGGAGAGATTGTTTTTTTGTCTTCTGTTTATCCTTGGGACTCCATTTTTTCAGGACTGAATATGCCAGTTCAAATTTGAATTAGGTTCCTCTGAATTTGGATTAGTTTTCTTTTTTGTCTGTATGGGAATACTTTTTCTGAGGGTCTGTCCAATTCTGTCTCTTGGATTTTCTGGGGTAGATGTATCTAGATTTTTGCTACAAGTATTGGCTCCTGGAAGAGAAAGAGGTGTGTGAAGCAATTTAACCGTCTCCTTGATTTAGGCTTCCAGCTTATGTATGTTTGCTCAATCGATCCTCTGCAGGGTCTTGAGTTATATGCTTTCAGCAGAGGCACTTTGCAGGAACTTATGACCTTAAGTTGCTTGTTTTTATGTTGGTTAGAGTAAGGTCTCTCAATGTTTTAAGGCCATTTGAATTATTAGGTAGTACTGTTGTCCAACTGTATCCATTTGTGCTAAGAAAATGTGGTTGTCTTCACTTGACCACTAACTAGACAGTAAAGCACCAGCTTACATTCCTTGCACCTTTATTCTAGTGACCACTTTTAAAAAATATTTGGATAATCAGTTGATTGGAATGAAAGACATGTATCCTAATGTTCAAATAGACATTTGGACCACATCATTGTGACCAGTTTTGATCTCTCTCAGATAATTTGAGTGCCTCCAACAACTGTAACATTACATTCAGGAAAGATGGCTAAGTGGACATCTAGTTGAATCATCACTTCATTAATCTCCTACTTTTCTCTTGCTCCATTTGTCATATAGATGGGCAGATACTACGATTACCATATGTCAGTCCTACCTTCCTTCCTTCTAATTAACCTCAGCACAAACACACAAGGCTGTGTCACTCCACCAACAAACAGAAGCAAACTTCCCACAGATCAAAAGTAAAGCATTAAAGAATGGCTTTGAAGTATCTGAGACTCCTCATGTAGTCATAGTTTGACATTTGGAAGGACCCTGATTCAATGTGAGAGATAAGTAGCCAACACCAATCAAACTTTTATATTTCAACATTTTGCATCCTTTTCCATTATGTTAGCCATGTGTCAGCTTTTGTGCATTAGACCGTGCCTCCTGGCTTTGATAAAAAGCCAACATGCATGCGAAAATTAGAGATCTTGCAAGAAATTAATATCAAAAGCAGGCCATCTGGATTTTAGGCTCACATGATTATGAGCTAATATATCAACAGAGTACATCGTACTACCATGAATGATCGTGATTAGAATGTTGATTGTTTGTGATTCCAATCCAATTCAAAAGTCCAGATGTATATAGTGTTGAAAGGTTCATTTTCCTGATTCCATTTAGTATTTGTGTAGGATAATGTTGGATGGGCAGCAGGATTTGGAGTATTGGCGGCAACAATGGCTTTTGCACTAATACTATCTGTGATGGGAAATAAGAGGTACAAGATCCAGGGGGCGATGGGAAGTCCTTTCACCATGGTGGCACATGTGCTTGTTGCGGCTCTCCAGAAGTGGGACATTAACACCAGAGATCATAACCTTGATGGATGGGATATATGTTATGAAGAGATTGGTGGAGCTCCTGCCAAGGATAGAGGGTCTTTTGCTTGTACTAAGCAATTCAGGTAATTTCAAATCAGAATCCATGTTCAGTGTTTTGTTTTTGGGTGTAATACTAGAGCTCCATGGTGGTGGCATGGAGGTAAATGGGTGTTAAAAGGGTAGTGTTACCACAGCATCTCAACTGGCAAATGACATAAGAAAATACAGAATCGGTCTTTGGGTGCCTGAGGTGGATTCTCTTCCCTGGGATATAAGAGGAATGGACTATTTCACCAATCTTATGTTTGGACTCTGAGTACACAAGTTTTTAGCAGTCTGGTGTTTTAGCTTTGGGTCGCATATGCAATTGTAGGGACAGTAGCTAACCCAAGTGTGATAAATGTAACAAGTAATTTTATTATCCAAATCAATTTGCCACATATTATAACTTTCGTGCAACAAATAGCAATGTGCATGTCATAGCTTCTAATATTTCATCGGATATCGCTGAATTTTCACCCTAACCTAAAAAACATGCAGGTTCCTGGACAAGGCAATGATCATTGATGCAGTTGATGCTTCTAGGAACACCAGAAATCCTTGGCGTCTGTGCTCACTGAGCCAAGTAGAAGAAATTGAGCTTTTCATCCACCTTATCCCATATGGTTATGTTCTTTAATATTCACTAATGTAAATTGCATGTTCTCAACCTTTTTCATTAAACAAGGGGGTACAATGATCAGGTCAATTGGTCTCCTTCGCTTTCCTCCGTCAGGACTTCAATGCCTTGTAGCCATTCTAATCATCATCACTATCCTGATTTATGACAAAGTTTTCGTCCCCATGGTAAGAAAATTAACTGGGCATCCTTCTGGTATAACCATCTGGCAAAGGATAGGCATTGGATTATGTCTATCTGTGCTCCAAATGGTAGTAGCTGCACTTGTAGAGACCAAAAGAGTGAATGCTGCAAAGGAGTATGGCCTGCTGGACATGACTAAAGCAATAATACCAATAAGCGTTGGGTGGTTATTACCACAGTATGTCATAGGTGCGGTAGCAGATGTTTTCACCCTTGTAGGGCTGCTACAATTGTTCTATGACGAAATGCCAAAAGTGCAGAGAAGCTTGGGAGGTGCATGCTATTTGAGTGCAATAGGAGTTGGCAGCTTTCTCAACAGTGCTATAATATCTATAGTCCAGGCAATTAGCTCAAGATGTGAAAGTCGATGGCTTGGCGACAATCTTAATCATGCTCATCTGGATTACTTTTATTGGTTGATGGCAGCATTAGGCACTCTGAACTTGTGTGTCTATTTGCTGATAGCTAGGAGTTTTGTTTATGGAAAAGTTGAAGGGGATGAAGAAAATGATGAGAATGGGTTGCACTGATGTTAGTGGGATGTTGAAGGGAAGTTGTGAGACTATGCAATCATATCGGTGAGGTTAGACATATCCATACACTTACAAAGATTGTCTGAGTCTCCAAAGCTTGTTTCTAAAACTACACTTGGAAATGGAAGTTCATATTATTTGGGTGTATAGTCTTGAATGAATTGTACATTGATTTAATATGGTGATGTAGTTAGGTTTATGGAAGTAAGAAATTAATAATGACCATCCCTTTTGTTTATCTTTGCAAGTTCACTCCTCAAAATTTGTGTTGTGCATATATTGTTTTTTCGTTTCAGTTAATTGACTCAAAATAGGCCTCAAATATGAGACTTCTAGCCTTAAATATAATTGTAGGTCTATTAAGTAAGTTTGTTAATAATTTTTCTTCTTACTTTGTAGATTAATTTGATTTTATTTCCTCAAATTTGTGCTATCCTTTGTATTTTTGGATTTTGAGAAAGAAATGGAAATAGATTGCATGGGCACTTGTGTGTTGTGTGTAGTTCAATACTTGGCTTCATCCCCTTTGTAAACATTTTGTAGTATCGGTTATACCTTATACTAACTGCTAATGTAAATACATAATATGAATCTCATATGAAATAGTTGAAATTTTGTTACTATATCTTAGCAATCTCTCCTTTTGACTAGAAGATGAAATTTTATTCAACTTTGTAAGTAAGCTATCAATAAAAAATGAAAATAGATTGGATATTAGCTCATAATAGTTTTTCAAATTAAAAATTCGTTATATTTTGAATTTATCAAATCATTTAAATTTTAAATTCATTATATTTCAAATTTACTCAATTTGAAGTTGTTTAAATTTTAAATATTTTAAATTTTTTAGACCATTTAATAAGTATTTGAATGTCTACCATATAATCATATTTTTCTAATCTTTTGTCCCAAATTGTCATTGGAAGAACAATGACTAAGACATGAGGTAATTTTAGAGGAATGAATGGAAAAGTAGTAATAAATGGTCCTAGAGGCTCATTGAGTTAAGAAACGTCAAATACATGGTGAATTTTGAACTTTAAAGGCAACTTCAACTCAAAAATTACCTTACTAACCTTGGCTATCACAAGATAAGGTCCAAAATACCTTACTAACCTATAAGGTTGTAGCTTATGAAACACCAAGTCATTCATAAAGAATTCCCTTTTTGACTTATGCTAATCAACTTGACTTTTCATCCTTTGTTAAGCACATTGTAGATAATAATGAAGGAACTCAATAATGGCTTCTCTAGCTCTTAGATGTTGGTTTATAGTAGCCATTTTGGCATTGCTTGAAACATAGGGAAAGTGCAAAGGTGGAGCATAACTATAAAATGCTTTAAATAGGGATATTTAAATGGTAGAATGGTGGTTAGTATTGTACTACCATTTGATAAGACTAAGCTAGTGACTCCAATACTGAGGGTGGTTGTTAGTGGCATAGTAGAGATAAGTTTCCAAACACATATTGACCATTTTTGTCTACCCATCGATTTGTAGGTGATAGGCTATGGAAGTATGAAGTTAAACTCTTTATAACTTTAAGAGTTCCTACCAAAATAAACTCATGAAGATAAGATCCCTATCATTAACTATTACCTCTAGCAATCCATGTACTTTAAAGACTTGATCTAAGAGGTGTTTAGCTAAAATATTAGTTGTATAAGGGTATGCTAAGAATATGATTTGAACATATTCATTAAGATGATCCAACATTAGTAGTATTATTTGTTTCCCATCACTCTTTGAAAAGCCTTGGATAAAATTCATGAAAATACTATGCCATACACCCAAAGGGATGGGTAAAGGTTAGATGACTTATTGAGAGGTAGAAGTCTCATATTTGCATCTTTAGCATATTGCACACTCCGTTACAAGATGACGAATATCATTTTGCATGCCTTTTTAAAAAAGTGACAAGTGATCTTTCTAGTAATATCTTACATCCCAATGTGACCACCATGAAGTCTAGCATGCCAATAAGAAATAATTTGCTAATGCAAATCCAATTTATCCCTAACAACCATTTTTCCTTTCCACTTGATCTATTCTTTATTAAAAGTATAAGATGAAGCCTTTAATAAGTCTTACTATAATTGATTGATAATTTAGGATGATTGAGGGTCCTAAAGTCAATAAGACTTAATATTGTCTAGAAGATTAATGGATATGGTAGAGGAGGTCACTAAAATAAGCTTATTATAATGCATTTTAGAAAGGGCATCTATTACAATAGTTTCTTGGCTTTTGTTGTAAACTATATCATAGTCATAGCCTAGTAGTTTTGACAACTAGGTGAATTATTCATGAGTTGAAAGCTTTTGTTTTAGCTAGTACTAGAGGATTTGGTGATTAGTTTTGATCTTAAAATGTCTACCTTGCAAATAAAGAAGCCATATTGTAATTATTATTATAAGGGTTAAAAGTTCTTTTTGATAAACTAAAAGGAAAGATGTTTGAGAGAGAAAGCCTCATTGTTGTAAACTATCTTGCAAGAGTCTTACTCTTATTCTAGCTTTAAAGGCATTAATTTTATTGGTGAACTCTTTTGTCAAATCAAGAAAGGCTAGCACAAGGTTAACCCTAAGGCCATTTTTAGTTACTAAAAAGATTGATTGACATCTACACTTTAAGTAAATGGTTCATTTTTTCTGCAAGAGCTTGGTAAGAGGCTTAGAGATCTTTTCATAATCCTAAATGAACCTCTAATAATAGCTAGCTAAGCCTAAAAACCCCTTAACTATTTTAACTTTTAGGGAATTGGCTTGTTAGCAATGGCTTCCACCTTCTTAGGGTGGAGAAACAATATGACCAAAGTATTCCACCTCCTAAACTATAAAGAAACAATTGCTTTCCTTAGTATACAAGTGATTTTACTTAAGGAGAGTTAGGGTTAAAGCTAAGTGGAATGGATGATCTTGTATGGTTTTGCTATAAATTACAATTTCCTTAAAGAAGATGAGAATGAATTTTTTGAGATAGAATCTAAAGATATCATTCATGAGGCTTTGAAAAGTGGATAAGGCATTTGTGAATCCAAATAGCATGACAAGGCATTCAAATGTCCAACATGAGTTTTAAAGGTTGTTTTGTGTATGTTAAAAGTGTGCTATCAAATTTGGTGGTAGCTTGATTTGAGATCTAGTTTAGAAAAATATTGTGATCCCCCCAACTCATTAAGTAATTTGTTAATTAGGGGAATAAGAAACTTATCTTTTATGGTAATGTGGTTAATAGTCTTATAGTCGACACAAAATCGTTAAGAGTTCTCCTCCTTTTTAATAGGGACCACTGGGGAAGCAAAAGGTGATGTGTTGCCTTGTATAATGTCAACTTACAGTATCTCCTGAATTATGATAGTTATCACTTCCTTTGGACAAGTGAACACTTGTAGGGCTTTGCATCAACTAGAGTTACCCCAAGTTGTAATGGAATAAGATGATCATGTCACCTTTAAGGTGGTAAGGAGGTAGAAATAGTGCTAACACAGAAGGAGATCTGTGCTTGAGATCCATTCCTGTAAGGTTAAATATTGTAAATTGAAACTTTTTAAGAACACAAAAACTTAAGCTATAAAATTGAATAGTGGTAGCTTAAATAAGATGACTTAGGTTCTTAGCCATAATTTTAAGAGACATCTTCTTAATGATTGGATTTAGAGTTCCTCTCAACACATACCTTTTCTCATATACCATAAACTCGATTCTAAGTTGTTTGAAATTCTAACTTATGTTTCCCAAAGTTTCTAGCCATTAAATACCTAATATTATATCACAACTTCCTAAAGAAAATATATAGATATTTGAATGGAAAACAATGCCATGTAACACTTATTAGAAGTCTTTGCACACTACTTTACAACTTATGCAACTATTATCTATTACCATAATAGCCAAGTTGCCTAAATCTTCCATTTTATAACTTAATTCTTAGGTTATTTGCAAGTTCAAGAAATAATGTATACTCTTTGAATCCATTAGTGTATATAAAGCCTTTTAGCCTACACGTGGAGTAAACCTTATAATTTTATAATCTCCACCAAAAATCACATGGATTGAGATTTGCAAAACTTTAATATCTTAGTCTCTTTTTATGCCTTCACCATTAACTTCAATTTTTTTTAAGGAACTTATTATCTATTTTAGTAAGAAATAGTTTTTTGTTTTTTTTAAATCTATACTTATAACCTTGCTCATACTTTTCATTACATTAGAAATATAATCCTTTTGGCTCTTTTCTCATCAAAATCATCACTACTTCTCATCCTAGAAATCCTAGGTAGCCAATCCTCCCTTATAGTTACTATTATACTACCCATAATCCCTACATTAGTATTAATTGACTTTGCAACCAAGATGTTTGTATTTTTACTTGGTGTAGGAAGTAGAGGTGGTTAACGAGGAGAGAAATTTAGTTTCATATTACAAAGTAATTAGAGTACCTTCTTGCACTTTGGCTAAAGCAAACACCTCTTGTAGCTTTTTTGGCAAGAACATCCTAATTGGATGTTGAATTTCCAGTTTTAACCTATTACAGAAGATACTCACAACATGTTCTTCTAACATATATACTAAATAGAATATCAAACTAATTCTAAAATTCCAACACTAATTGCACTTGTTTGAGATTAAATAATTTTAACATAGGATCACCAAAGGCCTTTGCTTTAAAACGAATAGTTAAGACTTGCACAAAACCTTTTTATGACTAGGTAGCAAATTTTGGATTAATTTTAACCTAGTTATAATACCACTATAGTGTCATGTCATCTAGATGCCTAACTATAAGCTTCACTTTATTTTTCTCTAAAGTATCATTAAGATCAAAAAAATTTGTACATTTATAGATCCATTTTAGTAGATTGTCTCCAAACAAGTGGGAAAATTTGCTTTTCATACCCTTTTTCATATAAGTGCCAGAGTCAATACCCTTCGACAATAACAAGGCCCTTATCTTGCTTGCAAGGGAGCTCATTGCTTGAGTTTAAGAATAAATCTAGTTTTATTGGAAAGTGATTCTAATAATTTAAGATATAATTTTTTTCAATGACATTAAAGCTAGTTCTTCACTCCTTTTCCCATGATCATCTTTTCAATTGATGTCTACCATTATTTTCCACAAGTATAATGCTGATACAACTTAAGGATTTTATGTTAAGAAAACCAAGAAATAAATGGAGAATCAATTTTGAGTGTAAATAATGAGATGAAGAAACATGAAAGAAGGGAAAGAATAAGGGCAATAGAGAACCATGTAAAAAATTGAGAGAGGATAGAAAATTTTTATTAAATTTAAAAATTGGCTTTACACATCCCACATTTATTAGTTTCCCATTTATCAGCTTCTATAGACTCACTCAATCATCTCGCATGCATGACTTAAGTAATATGATGAAAATTACATTTTCCCTCAATCAAATTTACAATTTTTTTTGGAGTAAAAATTCCAATCTATGAACTAACTAATAACTTTTATGACTAACTAGTTAAATTTCTATCTAATCACTATTAATGTGTCATCTTCCTTTATTCTTACATCACCACTTCTTTTTCCTTTACTTTGTCCACTTCTCTATCTAATTTCGGCTTAGGCCTTTTATCCCATAAGACTGCACTATTTTCTTGGTTGACGTAAACTAACCTTAAAATAAAATTAATTAGAATACAGGCAAATGTCGATGTGATTATTCTTTACCATATCTATATGCAAGCCTTCTTTTTTTTTACCAAAATAAATAAAAGACCTAATATTTCAATTTGCCAAAAACAATCTCTTACACAATTAAACTAAGAAACAAAAGCTGAGTAAGAAGAATGCAAGGCATAAAGATCACTTCGATGATGGTTACTAACTTTATTATGGCCAAGAAATCAATATTATCCTAATTTTCCTTAGGCAGAATCTTGCTATGAGTTTGATGGAGTATGATGCTCTCAATTGAGGCTTTTAACAAGTTTTTTTTTATTTATTTTAATTTATAAATACAATAATTAATATATATATATATATATATAAATCAATGGTCATGTAAATGTTATCAAACCCAGAAGCAAATAGGATCCAAGTCAATGAAGATAACTCTAAACCTAGTAAGGAAACGTCTAATCTATGGCCACACATATTCCATTTCCGCTTATGGTGGTGCCCAGTAATTAATGAATCTTCCTTCATTTAACTAATTAAAATTACAATTAAGTCCCACCAAAACTTAAAAAAAAAAAAAAATGATGATGTATAAGTGTTTGAAATATATCTATATTTAATATTGATAAAAAAAAATGAATTTTGCTAATTTGTCTATTATTTGAGCCAATTAACAAATGAGAGAGAAAAAAAAAAGAGTTATAAAAATCAACCTATATACTTTTTTAAAGGAATTTTCACATTTTAAGCCAAATCAAATAAAAAATTTCTCATTACATTTTTTTTTTTTTAGGTTTAATAGTTTGATAAAGTTATAATAATAATAAATCAATATTCAAATTATATAACTAAATTGTAATAAAAAATTTTTTTCTTTTTAAAAAGATAATAGATACTATAATATGATTTGCAGTAAACAAATATTTATCATTAAAAAAAATATATACTAAGACATGAAATAACCGAATAAAAAAAAAAATAAAAAATTTAAGAGTCAAGGAAAAATGGATAATAAAAAAAGTAATAAAAAAATAATTATATTTCATTACAAATTTTTTGATTTGTTTAAAAAAAAAATCTTATATGTTTTACTAATAATAAATTTTATAAATAATACATAAACTTGTATATTTGTCAAATTTTATTAATGATAATCTATTACCATGGAAAACAAGAAGGTTATGAGAACGTAAATTTGATTATTATTAATTTTTTTTTTAATTTATATAATTTTTATTAAATTTATATTATTTAATATTTTAATATTAATATTTTTATATTAATAATTTTTAAATTCTTTTTAAATTTAAAAATTTTAACTTACTAGAATATAAAAAAAATATAAAAAATATTTTCTCTTCTTCGCTTTCTTCTTCAGTTCTTGGCATTGACAATGAAGATGGTTCTCCTTCATTACATCTTTTTGGCAATGGCATCCCACAAAGCAGAGGATTTCCTTTGTAGCTACTTTCGTTGAAGGTAGAGAATTGAGAAACCCATGGAGGGGTCCTGCCGGATAAGTGATTGTGAGCTACGCTGAAAAACTCTAGGAAAGTCAGTTGGGTGAGCTGAGAAGGGATTTTTCCATACAATTTGTCGTAAGAAAGATCCAAGCTCTCGATTTGCTTTAGGTTCACAAACATTGCTGGAATTTTGCCTGTCAAGTTGTTGTAGGAAAGGTCGACTCCAGATATGTACTGGAGTATGCTTGCTTGATAAATTTGGGATAGCTTTTTTGCTGTAAATTCTAATGGTCGCTGTTTCTCGGGAGCTCCTACTGAAAAAGAATCATTTTCCTCACGAGTCGTTAGGCAAGGAAGAATACGACCCGAAATATTGTTATTAGAAAGATCAATCAAATTTAATTGATCCAACATGCATAACTGAATTGGAATCTTTCTTTGGAGATTATTATGACTCAGAAGAAGAAACTTCAACCGAGAACATCTATGAATCCAGTCTGGAATGTCACCAGTGAAACGATTGTGACCAAGGTTTAACGTTATCAGGCTTCCCGCATTCACAAAATACTTCTATGAGCGATTAGTGGACAACTTAAGCTGAGACATCCATGGAGGACAAAAGTTAGCTGGTAAAGGCCTCCAGAGATTATTCTTTGAGAGATCTAAAACTTCAAGGGAAGAAAGGCTGCCAATCCCCTCCGGGATATGGCCAGAGAGATTGTTATGACTGATGTCCAGCATGATCAAAGAGAACAAATGAGACAAACTATCCGGAATGTTTCCACTGATTTGGTTTCCACCAAATCTTAGAAGTTGCAGCATCGTCGTGCCCATAAACAAGCCCTCTTCTATTCCCTGCACAACTTATTGTTGGATAAGTCCAACGCAGTCAATGCAGTCAACATGTCAAATGATGAGGGAGTGCTGCCAATCAATACATTGGTGGACATATTCAAATTTGTCAACCGTGGAAAACGTTCCCCAAATTCCGATGGAATGTAGCCATGGATGCATTTCTGGAGATATGCAAGGTTGACAAACTAAAGTGAGGATGAATTGGCAATTGGAGTGGTCTTGAAAGAGAAGTATTGGACAGAAGAAGCGTTTCTAAATCTGTGTTGTGTTCTAACAACCAATAAGGAAACTCTCCCATAATTTGGATGTGTGAGAGATTAACAAATTGAAGGCTGTGCTGATGGTATAGGAACTCAGGATATGCTGCATTTCTAATAGGACTAGACATGAACAGGATCTCTAGTTGAAACTTTGGTGACAAAATCTTGACCTCTCTCTGTGCATACAATTCATTTTCCTGAACATCCAAGTACCGGAGTTTGGAGTGATTGAAAAATGGGGCAATTGAGATTGGACTTTGAACTTGTTTCCCTCAACTTGTAGCTCTTCAATAGATGTCAAACTTTTAATGGGAGAAAAGCCGATATCTCCAGAAATTTGGTTGAAAGAGAGATCTAAAAATTGGAGGGATGTCATTTTGCTAAACACCAAGGTAAGGAGCCGCTGAGGTCATTGTTGGAAAGAAAGAGGGATAGGAGATGCCTTAGCTCAACATAGACCTACAATCATATTGTTATTTTTCGAGGCTTTTGTGAGTCTTTTGCCTTTGATGACATACATTAAATGATTTATATTACAAATTTTTCACAAAAGCCTCGAGAAATAATAATATGATTGCGAGTTAAGGCATCTTCAAAACCTCTCTCTTTCCCACAATAACCTTAGCGGTTCCTTACCTTGGTGTTTAGCAAATATGAAATCCCTCCAAAATTTAGAACTCTCTTACAACCAAATTTTTGGAGTGGCAATATCAAGATTTGAAAATTTGGAATCTCTTGATCTGAGTTATAATATCATCAATAACAGTATTTTATCATCTGAAAGTTCATCTTTTGCCTTTGATGACATACATTAAATGATTTATATTATAAATTTTTCACAAAAGCCTTGAGAAATAACAATATGATTGCAAGTTTATGTGAGTTAAGGTATCTTCGAAACCTCTCTTTCCCATAATAACCTCAGCGTCTCCTTACCTTGGTGTTTAGCAAATATGAAATCCCTCCAAAATTAAGAACTCTCTTACAACCAAATTTCTGGAGTGCCAATATCAAGATTTGAAAATTTGGAATCTCTTGATTTGAGTTATAACATCATCAATAACAGTATCTTATCATCTGAAAGTTTGTCTTTTGCCTTTGATGACATACATTAAATGATTTATATTATAAATTTTTCACAAAAGCCTCGAGAAATAACAATATGATTGCAGGTCTATACGAGTTAAGGCATCTTCGATCCCTCTTTCTTTCCAACAGTGACCTCAGCGGCTCCTTACCTTGGTGTTTAGCAAAAATGACATCCCTCCAAATTTTAGATCTCTCTTTCAACCAAATTTCTGGAGATGTTGGTTTTTCTCCCATTAAAAGTTTGAGATCTATTGAAGAGCTACAAGTGGGAAACAAGTTCAAAGTCCCAATCTCACTTGCCCCATTTTTCAATCACTCCAAACTCCAGTCCTTGGATGTTCAGGAAAATGAGTTGTATGCACAGAGAGAGGTCAAGATTTTGTCACCAAAGTTTCAACTAGAGACCCTGTTCATGTCTAGTCCTGTTAGAAATGCAGCATATCCTGAGTTCCTATATCATCAGCACAACCTTCAATTTGTTAATCTCTCACATCCAGATTATGGGAGAGTTTCCATGTTGGTTGTTAGAAAACAACACAGATTTAGAAACACTTCTTCTGTCCAATAATTCTCTTTCAGGACCACTCGAATTGCCAATTCATCCTCACATTAGTTTGTCAACCTTGGATATCTCCAGGAGTAGTATCCATGGCCACATTCCATCAGATTTTGGAGAACGTTTTCCATGGTTGACAAATTTGAATATGTCCACCAATGCATTGATTGGCAGCATTCCCTCGTCGTTTGGCATGTTGACTGCATTGACTGGACTTATCCAACAATAAGTTGTGTGGGGGAATAGAAGAGGGCTTGTTTATGGGCATGACGATGTTGCGACTTCTGAAATTAGGTGGAAACCAAATCAGTGGAAACATTCCGGATAGTTTGTCTCATTTGTTCTCTTTGATCATGCTGGACACCAGTCATAACAATCACTTTGGCCATATCCCGGAGGGGATTGGTAGCCTTCAGAAGTTTTAGATCTCTCAAAGAATAATCTCTTGGGGCCTTTACCAACTAACTTTTGTCCTCAACGGATGTCTCAGCTTAAGTTGTCCACTGATAAGCTGTTCAGATCGCTCACAGAAGTATTTTGTGATTGCAGGAAGCCTGATAACATTAGACCTTGGTCACAATCGTTTCACTGGTAACATTCCAGACTAGATTCATAGATCTTCTTGGTTGAAGTTTCTTCTTCTGAGTGATAATATAAATCATTTAATGTATGTCATCAAAGGCAAAAGATGAACCTTCAGATGATAAGATATTGTTATTATGGATGTTATAACTCAGATCAAGAGATTCCAAATTTTCAAATCTTGATATTGGCACTCCAGAAATTTGGTTGTAAGAGAGATCTAAATTTTGGAGGGATTTCATATCTGCTAAACACGAGGTAAGGAGCCGCTGAGGTCATTGTCGCAAAGAGAGAGGGATCGAAGATGCCTTAACTCGCATAGACTGCAATCATATTATTATTTCTTGACATTTTTGTGAAAAATCTATAATATAAATCATTTACCTTATGTCATCAAAGATGAGAGGGACAAATCTTGAGATGATAAGATACTGTTATTGAGAAAGTTACCATTCAAATTGAGAGATTCCAGATTCTAAGTGGAAACCTGCATAATCAACCATGAACTTTGAATTAGAAGGGATACCCACGGACGATGATAGTTGTTATCTCTTTCCACGCCTACATGAAAAGAGGCTGGGTGTTAAAATTCATCACCCAATTGCTAAAGAAATCAGTAAACCTACTGAGGTTGAGAAAGTTAAAGAGATAAAGCATGACGTTGTGGAAGGTAAAGATTTTGGTGATGATACCAATTCAAAGCATGACACCGACAAAGATTTTGGTGATGATATCGATTCAAAGTATGATGCTGTGGAAAACAAAGATTCTGGTAGTGAAATTAATTTAGAGTTAGAAGTTGTGAAAGACCAAGATTTTGATGATGATATCAACTTAAAGCATGAAATTATAGATGACAAAAATTTTGGTAAACTTATCATACTTTTAACTGAATATTCTAATTTGTCATCTATAAAAATTGATGAATCTGTGGAGATTATTGAATTTTTCAAAGAACAAGTTATGATGGTTGAATTAAATAGAACTAATGAGTTCATGGATGAGACGCTAACTAAACAACTTATTCCTTCAAAGATGTATAACAAGTTCAATGTACAAGTCACAATTAATATTTTATGACATTTTTCAAAAAAAAATTATTGTGTTAAAAGTAATGCAGCATTCAATTATCATATTAGAGAAATTCCATAGAAGAAGGTGAGATTGAAGAAGACCATTGATCGAGACAAGCTTTTGGAAGACCTCCCATGGAAGAAGGTCAAATTAAAAAAAAAAAAATAGTTGGAATGAGACAAGCCTTGTGGACAAGGTTAATTTGAAGAGCAGGAGAATGATGAGACCCTTATAGTTAGAAAATTATTATTATTAATTATTTTATTTAACATTTATCTTTTATTATTTCTAAATTAATTGGCATAATTATATTTGTAATAGTAGATTATATCCGTAATAGTGGTTTGTCAAGTTTATATACTTATAATACCTTACAGTTTTTTAAATCAAGTATTCAATAATATTATTAGAACATTTAATTTATTAAAAGCCAATCTCCTCAAAGAAATCGTTGGAAGTCGATCCTCTCGAAACGATCATTGGAGGCTGATTCCCTCCAAGAGATCAATCCTATCCCTTTTTTTTATTTCAAATTTCTAAATCTCAATGTCTATTTCATATCCCTAATCCCAAAACCTTAGGGTTACTCACTTTTTCAAGAATTCCAACATTAAAAACCAAGCAGTTTTCAATTTGGCTTCATAGGTTGACCACAAATTGGAAAAGAACTTCCTCAAAACCTTGATTTTTCTGGATCTGAATCCATTCCAGAATTTTCATATCAACAAAAAAAGGTACAAATGCATCTCATCTCAACCTTTCCACCCTCGCTTCCCACAAACCAAAAAGAAAACAAGTAGACAACAGAAAATAAGTAGTTAAAAATGGAGCCCCAAGACAGTAAGTCTCAGGTGAAAACCATTAAATATAGTCCAAGTAAAGAGAATTGTTAGAACAATACATGAGGATATAACAGGAACCATATTGAAATAAAAACTGAGCCACAAGAAGCACAACCGTGTGGGTAAAGAAATAGTGGGGCTGCAAAGATGCGGAACAGAGAGTGCTTGACAGGATAAATAAGAAAAAAATGAGCTAAACAAATAAGAACTTGTCATTTAGATATTATACCATGGGAGCATCTCCTTATAATAGCATTCCAAGAGCTGAAATATGATCTTTGCTGACTTCAGATTTCCCTGGACCTATACAAGCAAAGTTGCATGAGATCCACAAGACTAGAAATTAAACAATTGATGTTGCTTACAGAAAAAATAAAAAAGTTGATTGCCTACAGAAAAAATAAATAAATAAATAAAATGTTGCCAGTGCCCAAGTTATGTCACTTAGATCCATTGATATTGCTTGCTGGGTTTGAAGCATAGACATTTTAACTTCTAAACCCACTAAAAAGGAAAGCTCTTGACAAATACATGGACATTGCTCACTGGGTTTGGAACATGGGCATTTTAGCATCCAACAAAAAAGGAAGTTAGCAACATCCACTTATGGGCCCATGGAGTGTACAAGCATTAGCTGTTTTCACAGGAAACAATTGATCTCTTGTGAACCTGGCTTAACAGAATATCAAACAGAGATACAGTTGTGCACACTTACATAAACCTCAGCCAGATTCATGTGTATACTCTTTTCCAGCTTCAGAAAAATTTCCAGCATATATTTCCCCTCACTTTTTTCAATCACAGATATAGCCTCTAGTTTGAGTCAAAACAACATTGTAAAATCATCACAAAACACCAAGGAAACAATCCTATCCACAACAATTTCCATGTAGCTCATTGTCTTCTCAGACTCATCGCATCTGTGAAGAAATGAGCCAATATGCTCAAGTCCTTTCAATGCCAATTTCCACAAGAATGTCTCACAGAAATCTGCACTGGTGATTGACATGAGAGTTGTCAAAATGTTGTCAAATGTTGATTTTGATATCAGCAGATAGCCTCCAGGCAATGTTGCCAAAGTCAGCAAGCCTTTCACTGCAAATTAATTAAAATAATTGTGAATACAATGGCAATTGACCACCGATAGAGGTAACTGGGGGAAAAGAAAAAAAAAAAAAAGAAAGAAAAACAAAGGAACATTTTGACTGCAAACATCAAAAAAACGTTAAGAGAATTTCCTTCCTTGATTCATGACATCACATCCTACTTTGTAGAAACCTAGCAGGTTTATATTTACATCCAAAAATACCAATGAATGATATACATATAAAAGCATTCACCTGCAAGATGCACATGGGGATCAGCATTATTAGCTCTCTTTTTCAAGGCAGAACAGAAGATCTTGCTTAAGGAAGTGGAGAGTGCTGGAGCCAGCAGCACCATGCCTCATTCACATAAACAAATTGTGATTTGAGATCCTCGGGATCCACAATCAAACCCAGCAGTTCAGTGCAGAGGTAAAGAGATCCAAAGTTAGCTTGTCCACACACAATGCGATTGCCATTTGAACAGCACATGCCAAATGCAGTTTCAACAGAAAGCCCTAAAGCTGTCATTAGGTGAGGGAAGGAACTTTAGAAAATTTTATTGCAGGAGGCAGTGGAAGCCTTGGCAGAAATGTAAAGCATACAACCAATGGCATATAATTTTTGCTTGCTTTTTATCGGAATTTCTTTATAACTCTTGTAACTTGTAGCAGTGTTGACAAGCATGTTTATCACTTGATCCTGAATAATCAAACCTAAGAACAAATCATTATTTTGAATGATATGCTAAGGTAAAGGATAATGCATGCTCTTTTCTTGAATTACAAATTGCGTCTCTTAATGAAGACCAAAGAGCTACAGCATGCTTTGCTACTCTTTCTGCTCCATACTGTTATGTGCAGCAGCCAAGGTACTTCAAAGAATCAACCAAAAAGCATAAAGTGCTGGAATTGAATTCAATTGGGTTCCAGAGACATTCAACTTGAACATACCAAAGGCACATTCTAATCTTGCATATCAACAAAAGTGAAGGCAACTTACCTTGGCAGATGGCTAGGAGGAAGAAAGCTTTTCAAGAAGCAATGGCATGGAAAAGGCTCAAAAAGAGGTGTTGAAGAAAATGCAAGCTGTGTAAAAAAGTGAGGAAAAATATCACTGAAGCTCATAGTTCAACAGGTCACTCATCTAACATGAATGCTGGGAGTTATAAATTTGGCATCCTTTGGATATTTAAAACAGCACAATAAAACAAAAATGTAAAAAATATGCAGCAATTTCAAAGCATCATATAACATGCTCTTAGATGCAAATAAAGCTTCAATGTACATAGAATTGAACTAACAGCATGAAAAGGCCATTTGCCTTTAATGCATGTCTGTCTCTCCTTTTACTTAATTATAAATTTTAGAGGCTGAATTTTTATTTTAGTGAATAAATTCCACAACATATATACAAGTAGGACCTTTCAAATGAAAGGAGCAACAACTTCCTTCTAGGATTTAGTTTAGCTCCATTTCCTTGATCATAGTCAAGTAGCAAAAGGCACAACAAGCTTTTGTTTAACGGTCCACCCCTTCTTCAAAAATTCTATCATAAAAATTCCCTCACTTGCAACTGTTTTGTGAAATTTAGTGATGGAATTCCTAGAAAATTTGTCCTAGGCATAAAAATTCCAATACTCACATATGTTTTAAGAAAAGTTCCTTGTAGAATTTTATATCATTTTGTCTTAGGCAAAGATTCTAGCCTGTGCTAAACATTCAAAAGAAGAGAACAACACATATACTAATATCACTTCCTATTGTATATTCTAAGGATAATATATCAGCTTATGATATCCAATAATCCACTGCTTTCCCACTCAGAATCTAGTTTCAAACTTGAATAATACCATTTAAGAAAAGGTCTAACAAAGAGACAAATTTTGACCTGCACAATTTACCCACATGAATTCAGCCCCTTTTGAGGAATATGAGCAAACAGCCAATTGCCTGTTTCCAGCTCCTGACTAGGATTATATGTACAACACTAACGACTTGATGGAAGTCATATTATACCAACTCAAATTAACAAGGGAGTTGATACTTTGCAAAACCTTTGAGGACCAATGACAAGGGCAAGGTAAAAGAAAATAAAGGAAGCTCTCAACAACTTGTTGTGTGACATTTACCATCAGGAAGTTGCTAGGTACGAGTTAAGCATGATGGAGGCTTCACTAGGGCTTGCAAATGTGTCATCTGTAGAGGAATTTGAGAACCATGGCCTTGGGAAGGATGTTGGATTTGGGAGCCCATGTTTGGGCATTTAAATGGATTATTTTCATGGGTTATATTGTTATGTAGTGGGTTGAACGAATTTTCTTAATAAACCCATCTTATTAGTTAGGGTTTTTGGGGGTACGAATTTCCTTAATAAGCCCATCTTATTAGTTAGGGTTTTGGGGGATAGCATATAAAAAGGGTAGAAAGGGTGGCTGGAGGCAGAACAGATTTTTGATGAATGTATGAGCTATTTTCTCTGATTCTTTGAGAACTAATTCTAAACTTTCATACTTGAATGTATTGGTTCAATAGACTTATCTTCTTCAATGTTGTTGTTATTAGGAGTGGCGTCTGAATTTTATAATTCTGGTTCTTAATTGTTTATAACCATTGGGTCAGAACTCCAAATCCCTTAACCTTTATTAGAATGATCCTATATCAATATTGGTGTTGGGTTCCGTTTACATATAATCGGAGTTCATATCATTTGGTATCAGAGCCTTGGCTCTAACTCAGGTTAGTTATACCCTTATTATCATCTATGTCATGTATTTTTTATTGTTGGTTGAATAAAAAAAACAAACAAACAAAAGAAAAGAAGAAAAAAAAAACAAAAAAAAAATCGTGTGTTTCTCAGGTTGCCTTCTGCTATTCATTCCTTCTATAGAAATACCCATTAGTTAACCAAAAAAAAAAATTGGCTTCATTGCTCAATTGGTCATTTACTCAATTATATTCGATAATTGATTGTTGTCTGATTGCACTTCTCATATCATTGAATTCCTTAACATTCTGTTTGCTTTATTGCCCATCTTTTTGATCGTGTCACTTCTCTGAAGAGGTAGGTCTAGGATTGATATATTCAAGTTTTGTTTGTTCTGAATTTAGTTTGCTTGGAACTATTGAAAGAGCTCTTAGAGTCTTGCAATTCATTGTGTGAAACACAAGAGTTAAGGACTACTATAGTTGAATTGAGAGCAAACACGTAAGGGAGTGAGTTTTGTAAGGTATATTCTCTATTTACTATCTTGCATATCCAATGTCTAATGTTAAAGAAGGCAGTTTCCCACATGGAGAGGAGGAAGTAGTTATTCTAGATTTCAAATTGCTTATGAAATCCTTAAAGCAGAAGTTTGATAGGATTGACCAAATATTTTAGGAAGTTTGAGACAGGATGGATAAAATAGAAGGGGAATTGAGTGTCAATCCTAAGAGGCCAGTTGGGAGGGTCATGAAGGAGCAATTTGAACATGACTTTGGTGAAAATGGTGATGATTATTATGATGACGGTGATAATACTAGTAAAAACTTCAGAGGTGGATTTAGAGGAGGATGTATTAATAGGAATGGTAGAGGAGTAAGAGGCAATGGAAATGTTTATGATAGATACAATGAAGGTTAGGATAATAGAAATAGAGTGGAGGAAGGAGTAGACAAAAATCTCAATAGTATTAAAATGAAAATACCTTCTTTCCAAGGGAAAGTTGACCCTGATATCTATTTGGATTGGGAATGAAGGATAGAATTAATATATGAGTGTCACAACTTCTCTAAGGAGAAGAAAGTGAAGTTAACTGTGGCAGAGTTCACTGATTATGTTGTAGTATGGTGGGACCAGCAAGTTACCACTAGGAGAAGAAATTTGGAGAGAACCATAGAAACTTGGACTAAGTTGAAGACTGTGATGAGAAAGAGATTTGTTCCCAAGTCTTATTATAGGGATTTGTATAATAAGTTGCAGAGCTTTATGCAAGGTTCCAAGAGTGTGGAAGAGTACTATAAGGAGATGGAAATTGCTATGGTTAGGGTAAATGTAGTAAAGGATAGGGAGGTAACCATGGCTAGGTTCCTTTAAGGGTTGAATAGAAGTATAGCTGATGTGGTAGAACTGCAACACTATGTAGAGCTTGAAGACATGGTACACATTGCCACAAAAGTTGAAAGGTAACTTAAGGGAAGGAGCACTTCTAGAAATAATCAGAACTTATGTTCATCTTTTTGGAAGTCAAACTGGGAGAAGAAGGAAGAGAAGATGACTTCTAAGCTTAAAACCAATTCACATAGACCCAAGACTAATGGGGGCAACTTGGAAAGGGGCAAATTTGAAGAAAAACTTAAGGGTACCCAAGGAAAAACTAGAGATATCAAATGCTTTAGATGTCTGGGTAGGGGTCATGTGGCTTCATAATGTCCTAACAAGAGAACCATATACCTTAAGGAGAATGGTGATTATGTGTAGCAGTGATGCTAGTGATGAAGACCAAATGCCACTACTAGAGGATGCTAGTGATATTGATGAAGGGATAGAGTATCTAGAGCATGGTGGAATGGCTTTAGTAGTAAGGAGAGCCCTTAGTGTGTAGGTTAAGGAGGAGGATGATGTTGAGATGCAGCGAGAAAATATTTTTCATACTCGATGTTTGGTTCAAGATAGACTCTATTGCTTGATCATCAATGGAGGTAGTTGTACTAATGTAGCAAGTACAAAGTTGGTGGAAAAATTGAACTTGCCTACAATCAAACATCCTAGGCCATATAATTTGCAATGGTTGAATGACAGTGGAGTGGTGAAAGAGACTAAATAAGTTGTGGTTCCATTTTCTATTGGTAAATATAAGGACGAGTTGTTTTGTGATGTTGTACCTATGCAGGCCGGGCATTTGTTATTGGGCTGTCCTTGGCAATTTGATAGAAAAGTTTTGCATAATGGTTACAAGAACCGTTATTCTTTCACCATGGATGGAAAACCATTTACACTTGTTCCATTAACTCCAAAACAGGTGTATGAAGACCAAGTGAGACTTTATGAAAGTGAGCAAAAGAGGAGTGAAAAGAAAGAGAGAGTCGAGAGAAAAGAAAGTGAAGGAGAGAAAAACAAGGTAAAAGCATTTGAGAGTGCTAAGTACAAGAGTGGTCAGGTTCACAAGAGTGAAGATGAAAGAAAACAAGTAAGTGTGTTTGCAAAAAGAGTAGATGTTAGGGTTGCCTTCCAAGCTAGGCAACAAATGATCTTGATCCTTTATAAGGATTCTTATTTCTTTAACACTAACCTTGATTCATCTTTACCTAGTGCTATTTCATCTTTGTTGCAGGATTATAATGATGTATTCCCTAAGGAGATCCTAGATGGTTTACCACCAAGGAGAGGGATTAAACATCACATTGATCTTATTCCTGGAGCTCCCATTCCCAATAAGTTAGCATATATAAGTAATCCTGAGGAAACAAAGGAGCTTTAGAGTCAAGTTGATAAGTTGATGAGGAAGGGACATGTAAGGGAGAGCATGAGTCCATGTGCAGTGCCAGTGTTGCTTGTGCCAAAGAAAGATGGATCTTGGAGGATGTGTGTCAATTGTAGAGCTATCAATAAAATAACAATTAAGTATCGACATCTTATACCCAAGCTTGATGATATGCTAGATGAATTACATGGTGCTTGTTACTTCTCTAAAATTAACCTTAAGAGTGGGTATCATCAAATTAGGATGAGGGAAGGAGATGAATGGAAAACTGCATTCAAGACCAAGCATGGTTTGTATGAATGGTCAGTTATGCCCTTTGGTTTAAGTAATGCACCTAGTACTTTTATGAGATTAATGAATCATGTCTTGAGACCTTTTTTAGGAAAGTTTGTTGTGGCTTATTTGATGACATATTAGTATACAGTAAGAATTTAGAAAAACATGTTGAACATTTGCATTATGTGCTTAATGTTTTGAGGAAAGAGAAATTGTATGCCAATTTGAAGAAATGCAATTTTTGCAAGGATTATGTCATTTTCTTGGGTTACATTGTGTCTACTCATGGCATAGAGGTTGATAAAGAGAAGATTAAGGTAATTCAAGAATGGGCTACACCTAAGAGTGTGAGTGATGTGAGGAGTTTCCATGGTTTGGCTAGCTTTTATAGGATGTTCATTAAGGATTTTAGTACCATAGCTACACCATTGATTGAGGTGATTAAAAAGAGTGTGGGTTTCAAGTGGGGTAAGGAACAACAAGATGCCTTTGATTCGCTTAAATCTAAGTTGTGTAATGCATCACTTCTTATTTTGCCTGATTTTTCTAAGATCTTTGAAATTGAATGTGATGCATCGGGCATTGGGATTGGGAGAGTTCTCATGTAAGAGAAACGACTTATTGCATTCTTTAGTGAGAAGTTGAGTGGGGCAACATTGAATTATCTAACTTATAATAAAGAAATGTATGCACTTGTTAGGACTTTAGAAACATGGCAACATTACCTTTAGCCCAAGGAGTTTGTAATTCATACTGATCATGAGTCTTTAAAATACTTGAAGGGGCAACGTAAATTGAATAGAAGACATGCAAAATGGGTTGAATTTATTAAAACTTTTCCTTATATAATTCAATACAAATCAGGTAAGGAAAATATTGTTGCTGACGTATTGTCATGTAGGTACACATTGATTAGTATTTTGAGTGTTAAGTTGTTGAGGTTTGAGCACATTATTGGTTTGTATGCTAATGATGCTGACTTTAGTAACATATATGCTGCATATGAGAAAACTACCTTTGGTAAGTTCTACAAACATGAGGGGTATTTGTTTAAAGTAAATAAGTTTTGTATTCCTCAAGGGTCTATGAGAGCATTACTTGTGAGAGAAGCTCATCGGGGTGGTTTAATAGGACACTTTGGCATTCAAAAGACTTTTGATGTTTTACATGAACATTTCTTTTGGCCACATATGAAAATGGATGTTGAAAGAGTTTATGCCAAGTGTATTACCTGTAAACATGCTAAGTCTAGGGTTTTGCCCCATGGTAAGTATATGCTCTTAGAAATTCCTTGTGAACCTTGGACCAACATTTCTATGGATTTTATTCTTGGGTTACCTAGGTCCAAGAAGGGTCAAGATTGTATTCTTGTTGTAGTTGACAGGTTTTCAAAGATGACGCATTTCATTGCATGCACAAAATGGATAATGCCACACACATTGCAGACTTATTTTTTAGAGAGATTGTTCGCCTACATGGAGTACCAAAGAGTATTGTATCAAATTGTGATGCAAAATTTTTGAGCCATTTTTGGAAGACATTGTGGGGTAAGCTTGTAACAAAGTTGTTTTCTACAACTTGCCACCCACAAACCGATGGACAAACTGAGGTAGTAAATCAAACTCTTGGTACATTATTGCGTGCTGTTATTGGTAAGAACTCTAGAGCCTGGGAAGAATGTTTGCCTTTTGTGGAATTTGCCTATAATCGTGTTATTCATAATACTACAGGTTATTCTCCTTTCGAGCTTGTTTATGGTTTTAATCCATTATCTCCTTTGGATTTAGCACCATTACCTATACAGGACAAGGTTAATTTAGATGGAAAAAAGAAGGCTGAAGTGGTTAGGCAACTTCATGAGAAAGCTAGGTTTAACATTGAGAGAAAAACCAAACAATATAAAACGCAAGCCAACAAAGGTCATAAGCATATCACTTTTAAACCTGGTGATTGGGTTTAAGTACATTTGCGGAAGGATAGATTTCCTATGCAAAGGAAATCAAAGTTGCAACCAAGGGGAGATGGTCCTTTTCAAGTGGTGGCAAGAGTCAACGATAATGCATAAAAACTTGACTTGCCAGGTGAGTATAATGTAAGTGCAACATTTAATGTTTCTTACCTTTCTCCCTTTCTTTTTGATGATGTAGGTGTTGATTTAAGGACAAATCATTTTGAGGAAAGTGGGAATGATGAAAGCCATATTGTACTAGCTCAAATCAACAAGAGAGTTGATGCTTTGCAAAACCTTGGAAGACCAATGATAAGGGCAAGGTAAAAGAAAATAAAGGAAGCTCTCAACAACTTGTTGTGTGACATTTACCATCAGGAAGTTGCTAGGTATAAGTTAAGGATAATGGAGGCTTCATCAGGGCTTGCAAATGTGTCATTTATGGAGGAATTTGAGAACCATAGCCTTGGGAAGGATGTTGGATTTGGGAACTCATGTTTGGGCATTTAAATGGATTATTTTCATGGGTTATATTGTTAAATAGTGGGTTGAACGAATTTCTTAATAAACTCATCTTATTAACTAGGGTTTTTAGGGTATGAATTTTCTTAATAAACCCATCTTGTTAGTTAGGGTTTTGGGGGTACGAATTTCCTTAATAAACTCATCTTATTAGTTAGGGTTTTTGCGGGATAGTATATAAAAAGGGCAAAAAGGGTGGCTAGAGGCAGAACAGATTTTTGATGAATATATGAGCTATTTTCTCTAATTCTTTGAGAACTAATTCTGAACTTTCATACTTAAGTGTATTGGTTCAATAGACTTATCTTCTTAACGTTATTGTTGTTAAGAGTGACGTCTGAACTTTATAGTTCTGGTTCTTGATTGTTTATAACCATTGGGTCAGAACTCTAAATTCCTTAACGTTTATTAAAACGATCCTATACCAATATTGGTGTTGGGTTCCGTTTACATATAATTGGAATTCGTATCACGACTCTCAACAAAAATGCTTCTAGTGCACTTTAAAACATAGCAATCTGAATCAAGAACTAGTGACAAATCTTCAACAATGCAACAAATCAAGCTTGCATTAGGTACCATTAGTGCCCTTGAGAGATCATCTCTTTTCATATCAACATCCTCAACTTGTGGCTGGAAAGTAAAAAGATGAAAATGCAAAAGTCAAAAATATGCACTAAGAATTATCACAAAAAAGAACAAGAAAGTCCAATGTTTTAACATGTTAAAATATATTGGATAGAAAGAAAGCATCCAACAAAATGAGATTTACCACTAGATCAACTGATACTAGCATTGAAATAATAGAGTGCAAGATATTACTAAGGATCACAAGTTTGGCAATTAAAAAGCATCAAAAACATCTAACAATTGCAGAGTTTTTCCTTTTTCTTTTTTTATTTGCCGTTCTCTCTTAAAATTTATTCTCTCTTGAAGAGCTTCATTCTATGGAGGCTTAATATATCTTTTTGGAAAGGATTACATACTAATGTGCCAAGAGGCATGATCCTGTGTCTTGTTATCCTTCTTTTTATCATCTAGTGAGGATTACAGATCAGCAGTAATCTGTAACTTCTTAAAAGGAAAAACAATGACAACAAGGAAGCAAGAAAAGAAAACAGTATCATTCCTCATTTCCTACACATGAAAACAGCTGAATGGCACTGCAGAAGCAAGCCACCCACAGTCTGCATACACATAGACCAATGCACTCAGGACAGAATTCCTTCTACAAATTTCCAGAATTTATTTCCAGTTTCAAAAGTACATGGAAGACAAACCTTAGCATGATTGAAAGACTCAAATTCAGGTTTTGTTTTAAAACTTCTGCTAACTTCCATTAATAAACTAATGTCTCCAACAACTGCAATCGAATCAATGGTCAAGGTATTTTCAAGTTGTTTCAGATTCTGAACACACTAAAACATCTAAGACAAAGAAGAAAAGCTTAAGACATCCAAGAAAAAGAAAAGCTCAAAACATCTGAGAATAGGGGCATGCACAGTTAATTAACATGTACAGATAATTCCCATCCATTTCATAAACAATCACTTTCCTCGAAAGTCTTATGAGAATAGCTTAGACCATACAGAGGTACACATACCACAGAATAAGCATTAAAACTGTGCATTAAGCTTACATGTGTAAAATGAATAGGAAAGTAAGAGCCCAAAATGCCAAAAAGGTCACTGGCGTAACTAGCAATAGGGCCACGAGGATCTGTCAATAGTTGTGCTAGAGTCTCCACAATGCAAAATATTAGCATTAGGCACTAGGATCCTTTTCTCCATCAATAGCTTCACAGAAACTGGAAACAAGTTCATCACCCTTTGTCACAATCAATAGAGTTATCAATATTATGATATGAAAATCAAATATTATGGAAGAACATGGCATGATTACGGATAGCCATCCTATAACCAATAACATTCAAACAGTCAAGTTATTCAATTATAAGTAAAACTTGAAGAAAATTATGCTGAGGACTGAAGCAACAGAATCAGGATGGAGAGCATTCCAGAAGTTACCTACCACTTGCAAAGCTTCCCCAGGGAATTCCCCGAAAACACATGGATAAACTGGGATTAAATTGGCAGTCTAAACATCCTACCTTTCTATCTCGTTGCCCTAAAGACCAAATCTGCAGATTCCGTAAGTAAGAGATGACAAGAGCTTTTGCATTACTGCAAGCAACGGTACCACCGCTTTTCCTCTTCATCAGCGCCAAACAACCAACAACCATGTAAAGCTCTCCAATCGGCCCGATTAAAGCATGACGTATCCAAATAATGTTATTGTAGTGCAACAAATAATAAATTAAACATTTGGGGAAAAAATAAAAAGAGTTAAGAATGCAAACTTAATAATCTTTTGTTTTGTAATCAGATTAAAAGAATGAGTTCAACGGTGTAAACTGGAACTTGCAGGTGCATGAACAGGCGAGAAAATTGTAAAAACACAAGGGAACGGATAGATTCTGAATAAATAAATTGAGGCAAAACTTCAGCATTGGACATCATAGGTACTTGCTTTATGCATCCTCGTGCCATGAAAGCAGTACCAAACATGAATGCTTCTTTGATGATAAACCATGGAAAGTCTTCACCGAAGACTCTCCCATGTGGACTATGGTGCTCAACAATGAAGACATACTCACCAATTGTTGTGTGAAGAATGTTATCAAGCTATGCACAGTAGCATTGTCCAGGGGATTCGACAAAAGACGAGTAAGCACTTCTCCGAGCAGAAGAACACAGTTCAAGAGCTTTTCCCACCATTCTAACACACTAGAATCTCCAATTCGCCTGGTTGAATAAAATTGCACATAATAATTAATAATTACGCCTTGTACGAATAATGTTGTCGGTTGTAGTCGAATACATCTCCCATCTGACTCACTGGAGCAGTGTGTTTGGATTTTGAATTTCTGGAGAGGATGGGGCTGCCTCCGGGGCTTGTTTGGTTCGCGTGATTTTCTAGTCCGGATCGAGTTTTACCCAACTTTAAACTCAGAACAACGCGAGAGTTGGTCCACTCGGAACAGGAGTTATCAAGATCGTTGAGAGTCAGAAACGGTGATTTTGCACCGTTGAGATGTTTGGTTTGTCTTGCAATGATAAATTCAAGCCTCTAATATGCTATTCATTTTAATTCCTATCTTTATTTGGATTCTTATTTTAATTCAAAATCATAAATTAAATAATTTTAAAATTTTAAATTATAAAATAAATAAAAATTATAAAAAATAATTATATTATATTTATTTTTAATTATTTATACTATTTATTAATTTAATACCATTACAAATATTTATATAATTGTGTAAAACTTCTACTCCATTCTCATTTGGATTGTAAATACAATAAATTGGTAGTTAGTGCCATTAATTTTTAACTGTTTAAAAATTTTTGGGAGGAAACTTCGAGTAAAATTCGCTTACAGATTCAGCTTTTCGTTGCTCCACGGAACATTTTTATTTTAAATGGCTACCAGTCACCTTGTTGCTACAATGTGATAGTGTCTATCGGGCAGATGGGAGTTAACGTACACAGCCCAGACAAAATTAATTTTTTAGAAGAGGGTATACTGGTCAGTTTACTGTTTAATTATGATATAATTAGACCTTATAAACTAGTTATTTTATTTAAATATTAGTTATAAATTATGAATTAATTAAATATTTATTTTATTAAGATAAATTTTAAAAATATTTACATTCAGTTACGATATTAGCTTTTTTTTGTTATGTGTGGGTTGAGTTTTGGGCCTTAATATTCGGTCTGTAATTTTTTTTCCATTGAAGGGAAGATTATATAGCTTGGGAAGGGAGGAAGGAGGAGAACGAATTCAAACTCCTGTTTTCCCCTTAGTACAGAGTCTATGGATAAGTCAGATTAGATAGGTGGTATCAGGTTCATTTAATTATATTATCAATTTTTTAGTATAATTTTTTTTGTTAATAATTATTTTAATATTATTATTTATTGTCTATTATCACTATTTATTTTATTTATTTTCACTACAATTTCTTTTTTTTTACAAGATCTTTATTAAGAAAAAGAAAAATAAGGAAAAAAAAGTGAAAGCAAATAGTAAACAAAGAAACAATAGATGGTGGGAAGGAGAGAAAAAGAATAGTGAGAGTAAGAACTAAGAAAAGGATAGACCGATAAAGAAATGATGAGAGAATAAAAAGAAAAAATAATTTGAACTGGAGGAAGGCAAGGGGTCATGACCCTGGCAGAATGGATTCCTCCGAAAAGTGGTGGCTTGAAGTAATAGAAACATTACGAAGAGACGAAGACAAAAAGAGACTCTGTAATAAACAGGTAAGTTTACTTTTCTTTAACTAAATGATACGAAAAGTAATAATTTTTTTATTTATTTATTATTATTTTTTTATAAAATAATATATAAAAATATTTTTAATAATTATATATAACTTATAAAAATTATTTAAATAATTTAAAAAAATTAAAAATTAATTTAAATATTTAATAAAAATATTAATATATAATAAATTTATTATTTTATAATAAAAAGTGAATGATAATATTTTATATAATTTTAAAAAAATTTAATTTTAAAATTTAAAATAAAATAATTATTTAATAATTTAATATATGTTATAAAAAAATAATATATATATATATATATATAAGGATTTGTATTTTAAAATTCTATATGTATACTTTCTTGTAAAAAGAAAAGTGTGAAAATATATATACTTTTCTTTGTAAAAAAAAAGTGCGGAAACCCTCATCCGGTACATAGAAAACTACGTATGATCACCTTGATGGTTTCTGGGTTCATTTCCGTTTTCTTTTAAGCCTCAGTTTCTTCCGGTTTCTTAAGTAAGGAGTCACTATTTGCCCATCAATTACGTTGTTGAATGAGATGTTAAATACTCAAACATTTCAACTCTTTTTCTTATTTAATAAAAAAGTATAAGGTTTGAAATGTCAAATTTGTTGTTGCCAAGTGTCACAGACTTGGCCTTGTTCACCCAATGACCTGTGTGGCACTAGCAATTCACTTGATTCGAATGCTAGTTCAGACTTTTCCTCTCCGAAAGATAGAAAGATGTATATAAAGTAGACAAGAAGAATATGGGAAAATTTGAAAATACTATATTGCTTTAAGAATGCAAATACACTCTTACTTCCGATTGTTTACAAATGAGGTTCTTAAGGCCTATAATATAGTCATCCACGCTCCTCAACGGAGGGTCAAGAATCTATTTAATAATAACGGTCCAATTCTTTTTTTTAGAGTATTCTACCCCTAACGGTCTACGTTCTATAAAAGATAAGGGGGTTTATCTACAAAATTCATAGAGGCTTCCACCTATTTGGAATTTGGAGTGGTGGCTGGAATAAGCCTCTTTTAAATGCTCCAATTTTTGGGCAGAGATTACGCAAGCGTGTGACATTCTCCCACTCATTCTGGCGACGCCCCTTAATCACAATCCGCTCTTATAACCTTAATCATATCGACATTACTACCATAAGGTTAGCTCGTGTTCCCCAACTTGCCTCGCTATCAAGCAACCCTTTTCCATTTACAAAGTACTTGACATAATTTAGAATGGGTTGCCTCTCCTGGAATGACACGATGCGCGCAATATTTCTTCCACGTTCACGATCTGGCATGGTTGTTATGGCTTGTAGGGCCCTCTTTGACTTGCCCCTACTTGGGCTCCTCCTTATCATTGATGGTAAGAGGTTTAGCAAGGCTAACGTGGAATACTTGGAATGCATCTCGAGGTGTGGATGGGTAAGGTTAATCAGTAAGCTAGTTTTTCCAATCCTCTTCTTTACTGGGACAGGGTCCCTCATAACACCTTACTAGACTTTATTGCCCTAGCAACCTTCCAGCTTTGATGGGGAAGGAGTTTCCACCCAATCACTAATCTCCTTCCTCCAAACTCCAAGTGTCTCCCTCTTAGTACGGCCTATTTCTTCATTCGCTTAGTAGCCCTTTGGGGGCCCCCAAGTGTGCCGTGCATGTCGGACTTTCTCATGCCACCCTTGGCAAACTTGAATGTAGTAGGACTATGCCTTTTGTACGCCAACCACCAATGTGGTGTGGGAGTCAATGGTTTGTAGTCCTCATACACCCTTGAAACGGACTAGCCCCAGTTTTGAACTCAGACTACGCTTTTTTGTAGATTGTATAAGAATTAGGCTATGTCAAGTAACTTAGCCCATCCTCTGGTTGCACTTACGTAATACTTAAGAACAGCTCCAACAAGGCATTCACCTCTCTGTTTTGGGCCCGTCATTTAGGGATGAAAGCTTATGGAAAAGTTGCGCTCAAATCCCATCAACTTGAATAACTCCATCCAAAAATCGTCCTGGTGAAACGAGTGTTATTTGTTCAAGCTAACAATTGTTTTTTCAAAATATCCTAATACTTGTCACCACATACTTTGAAACATAGGTGCGCTAACAAATTTTCAGCGTAAACCTTTGGAGGGTACAGGGATGACCACATATTTTGCTAAATCTATTTACCACTAACCATGATGTTGGTACATCCATCTCGACTTCAAAGTTAGAACACGTGAACTGAAATCCATTGAAACACTTTTCCCAATGTTTTTCTCCAGAAATGTAAGGGTTCCAAGTAATCTCGATGGTTGGTGCTGACTCCACCTTGTCCTTGTTGACATACTAGACACGTTCTTTAATGTAGAGCTCAATGTCCATCTTGCATTTGTGGCCATTTAATATACTCGTCTAGCAAGTGCCAACAGTAACGCGTATACCCGGATGTCCTGCCCCATGTTAGTCATGGCACTTCCTTAATAATCGCTTCCTTCAATCCTTGTCATTTTGGCAATGTAAACGTCTATTGCCTTTGGTAGTGAGCAATTCCATCTACAAGCCAAAAACTCTTGACGTGTCTTTCCCACTACTTCCCCATTCCTTCAATAAACTCTTGGCCTTGTGGTCATGCTGCCATCCTCGCTTTAACTTTATTCTACCAAAGGGAAGTTTGGACATATGATGGCAGCTAGTTCAGCCCTTCCTCAACCTCCAAATGCATCGACCACGCAAGTTAACCTTGTCGGCCTTATACTCATCACAAAGTCGAATTCCTGCCAAGAATGCTTGCCTAACCTCACTTGCTTTGGCGTCAACTTTCTTTTGGGATTGAGGAAGTAGACTTGTGGCAAATGTTGTTCATCTTCACGAGAACTTGGACCCAAACAAATAATGCCTCTAAGTTCCAATAGGTAATGCACCAACTGCAGTCATGACTTCCTTCTCGTGGACCACTGTCTAAGCCGGCGCTCAGTTTCCATTCAACTTGCCAGCTTTCATCCGCAATGGGATGCCCCTCCTTGTATTAACACACCACCAAATTGCAAAATCCTGAAGCATCGATCTGTACTCATATGGTTTGTATGGTCGGGAAGAGCCACCCTGGCTCATCAGCCTACCCGCCTTGCTTGAGCACATTCAATGCTTCTTTGGCATTTTGCATCCCAAACTCCAATGTTCTATTCCTTTTTCAACTAAAATAAGTGAACAGATTGCAAATGAGGAGTAGCCCTTTATAAATCCTTTTGGTAATTAATTGATGAGGCCCTAAGAAGGAATGTACCTCAGTCACCTTCTTTGGTGGGTCCAGTTATGGATGGCTTGGCACCTTGGACTTGTCCAACTATAGTTGCCTCCGTCGATGATGTGCCCCTAAGAATGTGAACCTCTTATCGTTGAGCAAAGGCACACTGTCTCTCCTCTCACATACAAACTCTGTTCTTCTAGTATTTGGAAAACTTAACCATAGTGTTTCAATTATGCCTTATCGAATGTCTTTACTAATATGACACAATTTACGATATCATCCAAACATACACTACGATAAATTTATCCAAAAACGACTCCGAAGACTCATTCAATAAAGTGCAGAAATGTGGTAGGCGGCATTAGTAAGTCCCAAATGGCATAACTAAGAAACTCAAAAGGGCCATACCTCGTAACACAAGCGATCTTTGGGCTCAATCCCCTTCTGCAATCCCTCACTTGGTTAATATCTCGATCTTCAAATCCAACTTCATGAACGCTCATATGCTTCACCAACTGAATCGAACAAATCAATTATTAATGGAATTGGAATATTTGTTCTTCACGGTTTTATTTTGTTGTACCTTGATAATCGACTCCGCACCACCGAAGTGCCCAGTCGTGCTTCTTTTGGGAAAAGCCACGAGTGCACCATATGGAGCCTTTGATGGTTGAACGTAACCCGCATCCAACACCTCCTTTAGTTGCCTCCTGAGTTCCTCTAACCTCTTGAGGGTGCCAATTCGATAAGGGCACCGCAATAAGGTGGTCTTGCACCGGGAACCGAATTCTTCTTGGTAGTCCACCTCACGTTAGGTGGGAGCTTTCTTAGACAATTTCAGGAAGGCTGCATCTATGTCCTTAAACCCTTCAAGACGTGAGAGGCTTTCCTTAGGTAGGATATTTGACGAGAAGTTCTTTCCATCCTTTAGGGATACAAGAAAGGTGGGTTTTGCGACTTCCTTTCAGCTTTTTTTTTGGAAAGTTTTTAATTGGGGGGGGCCGAAATTTGCCCTAGATTAAAGGTTGGTCTCCTAGCCACAGGCACCATGCATGTATTGGCTTCCTCCAAGATGCACATTGTGTTGGCAAAAGGAAAAAAACATGGCCTTAACGCGGTCCATAAACTCCATACCAAAGGCACAATTGGATTAATCATCCATTGGGTGCATAGAAAAGTCTTACAAGGCCACATCAATTCACCCCATATGTACTCTATAAAACCAATGAGCAATGGCCAAAAATTGATTTTGGCTCCAAATTTACTGGCATTGAGCCATCCTCCGTCCCTTGTTGTATTTGAAAATGCCCAACTGCCTTGCTTCCCTCTTATTGGAGAAAGTTGTTGGAAAGACATCCGGTTCCACTAAGCGCATTAACCACTTTGATTACTCACCTTTTGTTTCCACATATAATCATCCTTTCTTTCTGGTTTTTAGGCACTTCGACCCTTGGCTTTGATGGCATTGAGGATTTGTTAAGGATCCCATCCTCCGTCTCCTTCACATTGCTGTTGTTCCTCTCTTTCTTCAAAACTAGGTGGCAAAAGCTTGGCTTCTTCTAGCAATCCCTGCCTTGTGCGGCCATCACAAAAGTTAGCATTTGAGGGGGGCCCTGTCACTGCTTTCGACCTCCTTAGTGGTTCTTCCCTTCATTAGGCCCATTAAACTTGGTGAAAACGTCCTTTTGTTCGAGGGGTCCTCTCTCCCCACTCTTTCCCCTTGCCAACCTTGTCATTATGAGACTTAAGCTTTTCAAACTTCCTAAACTCTTATTAGTGATCCAGCAAATGGAATAGCAGTGGCCGAGATCTTTGAACACCATGTCTTTGGATCTTCCCATCCTTCGCCCAGTTTTTGGTTAAGGCCATTTTTGAAGCAAAGAATGCCTCCTTGTTGGGATAACCAAGAATTTTCCCAGCACACTTCGGAGAATTCCTTCCGTACTTTCGTATGTTCCCCTTTGTTAAAGACCACCTTAGCTTCGCCCTCACCACTTCCTCGGCATTTTTCCAGATAGAAATCGCTACTTGAGTTTTCTTTTCGAACCGTCCCAATGTGTTAATGATGCAAAGTACCTCCTTTCAATATCACTATACTATCCTTCTCCACCATACCATTGCGGTATGCCATGAGGTATAAAGCGACACTATCAATCTTCCTGGCATCACTCCGTGACACCAAGTGCCTTTAAAGTATTGTTCAAACTCCCATAGAAAATTATCAACCTCCTCCGTGTTCCTCGACCCATTATATGCCTTGGGTCTTAGGACATCCACTTTTGAAGAAGCCTACAAACTACCGTTGCAAGGTGAATGCTTCCACTTTTGAAGCAATTGCCTTTTTGCAAAGGACTAGCTCATCCTTGGTCCTCCTTCAACTCGTTGGAGCACTCTTTCGAGCTCTTCCTTCAAACGT
>CM075437.1:9244522-9287573 GCA_037832385.1 Rhizophora apiculata
ACATATATAATTCTAAAAAATTTATTATATATTATTTAAATTTATTTTTTTAAAACTTTACTCATATTTACATTATATTTCTATTTAATAATCTTTTTTAAACATTTCATTTTCACATAAATATTGAAAATTTTTTAGTTATTTTGATAAATAAAACTAAAAGAAATTATTTTAAAATATTTAAAATAATATGATATGTTAAGTATTTTTTATTATTCATTTGTAATTTTTTAATGACATATTTTATATAATTAATTTAAAGTTTATATAAAATTTAGTTTAGATCAAATACTAAGAAAAAAAAAAAGATGAGAAAATTAAAGGAATTATATTGATTGAATTATGAGAAATAGTCTCGTCAAATTAAGTTAGTGTTGACAAAATCCTAACATTGTGACAATATGGCCTCCCACCAATTCTCTATGATTTGATGACCCCTTTTAATATGTTCCTCTCATGATCCGTGGTTCACTTAATTATTCTATCAAAAAATGGCTTGTAAATTACACAACAAAATTGACCTTTAGGGTTTTAAAATATTTCATACTGTGAAAAAGGGTTCAATAAATAACAAATATAAAAAAAAAGAAGACTCTTTAAGATGTCTAAAGATTTTATTTTTATTTTTATTAAAAAATATTTATTAATTATAATAAATATAATTTGTACAATATAATAAAATTTTATTTGAATTAAAAAATCCTTAACAAAATACTTGTCATTACTAATAATATCTCTATTTAGTTTAATCATCCCGTCTATACTATTTCATAAGTTATATAATTATTTTATTAAAAGCTTTCATATATTATAATATAAGGATAAAATGAATTTAATTTCAATTGCCTTAAAAGTAACTTACATACTATCAATAATGTCTAATTAAAGAAACAAAAAAAATGACCCCATTTACATTAAAATTGAATATGTGCCACCTTAAACCTTACTCTTGACGATTGAAGAAATGATTGTTATTTTGCCAATAGTAAAAAAATTCAAGTTGGCCAAAAAAATACACATTTCCATTTCTCATACAATTAATCATTTTTATAGGTTTTGAAGATGTAAAACTTAATATATATATATATATATTTTTTATTTTTCTTATCTAATTTATTTCATTATTTATATTATATAAAAAAAAATAAATTTTTCCTTAATTATAGATAAAATTAATTAAAATATCTCCAAATTAAAAATACCTTAAGTTAAGAAATATAATAATCAGTTTCGTAGTTGCACATAATATAATCCACAGGCGACGTAAACACAAAGCTGAGGTATCTTGGATCTTAACCATACCCCTCAACCACCCTCCCCTTGTCTTATTGTTCTTTTTTTTTTTTCTCCTTATCAATTTTTAAATTATTAAGATCCACTGTGCTTTGTCTCTAATCGGAAGATTTTAGGAAATGTCTTATCCATTTTATCCCCTTCCCTTTCCCCAATTAAATGATGGACCTCGAATGTTATCATATTTTTTGTTTTAACAAAAGCAATCAATTTTTTTCTAAAATAAATAATATCCCGAACCAATATTATGGACATGACTAAACCCAAAAACTTGTGAAATACCTTCTGGTACCAAACTTGAGAGCATCGTTTATCCTACGTAAAGAACACAAGCAGCCTCCTCAGACATCAACCAAGCAGACGTTTATTCCTTAAGATCTGAGATATTCACTTCCTTTGATCCATCAGTTTTCTTTTCCTTGGCGTTACTATACAGCCAACTGGCTTGGGCCATTTGTTCTCTAGTGGGGAGACAGTTGGGCTCGATTATGGCTCGTGAGCTAGAACAAAAGGTGACGCTTGTAGTGGTGTTGATAGAAGAAATACAGTAAGCTGAAAAGCAATCTTCATACTGCTATCGCAAGCCGTGCTCGGCTGATGCAGAGACAAGGCTAAGTGATAGGGAGGCCACCGTCAGAGATTGGCTGAAGAACGCTCAAAGAGTCCGCTTCTGACGGATTGAGGACGTTTGGAGCGATGGGGAAGTCTGCAGATGTCTCAACTCACAGAGGCAATACCTGAGATGAAACATGGAATCCGCAGAGGCGCTCTCAAGAGATGTATGCTCCAGCCGTTAGAAGTCCGCTGTGTCCATTTTGTGAAACCAAGTTGGGTTCTCCGCATCATGACCTGCTAAGAAGAATAAAAGAGGGTGAATGGAAAGTTGTGATCTTTTTAGCCGCAAGAGAAGAACGCTATGAATTTGTTTCCTACAAAGGAAACCCACAAATCGAGAGACCTATGACCATCTCCTTGATGAACCACCCCAGAGGTGAAGGGTGATAAAAATAGATTCAGTAAACATGTTGTTGATCAGAACCTCCGTTTCTCTCTCTGGGCTTGGGTGGGGGATTGTAAGACAACTCTTGCCCAATTAGCCTTCTATGATGAAAGGATCAGAGGCTACTTTGATAAGAAAATCTGGATATGCTGTCTCAAATACTTTTGATGAGATTAGGATTGCCAAAGCAATTTTTGAATCCTGTTTTTTGCGCTCTACCGCCTCCAGGAGTCACAGAATTAGAGAGCTTGTTGCAAAAATAAGAGAAAATATTAAGGAGAAATAAATGCTTCTTATTATGGACGATGTGTGGGAAGATAACTCTAGAAAGTGGGATCAGTTAAAACAATCTTTTAAGTTTGCTTCACGAGGAAGTAAAATTTTGTTGACCACATGCAAAGACAATGTTGCAGTTGTTTATGGTTGTTCCAGAGATGATATTTTTGACATGTAGGGCTTTTGTCTGATGAAGAATGTTGGTAATTGTAAGTAAAATAGCATTTTTTAATAGGAGTGATACAAAATGCCAAGATTTAGAAAAGATTTTGGCAGAGAATATCAAAAAAAGTGCATGGGTTTTGCCTCTTGCTGCAAAGACTCTGGGGAATTTTGCTGTTTAAGAAAAACTAAAGAGAAGTGATTTACGTAGTGAGGTGTGGGAATTAGAAGAAGGTAGAAAACAAAAAAAAACAAGAGATATTATTGCTCCTCTATGGTTGAGCTATCATGATTTTGTCCCCTGCATTGAAACGATGCTTCTCTTACTGTGCTATCTTCCCAAAAGATCATGAGATTCAATAAGCGAAGGTTGATAGAATTGTGGATGGCTCAAGGCTATCTCAAGGAAGGGCAAAGTGACAACTTAGAGATAATTGGAGAAAATTATTTTCAAATTTGCTATTGCGTTCTTGTTTTTTCAAGATTTTCAAAAAAATATATTTGATGTTCAGATGATAGAAACCTGTAAGATGCATGATATGGTGTTGCATGATTTGGCCCAATTGGTTTGCACGGGATGAATGTTGTGGTGTGCAGGTCAACGGTCGAGTGGAGTCAATCATGGGTTCTGTATCCAGGAAAGTGTGTCATTTAAGTTTAGAGTGCACACCACCATCATCAGATAGTAGTGTGTCATCTCTTTCAATTCCTTTGACCATACTAAAAAATTACGAAGCCTTTCAATTAGCCGATTGCGCTCACAACAACAAGAAGAGTTATCAAGATTATTTGCAGTGGAACCAACCCACGTAAGATCGTTGAGTCTCAGACGACTGTGATCTTGCAGAGATCCCTCACTCCATCCGTAAATTGGTACAGTTTGAGGTGGCTTGATCTGTCTTGGAATGACCAATTGGAGCAGTTGCCTGAAACACTATGTGTGAACTGGCATAGTTTGCAGACCATAGATGTTTCTCTGTGCCTTTGGATTGCAGCAGTTGCCTCTTGGGATTGGAAAACTAACCATTGAGGCATCTTTATAATATCTGTGGTCTTAGTAGGCTTGACAAAAGGAAGTGGGCAATTAACTGGTCTGAGGACATTGGAGGTGGTCGATGTTGGCTGTGATGATGATGATGCATTTTCTCTTGTGCGATCTGAAGAACCTCAACCAACTTCGGGGAAGTCTTTGTTATACATGAATTGGGTGCATATAATCGCCATGTTGGGCGAGGCTAAGCAAGCAGAGCTCAAGAAAAAGGAAAACATTCACTCAATTGCATCTTTTCTTTAGAGTGGTGTCAATCGTGTGATCACTTGCCTTCATTGGTAAGCTGCCGTCTTGAGACTCTTGAATTGGTGAGAATGGATGGTGTTAAAACAGCAGGGCAGGAGTTTTTAAAGAAATAGAAGCTCAAATTTCAGGTGACAGTAAAAGTGAGATATCCGCATCATCATCTTCTTCACCGTGTAGTTTGTGCTTTCCCCAAACTGACAACACTCGGATTCTCTTTCATGTTTAACTGGGAAGAGTGGGAATGATTATTATAAGGATAATTATATGATGACACCACAAAACCTCCTATTATTATAATGCCATCGCTTTTCACTCTTTGAAAAATTTGGGGACTGCCGACAGTTGAAGGCACTTCCAGATTATATTCTGCAAAATACATCGCTTTCATACAACTGGACATGCATTAATTGCAATCTTCTAGAAAAACGCTACATGGGGAGAAGGGAGAAGATGGGTCTAAAATCCTGCACATCTCTCATGTCACAATCATTTGAAAGGACGAAACAAAGGTAAAGAAAACGACGTAAATTTTATTTATCTTTTTTTATTTAATTTATTTTATATGTACTGTCAATTTAATATTTTTTATTTTTAAATTATTTTTTAAAATTTATTTAAAACTAATTTTTTACATTAAAATATTTCTTTACATAAATTATTAGACTTCTTTTTACCCATACATTTTACCCACTACACGCACACTGTCTCTGTTTTTATTTTTTTACTGTATTTCTCTCACTTTAGATACACACTTGGAAAGGAAGAAAATTGAATTTTAATTTTTTTTTAAAAATATTTTTTAATTAAAAAATTATTATGGAGGTTGTTCTTTAATTGAATTAATAGTTTCCTAGAATTGAGTTTCATTAAAACTAATTGCTTTAGTTGTATTTCTTTGAAATTCCTTTCTTTTTTCTTCTTCTTCTTACATTTCATGATGATAAGGTTTGCTTGTGGTATAAAATTGGACACTATTTTTTTAAAGATTTTCCCTTTTATTTTCTTTCTAAAAAATCCATAATTTATGCATGCCTTTTCTGGTGGATTTTAATATTGTCCTATCCATATTGCAAACACTCCCCACAAAGGCTTGGCTTAAAGTGAAGAAAGTCATTGAAGGAAGATCAGGTGATGAGGTTGAACATTTCCCAATGCCTTCAAGATCGACTATAAAAAATAGACCAACTATTGCCATAACTGTAGGAGGTTTAGGTGTAAGGAATAACGGAATTGTGTTTATGTGTAGATTATTATACTATTTTGGATTGTAACTATATTGTGTACCTTTAACTCTTATGGTGACTTTTAGGGCACTTCAAATTCTAAGGTGGCAAGAATAGATGAGGACAATAGCCCCTAAAAGACATTTTGCAGGTTAGTCAGTGTAGTGGAGCTGAAGATGACATGTCTGAATGATTGGTTGTGATGCTAATGCCAGTTGAAAGATAATTCAAAACCTGTAGTTGGTCTGAAAATTATCAACCCAAGTCATCTAATATAGTTGTATAACTCTCTCTCATTTTCATTTGTGAATATAAAAAATAAAGTTGTGTACCTCTGATAAGCCCAAACTCTATGATATGTGAGTTTTAAATACTAAGAAATTTTTTATAGTTTGAAGTTGACTTAAAAATATAAAATTTTTTAATACTATTAAAGATAAATGATGAAAGAAATTATATAAAAAATTAAAAATTATAAAAATAATTATATATTTTTTATTTTTTAATTTATGAAAATTTTTATAAAAATTTATATTTAAATTAATAAATTTTGTTCTTCTTGATTTTTTAATTTATTGCAACAAAAAAATTAAAAATTATCTTTAAAATTATTATTGTGAAATTGTGATTAAATTAATTATTTAAACTGATGCCTAACAAATGTCTTAATGCAATAAATATGCAAAGGGACGAATACATTTTGGAAATGATCCAAAATAATTTCAATGAAAAATTTGAAGGGACCAAAAGACAAGATTGCTCCATTTAATTTAGGTTTTGGACCATTTGATGTGTTTGCAGTGTGAAATCCTTAGTAACTTTTCATGGGCAACGGGTGAATAAGAAATTATCCAACGGCATTCTCATAAAGGAACTGTCAGATCACAAGCAAAAGCATGGCATGAAGTGCAGCTGCTTGGCTGCTGGCCATTACAGTGTAATTAATTCCATTTTTTTGGCAGTCCTCAATGAGAGGCGGCAACATGAGGACCTCAAAGGAGGTAACCAATCTACTACTCATCCAATGCATCAACATGATCACAGCAGTATATTATTGGTAAGACACTTGTGGAGAAACATTAAAAGTTAATTGGGGCCTCAAATTGCCGGCACACAATGTATCAGAGTTTTTTATGTACAGGAATTCACATTCTTCAATGATGAATCATCTAACTACATAGGAATTCTCTGTTATGTATCTCAAAGAAATTCCAGGGCCAATTGTTTACTGTAACAACAAAGGAGGCGGGTCAGGTCCACCGTATTTACTCTGTTGAAGCCAGCTCAGAATACAAATTTAGAAATGAACTCCTTGAAGCCAGCTCAGAATGCTAATTTAGAAATGAAGACTCCTTGAAGCAATTGATGCCCTGTTCTGGCAATCAGCAGAAACACAATGAAAAATCAAATCGACTCAAATTTCAAATCATCTGCCCGCATGCAACCATATTTAAATATGCATTTGGTGCATGCAATATGGATGTAAAGTGCTGACCATGCTTGCTGGCATCTAACAGCTTCTACACATACATCTCTCTTTGTATCATCCGGAGCTTTTGCCATCGCGCAGGCATGGCAGAATGTCATCATTGCCAACATTTCAGTAAAATAACCCCCAAGGAAAGAAAAAGAAAAGAAAAAAGGCATCATATTAATAATTCCCTGGTGATGGCTGAATGACCACTTGTATCCAAGTGGGAAGATGCGGGTTTAGTACTTTCCGAGCAACATGCAAATATTATTGAATGCACACAGGCAGACGTATATGAAGGAAATGGGAAAACTTATTGAGCTTTAAATTGAGAGAGTAATCACTGGAAGCCCTACTAAACAACTCCAACTTGAAAAACTAACCTGAATCCTCATGGGATAAATCCTTATATGAGGCAGCTCTGATGCGGCCAGAAGACACTAGATTGCTGTTTCTTGAATAAGCTGAACATATTCAAATTAAAAAAATATATATCAATTTTCTAAGTGTGGCTTAGAATGTGAATGACAAGAATAAGAAATCTTTCTTCATTAGTTACAAATGAGGCACAAAGCAGCAAGAATTGAGGAAGCAAGTTCACTAAGTTTAAGGAAAAATAAAGAGTGGCGGATGGTATAAGAAATAAGGTAAAATTATTCAGAAAGGAAAAATTAATACCATCTTGTGGAGATAAGTGATAAACCCAACGAGGCAATTTAAAATAGTATGTGTGTTGTCTACAATAGTGGAGTTACTGCTAACAAGAGTGCAAGCATATTGAGATAGAAGTCTTATTTCTCACAAGTTAGAAAACCAAGAAAAAGTTGCCCGAAAGCAACTTTACTCTCAAGTTTCCTTCTTTATTTTTGTTTACGTGTAAGGAGAGGTAGATACACCTATTATTCATTCCTTATAATTGCTAAGAGAGCAGAAGACTGTATAATGATATGCATGCAACAGTAGATAAAAGAGACATGCCATTCTTATCTGTTAATATTCCTAATAAAACCAGCAGTAGGTCATGTAAAGTATCATTATCAGAAACATCCTAGCTTAACAGAGTTAAGCCTTCCAGCAACAATGGAATTAACTGTAGAAAAAGTGCCTTGCAGCAATAAGCATGCTTGCCTCACAGGAAAACATAATGGGAGTTTAAGGTCTTTCAAAATCTGAACTTCTTTGTATCATTTAGGAAAACAATCAGTGAAGCATTGGATATAATATGCACAAAAGCCTGAACTAAAAAAAGACCTGAAATGAAAGTACCCAAGCATTTAAAAAGAAGGAACTATACCTAAAAGACTAGCTTTGCCAGCACTACCAATGTCTCTTCTAGCAAAACATGGGAGACTAGGGGTTTCTTTGTGGTATTAGAACTTGATAAATTAGAGATGTCTAAGATAAGTGCAAGACAAAATGGACAATTAGTAATTAGTTCAAGAAAGAGAGTGGACCTTGAGAATGATGAATTTGGATTGATTATCAAAGGTTGGAGGATGGGCATCACGGTGGGGAAAAATTGTTGCTTATAGAGTGGCTTTATTGTTGGCATGGAACTGCTTATTCAAACAAAGTTTCAGAATCAGACATAAGAATTTGAAATGTATCTGCCGCACATTTCATCACAGAAGTATGTACGGTATGCTCGGTACTTTTTTATTGAAACTTGTTTGTCACAGGGAATGCATTTTGCACTTGACACAATATGCACTCTAGCAACATCATAGTCATTGTCATTAACTTTTTCATGACCTCGCACAAGCAAACCTTTCCCAATCCAGGCTAATCCAACAAAGACATTGTTTTGAAGCAATCCACTATTTGTAGCATCCTGGCATATATTAGTAAGACTTATCTCTTCCCAATGCTAGTTCTCCCCAAAGATTACTGTCAAAAGAACAACGTTCATCCGTGCTCAAAATCAAATCCACTGCTTCCTCAAAGTTACAACCAACTGATGTCTCCGGACTGTTGGATTTAAGATCCAATTTGTTGAGCAGAGAACTCAATGGCTGAGCTGCAGTCACATAACCATTAAGGAAAGTGCTCAAAAATAGATGCAGTACCATTCTTATGTTCAGAACATGCGTTTGAGGACGAAGGGCCATGATCGCTGATGCAACTAATGAAAGAATCCATTTTATCTCTATTGTAAACACAGCTTTAAATAATAAAGCATGTGTCCATGAGAGAATGGCAAAAACTTCTAAAGCTTTAAATAATAAAAACCCAGCCAATAAGATCTACAAAAAGCATCAAAACAGCAGCTAGCATTCATTTATAGGTATGTACGGCATATGTTCTCATTGATAATTGTCTCACCTTTGTAGAACCATCCATTTCCAACAAATGAATTGCCGCAACCCATCTAGACGAAGGAACAAGATTTCCTCATTAGAGCAGACAAAGTGTAATCACACAACTAATTAAAGCTGCATGCATTTAATTAGAATGCCTCAAATTCCTCCTTTTTACTTTCCTCTAATGAGGTCCCATATCTTGGAATCATGAAATAAACTCCTACGTGACCTTGTTATTACACCAAGTCCCGCCCTTCAAAACGGTAATCCTAATGCACAAGCCTCACATATCATAAATTTCGGGGAAAAGGGCAACCCGTAAACCAAATGTAACAATACAAAATGAAATAACCTCCCTCCAATTCCAATCAAGGTTTCCAATTTAAAAATTTTTCAGTCATGTAACTATCTGTAATTCTCACCAATTTGAAAGCAAAACCCCAAAAAGAGAGAGAACAAACCTGAAAAGAAAAACAAGTACACGGTTAAAACATATAAAACAGTTGAAATTCATTAAATCAAAACAACGCGTTTATGCATCATTCCTGTACAAAGCAAGGAAAAAAAAAAGGATAAATGCAGTACGAAAGCTGTCTTTCTATAACTTTCTCAGGAACCAAACAGAATCAAAGAGTAACTAAATGAAATTAAGGAAAAAGAAACAGAAAATCAAAAATCACCAACAATAAATTAATAATTCGTACACAAATAATCATGAAAATTCTTAGTCTTTCTATTACTTTCTCAGTAACCAGATTCAGAAAAAAACCAACAAAAAAGAGAGAAAAATCCAAAATCACCAAAAAAAAATAATTCGTTCACAAATAACGACGCGTGTGCTATAACTGCATGTACGGAACTGCGAACGATTTGTGCACATCGATAGATAGAAGGTGACCTGGCGCGTGAGAGACGAGAGTCGGACTGGAGAAGCAAAAGCCGATCGAGAAGCGCATCTTCTCCTTCTTCTTCTTCTTGATCCGTAACGTTCCGTTGATTACCGGTCTCCTCGCCGGAAACCGTCGATTTCTTCTTCTTCGCCTTCACGGACTTCGAGAAATTTCCTTCTCCGGTCCGTTGATTACCGGTCTCCTCGCCGGAAACTGCCGGTTACTTCTTCTTCTTCGCCTTCACGGACTTCGAGAAATTTCCTTCTCCGGTCTTGATATTGCGGTTGCTATTTGGTATGTCTCACAGCGGTTTTCTCTCCGATCTCACTTCCCCTACGTTTCACGGCATTTCTCGCTCGCCAAACACACTCTGACGCACTCGGCGCGCGTGAGAGGGCGTTGTGTTTAGATTTTGAATTTATGGAGAGGCGGGGACTGCCTCTGAGGTTGTTTGGTTCGCATGCTTTTCTCGTCCGGATCGAGTTTTACCCGACTTTAATCTCAGAAGAACCGCGGGACATGGTCCGGTTCGGGTAATTTCATATGTACTTCTCAAATTTATATTAAAAAATTCGAAATCAAATAAAAAAAATATTAGTCGCTAAATAGAAGGATGATTTGTTATTTCTTTTTTTATTATATTTTTGTATAATTAATTTTTTTACAAAATATTGTTGTCATTTATATCTAATAATAAACTTTATACGTGCAAATAAAATATTGAAAGACAAAAAATATAATGATTTAAACTTGGGCGTATGAGTCATTTCCATCGGGTTGCTTTATCCTCTGCTTAAACATCTTTTCCTTAATTTATGCTAAAATACTAGGATATCAAGGGGAAGCGCTTAAGCTTCTCTCTATGTACCTACACGCTTTTTCTGTCCAAGCGGAGCGTGTATGCCACGCGCTACTCAAAGTATAAACGATTTCTTCAACAGGATGGCAACTCACCAACGCATGCCTTTCTGAAATTTTCATTGCTGACATTTGTTTTCTTACATCCCCGTCTCAAAAACATCAATCTCACGAGTCATAACTAATCATAGTTTAATATCCCGAAGAAAATAAGTCCCAACAAAAAAAAAAAAAAAATTTAGGCACCGACTTCACAAAAGAAAAAAGTTCAAATTACTTCATTTTAATTCAACGAAAAAAAAAAAAAAATTCTTATAAAAATTTTTTATTCATTTTTTTTTTAGATTATTTTTTACATTAATATTATTAATTAAAAATATTTTTAACTTTCCATTAAACATTATATCAGTGACAAACATTTATATTTAACAATATTAATATAAAAAATAATTTTAATAATAAAAAAATCATTATATCAAAAGTTTTATAATGTGGAAAATAATTTTAACAAATAAAAATTTAATTAAAAATTATTATAATTTAAAAAGATAATTTTTGAATTAATCTTTTCACCTTTTTTTCTTATAATTTTAAGACAAATTTATAGACCCATAAAAGTTAACTTCACCAAACACTACCAGGGTTTGAACAAAACAAAGAGAAATATGGTTATTCGAAAAAAAAAATAAAAAATCAAGAGAGAGCTTATGAAACTGCTTCCCAGAAAGAAGGCAGTTGGTCAAGAACTTCCTTGTCCAAATGGTCACAACCTTATATGCCATCATTTTAGCTTCAATTAGCAAAAAACCACCACCTAAGTTTTCTTGCAGGTGCAAGTTGTGGTGAAATGGGGTTGGTGTTCTCTCAGCTAGATCCCTTAACATTTTATTTATATACAAGGGCATTACTATCATTTCACGAATTCCATCCATTTTGACTCACCTTTTGTTAGTCATAGTATGTTTTTTTATATGTTTTGTAATAAAAACAAAGCTTATGATATTAAGGGTAAATTTGCATAATTAATAGATGTTAAAAATAATTTTTGGTTATTGGAAAACTAAAACAAATGTATAAAATAAAGGTTTTAAAACATTTGTAATGAAAAGGGTTGGAAAATCCATGATCAATTTCTTTGATATTCCTATCTTTCAGTCTAATATTGTCATGTTTGTTTTGCATGTCAATCATCTCTTACCAAGATGAATGGGCATTTATCATAATTTTCCTTTTTTTTTTTTTTTTGTTTTTGGGTTATTAGAAGTGGCATTACAGGTCAACTTGTATCTATTATATTTTTCACATTTTTCTTCAATTGAGTTGAGATTTATAAAAAAATTAATTATTATTTAACCTAACCCAAAAATCTCTTATCTGAATTCATATCACTATAGGTGCTTGACGCATCACCACATCTTTACATTTTCAAATTCAACCTAACTTGTCTTATATTTTTTTTATTTTAAGGAAATGGACCAATTTGGGTAAAGCTTTGTGCAAGCATACAGGTGAAATGGACCAATATTTTGAAAAATTAAATTCAATAATTAAAAATATAAATTTTTTTAAAAAATTCACATTAACAATGTTGAGGTATTATGCCAATCATTATTTTGACTTTCATATGGTGTCTAATTAGATGTAGTGTGATGAATTTAATGAAAAAGTGAGGTGATTGATATAGAATAGGTAAACCAAAACTTCTTGGATCAAAAAAAGCCACAAAAAATTCAAAGGAAGATTCCAAAAAACTTAATTTTTACATATAATTTCACTATTTAGCATCATGTGAAATTATTTTAGAATTGTATTAACTATTTAAAAATTTTAATTTTTTTATTTATATTAAAATATTTTCTTACTTAGTTGGGTGATTTTACCTATAAATATGTGTAAATTTAAGGGTCGAATTAATTTAAATTTAATTCAAGTGAATAAATATTTCAATAAAAATTTTGGTTTATTTATATCATTCTCTTTAAAAATTATTATTTTCTTAGGTTAATCGAGTATTAACCTTTTTTTTCGCTAAAAACTACGTCAAGTGACATCAAAATAGGACTCGCCTATTCTGATGGCAACATGAGATGGAGGGAATAGCAACCATCCTACTGAAGAAGATTAGGGGATGTAGGTCATCTAGTCAACTATTCATGACTAGGGGGTGGCACTACAAAACCATGGCCAAAGGATTAATCGGTTGGAACATGGATTAGAAGTCATTAACAAATTGACTCAAATCTCTCTTGGTGGAAGGTGCCAATAGGTACCGAAGAAATGAGAGGAATTAGATTGGAGATTTTGCTCACGGTCAACCTCTCACTCAACCTGTCCTTGCAAATTTGCATATGTGTCAAATCTACATGATAGATTTTGATGATGAAACAAATGTACATATGTATTAAGCTTACATAATAGATTTTAGTGATGATGATGATGGATTTGGTGAATATCTGACCTCAACCTCTTCGAACCTCAAATGAATTTCAGCTAAAGGTATATATTTTTATATTTAATGGTGAATTGAATATTGAAAGTTTTATGGATTGGTTAGCCAAAATATAAAGATTCTATGATTATATGGAGATATCTAAGAATCAAAAAGTTAGATTGGTAGCTTGTCGACTAAAAGGAGGAGCCTCTGCTTGGTGGGAACAATTGAAGGATCAAAGGAGAAGAGAAGGGAAAGCTCCAATTAAAAGCTAATATAAAATGAAGCAACTACTGAGGGGGGGCATTTCTTCCTCCAAATTATGAGCAAATCCCATTCTAGAATATTAACATTGCAGCCAAGGCAACTGGTCAATTCATAAATACTCAGCAAAATTTTTCAAATTATCTGAATGCAACAACCTGATGGAATTAGAAAGCCAATAAATTGTGAGATACCTTGATGGACTAAAACCAGCTATCCGAGAGAAAATTGGAGTTCAAATGTTAATGGATGTATGTGAGGCTAGGAATATGACATTGAAAGCTGATATCATGTTATAAGAAAGGAGCAAGGCTGAATCTTCTCATAAATTTTATATTGATTCCTACAAATTTGTAGTGGAAAAGGAGAAACAGAAGGCCCCAGGTCAACCAAAAAAACCTATACTTAACAAGATTGTAGGTAAATAGCCATGTGCAGAGAAAGCTACAATTTAGAGTGTTAATCCTTACGAAAAGCGTATACTTTACAAGTGCTTAAAGTGCAATGAGGTAAGTCATCGTTCTAGCAATTGTCCACATCAGAGGACAATAAATGTAGTAGAGTAAAGGGGAGCAATTGGAGTTGAAGAGGATGAAGTCTATTGTTGCCTAAATGGCGAGGAGTGCGAGTATGAGGTTGACAGAGTTATGTATATTGTGAGAAAGTTGATGCTAGCTCTTAAGCAAGAGGATGATACTAAACGAAATAAGTTATTTCATACTTGGTGCACAATTAATAGCATTTTATGTAATTTAATTATTAATAGTGGAAGTTAAGAAAATATTATTGGGATAGAAATTGTTAAGAAATTGCAACTACCAGTAGAAAAACACCTAAGTCCATACACTATTGGGTGGATTAAAATGGTGGGAGAACCCCAAGTAATAGAATGATGCAAGGTTCCTTTCTCAATTGACAAGTATATAAATGAGGTTTATTGTGATGTGGTAGACATGTGTCACGGGCGTAAGAATTTATCACGTGCTACCCGTGCGGCCTTGAGAAAACTTCCCAAGCAGCCCTCTCACACTCAACTCACAAGAACCCTTTTGGAGAGTAACTTTAGAAGTATATTTCACTTGAATAGTGAGTGTGTACAAATGAGGGGTAGGAGGTCCCCTTTCATACAAGTTTTGGATGAGCTACAACCGTTAGATCCCCCCTTGATCTAATGGTGGATATTACATCCCTTCAACTTCCCACCTACCTACATTTATTACATTGTTCATTTCCAATGTATTCCTCTTTTCTAGAAAGTGTCTATATTCAACGTATTGTCATTCTCTAGGAGATGTCCAGGTTCAATGTATTGTTCATCCCTAGGTAAGGACCCGTGACATTCTCCCCCACCTAATCAGGCGACGCCCTCGTCGCTTCTTCCGCATGATAGGTGTCAATCTCCTTCTTGAACTGCCAAAGTGCTTTGGCAGGTTCCCAACTGGCTTCACTCTCTGGAAGGCCCCTCCATCGGATGAAGTATTCACGCCTTGGCGTGCAATACCGCTTTCGTATGACTCGATCTGCCACTATGGATTCCACTTCCCGGTCATATGAAGTTTTTTGCTCCAAGTGGTGCTCGCTGGGACTCCCCTCGATTTGGATCCTCCTTGTCTTCATGGTAAGGTTTCAACATACTCACATGGAAAACAGGGTGTACCTTTAATTTTGGTGGCAGCTCCAGCTTGTATGCGACCTTCCCGACCCGTTGTATCACTCGAAAGGGCCCTTCGTAACGACGAATTAGACCCTTGTGCACATCCTTGTACCGAAGAATGGCGTGTAGTTTGGCTAACGCCAAGTCCCCGACTTGGAACTCCACATGTCGTCGTTTTTTGTCGGCCCACTTCTTCATGCGTTTGGAGGCTTTACGAAGACACGCCCTGGCCAAGTCTGCTTGCTCCTGCCAATCCTTGGCAAACTTGTATGCAGGTGGGCTATTCCCCTGATAGCCCGATGCAACCGCACTTGGAGTTTGTGGTTGTTGGCCATTCACGATCTCGAATGGACTTTGGTCGGTAGACTCACTCCGCTGCAGGTTGAAGGAGAATTGGGCTACGTCAATCAACTTCGCCCAATTTGTTTGCGTTGTGCTCACATAGTGTCGAAGATAAATCTCCAAGAGTGCATTGACCCGCTCGGTTTGACCATCAGTTTGGGGGTGTAAGCTCGTAGAGAGATTTAACTCCGACCCTAACAACTTGAACAATTCAGACCAGAACCGCCCTGTGAATCGAGGATCACGATCGCTTACAATCGTTCGTGGGACTCCCCAGTACTTTACCACGTGCTTCATGAATAACTTAGTTGCCTCCTCTGCTGGGCAATCCTTTGTTGCTGGCACAAATGTTGCATACTTGGAGAATCGATCCACCACGACCATGAGAGTCCGACATCCTTCGGACTTAGGCAAGTTTACAATGAAGTCCATGGAAACACTCTCCCATGGACGAGTTGGGATGGGAAGTGGCTCTAGCAGTCCTGGCGATGAACGCTGTTCAATCTTGTCTTGTTGGCAAATAAGACAGGTCTTTACGTAGGCTTCAACGTCATCTCGCATCTGAGGCCAATAGTATTGATCTTCGACAAGGGCTAAGTGCGGTGGATCCCCGGATGACCTGCCCACTTCGAATCATGGCACTCACGCAACACTTCTTTCCTCAACTTTCCGTGGAGTGGCACATATAGTCGTCGCCCTTTTGTGTGTAGAAGATCGTCCTCATACCAAAACTGTCGGGTTCTGCCGTCTTGTGCATTTCCAATGAGGGCTTGAGCCTTTTGATCATGTTTGAGCCCTTCCCTGATGCGGTCGATCCATGGACAGTTAGGTCGACTTATGGTGTTTGCCATCTCCATCCTTCGACTAAGAGCGTCAGCTACGGAGTTAGCCTTCCCTGGCTTGTACTCCATCATATAGTCGAACTCTGCTAGGAAATCCTGCCATCTAGCTTGCTTCGGACTCAGCTTCTTCTGGGTCTGAAAATAACTTGTGGCCACGTTGTCTGTTCTTACAACGAACTTCGACCCCAGGAGATAATGCCTCCACGTCCTTAGGCAATGCACCACTGCAGTCATCTCCTTCTCCTGAACCGTTATACCGTCGCTCGGTATCGTTCAACTTTCGTGACTCATATGCCACTGGATGTCCTTCCTGCATAAGAACACCACCAATAGCAAAATCTGACGCGTCAGTTTCTAACTCAAAAGGCTTGGTGTGATCGGGCAACACCAGCACCGGCTCCTCGGTCATGGCTTGCTTTAATCGATCAAACGCCTTCTGGCATTGATCCGTCCATTCCCATGGTTTCTCCTTTTTCAGCATGTCCGTGAGTGGTACAGTGATGTTTGAGTAGTTTTTGAACAAAACGCCGGTAGTAGTTGGTGAGACCAAGGAATGATCTCAATTCCGTTACTTTCGTCGGTGGCTCCCATTCAACAATGGCTCGGATCTTTGCTGCTGCTTCCATTTGTACTTGTCCTCCCCCGACAATGTGCCCCAAAAACGGTACCTCCTTTTGGGCAAAGGCACACTTCTCGCGCTTGACGTACAAGTCATTCTCGCGCAGGACTTGGAAAACCTGTCTAAGGTGCTCGATATGCTCCTCGAGCGTCCGGCTGTACACCACAATGTCATCAAGGTAAACCACTACAAACCGATCGAGGAACGGGTGTAATACCTTGTTCATAAGAGTGCAAAATGTGGCTGGAGCATTGGTTAGGCCGAATGGCATGACGAGGAACTCGTATGAACCATAACGAGTCACACAGGTTGTCTTTGGCTCGTCCCCTTCAGCAATCCGAACTTGATAGTAACCCGAACGTAGATCAAGCTTGGTGAACCACTGTGCACCTCCAAGTCGATCGAAGAGATCTGCAATGAGTGGAATCGGGTACTTGTTCTTGATTGTTAATTTGTTCAATGCCCGGTAATCTATGCACATCCGGAGTGACCCATCATGCTTCTTCTGGAAAAGGACAGGTGCACCGAACGGAGCCTTAGATGGTCGAATGTACCCCGCATTGAGCAACTCCTTCAACTGTTTCCTCAATTCTTCCAATTCGGGGGGCGCCATGCGATATGGGGCCATGGCAGGCGGTCGAGCATCAGGTACCAGCTCGATCTGGTGATCACTTCTCTACGAGGTGGAAGCTTTTTGGGCAACTCAGGAGGCATCACATCCATGAACGAATCGAGGACTTGGCTCACTTCTGTTGGGACTTCACTCCTTTCGCTTTTGTTGTCCTCAGTTTTTTAAAGTTGCTAGGATGGTCACCTCACCCTTCTTTGCTCCTTTGTTGAGTTGTATTGCCGAAATCATCTTCCGATCACGGTCTGACTTACGATGGACTGGAATCACGCACTGGCACCGTTTGTCCAGCACACAGAGACACTCGGCAAAGGGCAATATTACCGCATGGATCCTGTCCAGAAATTTCAACCCAATGACAAAGTCATAATCATCAAGAGGAATTACCTCAAGGGTCTCCTGGCTTCTCCATTGCCCAATTTGTAACTCCACGTCCCTAGCGACCCCAACGGTAGGGATTTCCTGGGAGTTAACAGTCTTAAGCCACCCAGCTCCTTTCTCAACCCGAAGGTTAAGTCTCTTAGCAGCTTCTTCCGATATGAAAAGGTCGAATGCCCCAGTATCCACAAGCGCACTCATTGTGGTTTCTCCGATCTTTACATCTGCAAACATAAGTCCCCTTGGCTCCTTCGCCTTCTTGGACTTGATTGAACTGAGGATCCGCAGTGAACCTAATCGTGCCTCCTCTTCTGGCTCATCTTCTTTGCAGAGGGCAACCAACTTTGCCTTGTTCGGGCAATCTCGTGCCATATGTGGACCATCACAAAAGTAACACTTGTAAGTACGTACCTTCTTGTAACTACTGTTAGATTCTGCATGAGTCTTTGCAGGGTCAGCCTGCGGTCTACCTCCATTTGGGCGATTGAATCTACCCCGATCTCCCCCACCATTGGCCTTATCCTTTGGACGGGAGTCTGACTGGGAAGTAGAAGGTGTCTTGTACTCCACAAGAGATTCGGCCACCGTAATTGCTGTTGTAAGGTCTCCCACTTGGAACCGCTTCAGTTCCTGTTTGGTCCACGGCTTGAGACCACTCATGAACTGGTGGAATGCCTCCATCTCATTCATTGAAGGGATTTGGAGCAGCAACTCCGAAAATCGCTTCACATAGTCACGTACTGCACCCTTTTGCGCAAGGTGTTTCAGCTCGTCGCGTGCTTCCTCCTCCGCATATGCGGGATAGTAGTTCCGTCGGAATTCTTCAACAAACCTGTCCCAAGTCGTGATAGGATTTCCACACCTATCGTCCGACCGACGACGCCACCATAACAAAGCATTATCAGCTAAATATAGAGATGCGGTATTTACCCGTAATTGGCTGTCGTTGATTCCCATGACTTGGAAATAACGTTCCATATACCATAGAAAGTTGTCCACATCCTTAGCCACCCGAGATCCCATGAACTCTTTTGGCTTTGGTGCGTCGGTACGTGGTGCTTGCACGGTGATCACCCCGTTCACGCGTGCTGCCTCCGATTCTGCGAGCTTTCCCTTAAGCTCTGCAATCTCCGCGCGCATAGCCGCCATCATGGTCTCCAAGGACTCATCCCGCTGATGGAGTTCTGCCCTTAAGGTCCCCAGCAACTCTCCTCGAAGTTCTCCCATGCCGACTTTGAGCTCCTGCATCTCGGCCACGAGCTCCTCCCTTTCGGCATCTCCACTTTCGACGGTCTGGGTCAGGTCATCAACCGAACCTTGGACATCAGTGACGAACGATTCAATCTTCGTCATACGATGTGTCAGGTCCCCTACTGGATCCCTCGAACTCGAAACAGCACGATTCTTCTTTCCCTTGGCAGCACCTTTGTCGGCCTTCCTCCCACGATCATCGTGGTCATCACCCATGATGAGCGCCTCGTCAGAACGTGGGTCTGCCATAGCGTTTAGAATGAACCTGCTCTGATACCAACTGTCACGGGCGTAAGAATTTATCACGTGCTACCCGTGCGGCCTTGAGAAAACTTCCCAAGCAGCCCTCTCACACTCAACTCACAAGAACCCTTTTGGAGAGTAACTTTAGAAGTATATTTCACTTGAATAGTGAGTGTGTACAAATGAGGGGTAGGAGGTCCCCTTTCATACAAGTTTTGGATGAGCTACAACCGTTAGATCCCCCCTTGATCTAATGGTGGATATTACATCCCTTCAACTTCCCACCTACCTACATTTATTACATTGTTCATTTCCAATGTATTCCTCTTTTCTAGAAAGTGTCTATATTCAACGTATTGTCATTCTCTAGGAGATGTCCAGGTTCAATGTATTGTTCATCCCTAGGTAAGGACCCGTGACACATGGATGCTTGCCACTTATTGTTTAGACGACCCTGGCAATTTGACGTTAATGCTCAACACCTAGGCCGAAATAATGTCTACAAACTTGAGAAAGACAGGATAAAATATACATTGCTACCTATAAAAGGAGGATCTTGAACCAAGACTTCTCAAGTGAAGGAAAGAACTTTTCTAATAATCACCCACTCAAATCAAGAGATGAAAGCTACCATTAAAGAATCAAAAAAGGTGCATGTGCTAATAATAATAGGTGAAGTAACCAACAGTCCACAGACAGAGCTTCAAGAACCAATCAAGTTGTTATTAGAAGAATTCAATGAAGTTGTACCTAAAGAGTTACCAGATGGGTTGTCGCCAATGTGCAACATCTATCTTCAAATTGATTTAGTTCCTGAAGCTAGTCTCCCTAACTTATCTCATTACTAGATGAGCCCTAACGAGTGTGAGGTCTTAAGGGAGAAGGTAAAAGAATTGCTGTGAAAGGGACATATTAGAGAGAGATTAAACCCATTGTGTAGTACCAACCTTATTAACTCCAAAGAAAGATGGGAGTTGGTGGATGTGTGTTGACATTCGGGCCATCAACAAGATTACCATTGGGTATAAGTTTCCAATTCCTAAACTAGATGACATGTTAGACCAACTGGAGGGATCCAAGGTGTTTTCAAAGATTGATCTTCAAAGTGGCTATTATAAAATCTGACTTAAACTAGAAGACGAGTGGAAAATTGCATTCAAACTCAAGATGGTCTTTATGAGTGGTTGGTGATGCCATTTGGTCTCTCTAATTCCTTCAGCACCTTTATAGGGTTGATGAACTAAGTATTACACCCCTTTATTAACAAGTTTTTGGTTGTATACTGTGATGATATTCTTATTTATAGTTGATTAATGGAGGATCATGTTTTACACTTGAGAAAAGTATTAATGGTGCTGTAGGGAAATAAGTTGTAGTTGAATTTGAAGAAGTGCAGTTTCATGGTTGACAAGTTACTCTTTCTAGGGTACGTAGTTAGTTTAACTGGTATCTTGGTTGATGAGGACAAAGTGTAGGCTATTTGAGATTAGCTTACTCCTAAAACAGTCAATGATGAGCAAAGTTTTCATGGCCTAACAACCTTTGATTAGAGATTTATCCATAATTTTAGTACCATCATGACATTTATCACTGAGTGTCTTCAGAACGGTAAGTTTCAGTGGGGAGATGTTGAAGAACAATGTTTTGCTCTCATCAAAGAGAATTTATTGCTTTCATCAAAGAGAAATTATGTATAAATCTAGTGTTAGCCTTGCCCAATTTTGATAAATTATTTGAAGTTAAGTGTGATGCCAATGGAGTTGGAGTTGGTGTTATTCTTTCATAATAAAAGTGGTCAGTTGCATATTTTAGTAAGAAACTTAGTGATACTTAACATAAGTGGTTGACCTATAATAAAGAATTCCATGCAGTTGTAAGAGCTTTAAAGCATTGGGAACATTACCTGGTAGGTCGTGAATTCATTTTATACTCAGATCACCAAGCTTTAAAGTATCTCCATAATCAGAAGTGAATTAATAATGACATGCATACGAGGTGGTCCTCCTTTTTACAAAAGTTTCCTTTATGACTATTTTATAAGGCAGGACAATAGAATAAGGTTACTAATGTCTTAAGTAGGAGAGCATCATTGTTAATCATGTTTTATAATGAAATTGTGGGATTTGAATTTCTTTGTGAATTGTTTGAGTACAATGAGGACTTTGCAATAATTTGGAAGAAATGTGTTCAAAAGTAACCTGTAGATGACTTCCATGTTTATGACAGCTATCTGATGCGTAAAAATCAACTTTGTATTCCATGTTCTTCATTGAGGGAGAAAATTGTTCTTGATTTGCATAGAGGAGGTCTTGCAGGTCATCTTAGGTATGACAAAACAATTGTTGCTATCCAAGAATGATATTATCAGCCGCAGTTGAAGAGGGATGTTGGCAAATATGTCCAACGACACTATGTTTGTCAAACAGCTAAAGGTCAGTCATAAAATATTGGACTCTATATGCCTTTACCTATTCCAGATAATATCTGGGAAGACCTATCCATGAATTTTATCTTAGGCTTACCCCGTACCCAAGTGGTATGGATTTTGTGTTTGTTATTGTTGACAAGTTTTCTAAAATAGGTCATTTTATTCCTTACAAAAAGACCTTTGATGCATCAAATGTAGCTCGATTATTCTTTAACAAGATAATATGCTTACATGGTGTACCCAAAACCATCACCTTTGATTGTGACTTTAGGTTTCTCAGTCATTTTTTGATCACTCTATGGGAGCTATTTGATTCATCTTTGAATTTTAATAATACAACTCACCCTTAGATAGATGGTCAAATTGAGTCACTCAATAAGACTTTAGGTAATCTCATTCAAAGCATTTATGGAGATAAACCAAAGTAATGGGACTTTGCCCTAACTTAAGTAGAATTTGCCTACAATAATGCAGTTCACAGTGCAACAGGGAAGTCTATTTTCTTTATTATTTATACTAAATATCCCCAACATACTTTAGATTTGGTGAAACTTTCTTGAATCCTAGGTCTTAGCATTGTTATTAAGAATTTTGCAGATTAGGTGCAATCTATCCAAACTGAGGTGAAACAAAAATTAGAGATTGCCAATGAGAAGTACAAGAGAGTTGCTAACAAAAGGCGAAGGAGCTAGTTGTTTCATGTATGGTCCTTATCATGTGTCGAAAAAAATTAATGACAATGCCTATGTCATTGATCTACCTAAGGAATATGGTATTTCAAGGAACTTCAATGTTGTAGATATTTATCTATTCTATTCAACTGATAAGTCTCTCTATCCAAAGTCTAACTTGAATATAAGGTTGAGTTTTTCCTAAGTGGAGGGGATTGATTAAAATAGGTAGCCCAAAACTTCTTAAACCAAAGGGACCACCAAAAACTTAAAGGAAGATTCCAGAAAACTTGACTCTTATATGTAATTTCACTATTTAGGCGTCATGTGAAATAATACTAGAATTGTACTGACTATTTAAGAATTTTAATTTATATTATTTTACATATTTTCTTATTTATATTAAAATATTTTCCTAATTAGTTAAGTGATCTTACCTATAAATATGTGTGAACCCAAGGGCCAACTCAATTCAAGTAAATAAATATTTTAATAAAAATTTTAGTTTATTTATATCATTCTCTTTGATAATTATTGTTTTCTTAGGTTAATTGAGTGCTAGCTTTTTCTTCGCTAAACACTATGTCAGTGATGAACATTTATATCTAACAATATTAATATAAAAAATAATTTTAATAAAAAAAAAGAAAAATCATTATATCAAAGGTTTCATAATGTGGGAAGCAATTTTGACAAATAAAAATTTAATCAAAAATCATTATAATTTAAAAAGATAATTCTTGAATTAATCTTTCACCTTTTTCCCCCTTAACTTAAGACAAACTTGTAGACCCATAAAGTTAACTTCACCAAACACTACCAGGGTTTGAACAAAACAAAGAGAAAATATGGTTATTCGAAAAAAAATAAAAATCAAGAGAGAGCTTATGAATTGCTTCCCAGAGAGAAGGCAGTTGGTCAAGAACTTCCTTGTCCAAATGGTCATAACCTTATATGCCATCATTTTAGCTTTAATTAGCAAAAACCACCACCTAAGTTTTCTTACAGGTGGCAAGTTGTGGTGAAATGGGGTTGGTGTTCTCTCAGCTAGATCCCTTAACTTTTTATTTATATACAAGGGCATTACTATCATTTCACGAATTCCATCCATTTTGACTCACCTTTGTTAGTCATGGTATGTTTTTTTATATATTTTGTAATAAAAACAAAGTTTATGATATTAAGGGTAAATTTTGCATAATTAATAGAGGTTAAAAATAATTTTTGGTCATTGGAAAACTAAAACAAATGCATAAAATAAAGGTTTAAAACATTTGTAATGAAAAGGGTTGGAAATCCATGATCAATTTTATTTGATATTCCAATCTTTCAGTCTAACATTGTCATGTTTATTGAAAACTTGCATGTCAATCATCTCTTATCAAGATGAATGGGCATTTATCATAATTTTCCTCTTTTTTTTTTTTTTTTTTTGTTTTGGGTTATTAGAAGTGGCATTACAGGTTAACTTGTATCTATTATATTTTCACATTTTTCTTCAATTGAGTTGAGATTTATAAGAAAATTAATTATTATTTAACCTAACCCAAAAATCTCTTATTTGAATTCATATCACTAGAGGTACTTAATGCATCACCACATCTTTACATTTTCAAGTTCAACCCAACTTGTCTTATATTTTGTTTATTTTAAGGAAATGGACCAATTTGAGTAAAACTTTGTGCAAGTATACAGGTTTGCTCTCGTCCTCAGCATGCTTTTGTTACCCATAAAAACTTTAAGTTAGTGAAAACTAAAAACAATCTAAAGACAAAGTAGTTCTATGCTTCTAACACAACTTCTTGTGACAACCTTTCTTTTTTGTATTTAAATTTTAGTGACTTTGTTATCCTTTTCTAACCTTTTAGTCTCCTTTGTAGCCAAAAGACAAAAATAAAAATAAAAACAAATGAAGTGAGAGAGTTTAACAAACAAGACCATCCACTTTTATAATATAAGCAATAGTTTATGATATTATGACTATTATTATTATTGCATTACATCTAAAATGGTTAGACAAATTTCTTTAAAGAATAAAGTTGAAACCTAACAAATTTAAGATGTATCAATATAAAGTATGAATGTGGACACAACAACATAGATACAATACGACATGATATAGACACTGGGACACACTAACTTTAAAAATACAAAGACACAGATAGGGTTACGACACTATATATATATATATAAGAATTACCATAAATTTTATTTTTTATATCTTATTTACATTTTATATTTATTATGTCATTTTTTCTATGTGTTATTATCTAGTAATTTCAATAATAATTTTAAAATTACAAAATTATTCTAAGTGTGTCTCAAATATATTCCTAACATGTTGAAGATCTGTCCAAGACATATCCAATTTTTTCTTTTTATTATTATTATTATTTTGATAGGCACATTTATCATTTGGTGTATTTTGACACTTTTATCAAGAAAGAAATAATAGACTTTTAAAGTAAGGCCGCTAGTGTAAGAGTGGTTTTTAATCACATCATCTTTTCTCTACGTGCTTGGGGAATGACATTCAATATTTTTGATGATGAGATAATTGTGAATTTTCCTAAATAATGTATTGGTTGTAGTATTTCTTTGAATTGAGATTTATTTTTAGTTGCTCCTTATGTATACTAGCTTAGTGTACTTATTAAGATTATCTTTGTATCTAGGGAGTGCTCTTTCTACCAGGCATTGTTATTTTACATAAATAAATTTTCTTGACTTAAAAAAATAAAAAAAAAGAATAGAATGCAGAAGATACCCATTTAGATTTCAAAGTGAAATATGCTTTTCCTCTCATGTAACTTTTGATTAAATTCCTTTTGAAGTGAAATGTGTCCCTTACTCTCCACCATAAGGAGGGGCTTTGCTATATCTTATATGACTAATGATACGAACTCTGATTATATGTAAACAGAATCCAACACCAATGTTGGTATAGGATTGTTCTAACAAAGGTTAAGGGGATTTGAAGTTCTGACTCAATGATTATAAATAACCAAGAACCAGAACTATAAGATTCAGATGCCACTCCTAACAACAACAATGTTGAAGAAGATAAGTCTTATTGAACCAACACACTCAAGTATGAAAGTTCAGAATTAGTTCTCAAGGAACTAGAGAAAATAGCTCATGTATTCATAAAAATGGGTTCCGTCTCCAGCCACCTTTTATGCCCTTTTTATATGCTATCCCTCAAAAACCCAAGCTAATAAGATGAGCTTATTAAGGAAATTCGTACCCCTAAAACTCCTACCTAATAAGATGAGTTTATTAAAGAAATTCGTACCCCTAAAAACCCTAGCTAATAAGATAGGTTTATTAAAGAAATTCGTACCCTCAAAAACCCTAACTAATAAGATGGACTTATTAAGGAAATTCGTTCAACTCACTACATAACAATATAGCCCATGAAAATAATCCATTTAAATGCCCAAACATGGGCTCCCAAATCTAACATCCTTCCCAAGGCCATGGTTCTCAAATTCCTCTACAGATGACACATTTGCAAGCCCCAGTGAAGCCTCCATCATCCTTAACTCGTACCTAGACCTTGCCCTTATCATTGGTCCTCCAAGGTTTTGCAAAACATCAACTCCTTTGTTGATTTGAGCTGGTAGAATATGGCTTCCATCATTCCCGCTCTCCTCAAAATGATTTGTCCTCAAATCAGCACCTATATCATCAAAGAGAAAAGGAAAAAGGTCAGAAACATTAAATGTTGCACTCACATTATACTCACCTGGTAAGTCAAGTTTATATGTATTATTGTTGACTCTTGCCACCACTTGAAAAGGACCATCTCCCCTTGGTTGCAACTTTGATTTCCTTTGCATAGGAAATCTATCCTTCCACAAATGTACCTAAACCCAATCACCAGGTTCAAAAGTGATATGCCTATGACCTTTGTTGGCTTGTGTTTCATATTATTTGGTTTTTCTCTCAATGTTAAGCTTAGCTTTCTCATGAAGTTGCCTAACCACTTCAGCCTTCTTTTTCCCATCCAAATGTTAAGCTTAGCTTTCTCATAAAGTTGCCTAACCACTTCAGCTTTCTTTTTCCCATCCAAATTAACCCTGTCTTGTATAGGCAATGGTGCTAAATCCAAAGGAGATAATGGATTAAAACCATAAACAAGCTCGAAAGGAGAATAACCTATAACACTATGAACAACACAATTATAGGCAAATTCCACAAAAGGCAAACATTATTCCTAGGTTCTAGAGTTCTTACCAATAATAGCACGCAACAATATACCAAGAGTTCGATTTACTAACTCAGTCTGTCCATCAATTTGTGGGTGGCAAGTTGTAGAAAACAACAACTTTGTTCCAAGCTTACCCCACAATGTCTTCCAAAAATGGCTTAAAAATTTTGCATCACGATCTGATATAATACTCTTCGGCACTCCATGTAGGCGAACAATCTTTCTAAAAAATAAGTTTGCAATGTGTGTGGCATCATCTGTTTTGGTGCACGCAATGAAATGCACCATCTTTGAAAATTTATCAACTACAACAAGAATACAATCTCGGTCGTTCTTGGACCTAGGTAACCTAAGAATAAAATCAATAGAAATGTTGGTCCAAGGTTCACAAGGAATTTCTAAGGGTATATACTTACTATGAGACAAAACCCTAGACTTAACTTATCTACAAGTAATACACTTGGCACAGACTCTTTCAACATCCCTTTTCATATGTGGCTAAAAGAAATGTTTATATAAAACATCAAAAGTCTTTTAAATGCCAAAGTGTCCGATTAAACCAACCCTATGAGCTTCTCTCATAAGTAATACTCTCATAAACCCTTGAGGAATACAAAACTTATTTATTCTAAACAAATACCCCTTATGTCTATAAAACTTACCAAAGGCAGCTTTCTCACATGCAGCATATACATTACTAAAGTCAGCATCATTAGCATACAAACCAATAATGTGCTCAAACCCCAACAACTTAATGCTCAAAGTGCTAATCAATGTGTACCTACGTGACAATGTGTCAGCCACAACATTTTCCTTACTTGATTTGTATTGAATTATATAAGGAAAAATTTCAATAAACTCAACCCATTTTGTATGTCTCCTATTCAACTTACCTTACCCCTTTAAGTATTTTAAAGACTCATGATCAATATGAATTACAAACTCCTTAGGCCAAAGGTAATGCTGCCATGTTTCTAAAGTCCTAACAAGTGCATACATTTCTTTATCATAAGTTGGATAATTCAATGTTGCCTCACTCAACTTCTTACTAAAGAATGCAATAGGTCATTTCTCTTGCATGAGAACTCCCCCAATCCCAATGCTCGATGCATCACATTCAATTTCAAAGATCCTAAAAAAATCAGGCAACGTAAGAACTGGTGCATTACACAATTTAGACTTAAGTGAATCAAAGGCATCTTGTTGTTCCTTACCCCACTTGAAACCCACACTCTTTTTAATCACCTCAATCAATGGTGCAGCTATGGTGCTAAAATCCTTAATGAACCTCCTATAAAAGTTAGCCAAACCATGGAAACTCCTCACATCACTCACACTCTTAGGTGTAGGCCATTCTTGAATTGCCTTAATCTTTTCTTTATCCACTTCTATGCCATGAGCAGACACAACATAACCCAAGAAAATGACATGATCCTTGCAAAAATCGCATTTCTTCAAATTGGCATACAATTTTTCTTTCCTCAAAACATCAAGCACACAATGCAAATGTTCAATATGCTCTTCTAAATTCCTACTGTATACTAATATATCATCAAAATAAGCCACAACAAACTTTCATAAGAAAGTCTTAAAACATGATTCATTAATCTCATAAAAGTACTAGGTGCATTACTTAAACCGAAGGGCATAACTGACCATTCATACAAACCATGCTTGGTCTTGGATGCAGTTTTCCATTCATCTCTTTCCCTCATCCTAATTTGATGATACCCACTCTTAAGGTCAATTTTAGAGAAGTAACAAGCACCATGTAATTCATCTAGCATATCATCAAGCTTGGGTATAGGATGTCGATACTTAACTGTTATTTTGTTGATAGCTCTATAATTGACACACATCCTCCAAGATCCATCTTTCTTTAGCACAAGCAACACTAGCACTGCACATGAACTCATGCTCTCCCTTACATGTCCCTTCCTCATCAACTCATCAACTTACTCTTTGAAAGCTCCTTGTCTCCTCAGAATTACTTCTATACGCTGCTTATTGGGGAATGGGAGCTCCAAGAATAAGATCAATGTGATGTTCAATCCCTTTCCTTGGTGGTAAACCATCTGGGATCTTCTTAGGGAATACATCATTATAATCCTGCAACAAAGATGAAATAGCACTAGGCAAAGATGAATCAAGGTTAGTGTTAGAGAAATAAGAATCCTTATAAAGGATCAAGATCATTTGTTGCTTAACTTGGAAGGCAACCCTAACATCTGCTCCTTTTGCAAACACACTTATTTGTTTTCTTTCATCTTCACTCTCGTGAACTTGACCACTCTTGTACTTAGCACTCTTAAATGCGTTTACCTTATTTTTCTATCCTTCACTTTCTTTTCTCTCGACTCTCTCTTTCTTTTCACTCCTCCCTTTTTGCTCACTTTCATAAAGTCTCACTTGGTCTTTATACACCTGTTTTGGAGTCAATGGAACAAGTGTGAATGGTCTTCCATCCATGGTGAAAGAATAGCGGTTCTTGTAACCATCATACAAAACTTTTCTATCAAATTGCCAAGGACGGCCCAATAACAAATGCCTAGCCTGCATAGGTATAACATTACCAAACAACTCGTCTTTATATCTACTAATGGAAAATGGAATTACAACTTGTTTAGTCACTTTCACCACTCTACTGTCATTCAACCATTGCAAATTATATGGCTTAGGATGTTTGGTTGTAGGCAAGTTCAATTTTTCCACCAACTTTGTACTTGCTATATTAGTGCAACTACCTCTATCGATGATCAAGCAATATAATCTATCTTAAACCAAACATCGAGTATGAAAAATATTTTCCTGCTGCATCTCAACATCATCCTCCTTTTTAACCTGCACACTAAGGGCTCTCCTTGCTACTAAAAGCCTTCCACCATACTATAGATACTTTATCCCTTCATCAACATCACTAGCATCCTCTAGTGGCGGCATTTGGTCTTCATCACTAGCATCACTGCCAGACACATAATCACCATTCTCCTTAAGGTACATAGTTCTCTTATTAGGACATTGTGAAGCCACATGACCCCTACCCAGACATCTAAAACATTTGATGTCTCTAGTTTTTCCTTGGATGCCCTCAAAGTTTAGGTCTTAATTTGCCCCTTTCTTAGAAGTCAGGCTGTCTCCCTTCTTGGGATGACTTTTGGTTTATATTTCAGAAGTATCACTTTCCCTTAAGCTGCCTTCTCATTCATGGCAATGTGTACATTTCTTCCTCTTAGTGTCCCCCAGTTTTCTACCACATCAGCTACACCAGCCCTACCTAGCAATTTCCATCATTAAACTGCCTCTCAACTTTCATGGCAATGTGTACCATGTTCTTCAAGCTCTATGTTGCCAATTCTACCACATTAGCTATACTTCTATTCAACCCTTAGTCAAAGGCTTTAACCTAGCGATGGGTTGCTCCCAAATTGCTTTCGAGTCCTCCAATTGCTCCAAAATTGGAATCACATTTTTTGAAGTAAATGTAACCCTAACATAGGCCAAATGTTGTGTGTCACGTGCTCAAAATACCACAAATTTTTCTTATAATCCTTTGATATTCATTGAATTATGGGAATCTTTGACAAAATTGAATCTCTTGACAGAGCAACTGAAAAATAGTAATATAGTTCTAACCTTGCTCAAAAAGACATCAGAAATTTTTTCAACTAAGCTCAAATACCAAAAATAAATAATGTATAGTCAAAAAAGTAGTCAAAAGATTTGAAATGGATAAGAGTGCATAGAATATTGTGTCTATGGGGCAAACATAAAATGGAAGATTAGTTGATCTTCAACAAAAATTCCCTTCCCTTTTGGATCTAGAAAAAAAAAATGTAATAAAGTTCTTATTTTTTTTCTAAAGTTTTATTTTGATGTTGAATTATAAAATGTATGTTTCATATCATTGATTTTTAGTATATTCCTTGCAATTGTTGTTGATGGTTAGATTTCTGAAAAAATAGAAAAAAAAAAGGTTATTTTGTTGTAAAAAAAAAAAAACATTTAATGTTAGTTTGCAAATTAAATTTTCAAAAAAAACAGAAATAACTTGTACTATCATTAATAAATAAGTAGCTGCATCCTTTAAAAGTTATACTTTAGCTTTTTCCAACCCAAATAATTTAGAATATATTTTATTTAATAAATTTGTCTAATAGTTCTACATGAAACATAGGATAAAATACCAATCTCATATTAAATCAATTAAATGTCATTTTTGCCAATTTATTTAAATTATAATAATATTCACATTATTTTTTCATTAATGCTAATTGCCTTTATAGAAATATAACTAAATGATTAGTTCAATCAAATTTTATTTAACCCAAATATATATAAGGAATAATTATTAGTTTATTCTTTCATTATCTTTTAACTCTAACCCAAAAACGGTTTGTTGTATTATACACTAATAGATTCCTGAGATGACTTTGATTGGGACAAATTATAGAAATTTAAATTTTGGACCATTCCTTTCCCTTTATCAGACAAATTAAATATTTTAATTTATAGTTGTATGCAAGCCTTGATTAAAATGTATATATTTTATCTTTAATAATTTTAGCTTTTTTCATTATTATATATTATTACAATTTTTATTAAATTATATCCTTTGTAATTGTTAGTTTTTATTATTAAAAGTTTATTAGAAAAAAAAAAAGGTATTATTTTTAGGGAAATTTTTAATTAACAAATTTATATCATATTTTTTGTATCTTAAAAAATTTATATTTTTTAATACTTTGTCATTCTGTTTTTTAACTTTTTTATTTAAAAATACATAACGTTATTAATAAAAATTAATTAAATAAATATTAGGCATATAATATGTAAATGTAAATATTATATTTTTAATAATTAGTTGTATTTTAAAATTATAATTTTAATTTATTTATAATAATAAATTTTTATAATTTTAATTATATTGATTAATATTATGAAAATAAATGAGTTATCTGGACTCCATAAACCAATCATTAAAGTTCATTTTCTAAGAAGACTTTGAATAAAGCTAAGCTCAGTGTTGCTCATTAACTAAATGACAACAATATCGTGACTCGTTTTTAAGTCTGTTTATTAGACAAATTAAATATTAACAGAGCAAAACTCGGGTCGACTCAGCTTGTGAACTAATCATAACCGCTGCCAACCTTCCTCTGTACTTATTGCGCTCAATCTCGCCGCCGCCACTCCAACTCTGTGTTGCGTAATGATTGTCAGCTTAGCATGGACAGTTGTTAGAGACTTGCTGAGTGACTTTTGTTTTTTTTTTTTTTTGTTCTTCTTGCTTCAAATTGGATTAAACGTTAATGTTGAAGTTTTGTGGATCAATGAAGTTGGTTTAGGTGTGTTTTGCACCATCCTGCTTTAGCGAAGTAATTTCTAAGATCTAGTGTACGAGACTTTTGCATTTTAAGAATGCAGTTTTAAACTATTTTTCATATTGTTACGCCAAGACTTCCCTTGAAAGCAAAATCTTGAGCACCAAAAATATAAATAGGATGCATTTTCATGGTTTTGGTATAGTGTTAGTGTAACCCTAAAACCTAAACCCTAAACCTAAACCCTGTTTATTCCACACCTTTCCTTTTTCTGTCAAACTTGCAAGGGTCTCATTGAGAGGCAGACTATTCTCCCAACTATCCAGAACAGAAGGCCGAAATTCCAAATGCGTCAATCACGCTGCTTGAAACCTAAATTGAGGAGGAATTGACACCAAATAAATCTGTCATATAGTTTATGTTGTAGTTTATACGTATCTATATGAACTTTTTTCTTTTTTCCATTATGATACTGATTGAGCTATAAGTATATAATTGGAATAACTCTCACAATTTTTATAAATTTCATGCTCTTTCCTAGGATCTTTATGATGAAATTTGAGTCCTAACTATTGGGTGTTTTTCTTAAGAATATATATAATCCTATGGTACTTTAGAATAATTGATATTCTATTTTTGGAGGTCACTAAATTGCTCAAATTTTATTAAAATTATTGTCTATTCATTTTTGAAAATTGGCAAAACAATCTACGACCATTTATGGTTTTTCAACATCCAAAGCTCTATTTGTTGTTACAAACTAATCAAAATATGTATCTCTTCCTTATTTTCCATACACCTTTACATCACAGCAGATAGGATTTAACGTTATATTTTTTAAGAATATTGTCAATATATGATGCGTTAAAAAAAAGAATTATCAAAAGAAAAACATATGATATATGAATCCACACATTATGGAATAAGTAATTTATAAAATAATTTATAGAACTAACAATTTACTTATATTAAATAACAATGCATCTTTTACTTGTGTTATTAATTTGCTTACTATCGAATTTAAAAATGTTCTTTTTAATTACCTAAAAAAGGTATTTGCTAAATGTTTGTATGTTAAAAGTATTTAAACATTATCAAATCACTCTTTTATTCTAGCCAATGTTCTTATTTTATTTTATTTTTTATTTTTTTTAATGTTCCTTTCCTTCTGTATTTATCATTGTTGCATTTTCTCTTATTTTGCAACCAAAGAAGTGATTCCTTTTTGTTGTTCACATGTTATGGATATTTGTTTTTTCTTTTTTTAGGTAATTTGCTCATTTTTATTACTGGTTTTCACATTAAGAAATTACTTTATACATGGTTACTCTTCAATGCAGCAACATTTTTCATGATAGTGATATGGTTGGCTTGTTTTCTTCTAGATATACACAATATAATCTTTATAAATATATACATAATAGTTCTTAAATTAATTGTATTATGTGGCAAAATTATGAGCCAAAGATCTACAATTTTGATAAATAAGTTTTTGTTTTTGTGACTAGTCATCTTAGGATGAAGACTTTCAAATTATCTTAGTAGGCTTTAATCTTACCAAGGAAAGGATTGAGTTCTATTTCTTTAATGTAAATTACAAATTCTAACATGCTGACTTACCAATAGTCAAAGAAATTGGGGCTGTCTGTGAAGCATTTAAGTAAGAATGAAAATAAAGCTTCCATTTTTATAGTGGACTAAACCAAAAGAATCTCAGAGAAACTGCAACTATTTTATAGTGACATTTGTGGATTTATGAGTAAGGTTTACTCAGTGAGAGCAAAGTATTTCATGACTTTCATTAATGATGAAACCAGATGAAGATTTTGCTGGATTTACTTTTTGAAGCAGAAAATTTGCCAGCTTTAAATGTTTTCAGAGATTTTCAAAGTCTGGATAGAGAACAAACCAATTCAGATGTAGAATCAAAGCACTTAAGTTTGATAATGGAGTTGAGTATACATCAAGCTCCTTTAAAGAAATCTATGCAGGACCTAGAATTCAGTAACAACTCACTACCCCTTGCACACCCCAACAAAATGAGGGTAAATGAGTGGAAAAACAAAACAATAATGGAGAAGTCAAAGTGACCCTATTTGAGAAAAAGATGTCAAAGAAGTTCTGGATTGAAGTTGTAAGTCCTTCAGTGTACTTGATAAACATGTTGCCAATCAAAATTTTTGAAAAATAAAACTTTATATAAGGCTTAGTATGGAATCAAGCCTTTCAACAAGTCATCTTAAAGTCTTTTGACAGTATATGTTTATGGCTTTGGTGTTTGAAAAGAAAAAGAGGCAAACTAAATCCAAAGGGTTGAAGTTTGTGTATTTATAGGTTTATACCAATACTACAAGGAACTATAAGGTCTACAAACTTAAACTATAAAATCAACATCAGCATGGAACTAAAAGTTTGAAGAAAAAGAAAATTGGAACTAAGGGAAAGGTTGAGGTTGAGCTTACTAAGTCTCAATTTGCCTAAACTCAACATACAATAAGTGTAGCATGCAAACACCTCTAATGACTCTGATGAAACAATATCCAGTTAAAGGGACCAGGCTTCTAGTAGATATCTATGTTGAGAAAAGCTATGTTGCAAACCTTAAACTAGTTGACTATGATGAAGCTTCTAAATGTAGCAACTAGAGAAAAGCAATGAAAGAAGAAATGGATGCCATAGAAATAGAAACCAAATGTTGGTCTTAGTTAATAGACCTAAAAATAAGAAGCCAATAAAAGTAAAGTGAGTTTACAGAATTAAATTGAAACTCAAATGGTTTTTGTAAATAGGTACATAGCTAAGATTAATAGCAAAAGGGTATTCTTAATAATATGGTGTTAACTTATGTTGAAACCTTTGCTCTAATAGTTAGGCTTGACACCACAGAGCTACTTCTAGCCTAGGCTACACAAAAGGGTTGGTTTGTGCATTAACTTGATATGAAAGTCTACATTTTTAAATGCAATTTTGCGATGAACAAGTTTTTGTTGTATAGCTTGAGGGTTTTCAAAGGAGAAAGGAAGAGCACAATGTCTATTTGTTGAGGAAAACATATAATAAATTAAAGTAAGCTCTAAGGCCTAGTATACAAAGATAAATGACCACCTTACAAAGTTATTTTTCAATAGAAACATAAATTAAGGCAACATACTAAAGGTAGAAAAGAGAATGTGAGACATTGATTGTGTTTCTCTTAGGTAGATGATACTATTGATTGTTGGCAAAATGATCAACTAATGTAACAATTCAAAATTGAAATGATAGTTGTTAAGTTGATAAATTTAGAAAGAATGACTTTTTTATTTGCTCCGAAAATTTATTAATCCAAATAAAGAATATTTGCTATGCTAAAAAAAAATATGCAGAAGAGACTGTACTTACGAAATTTCAAATGATAAATTATAAAAATTTTAACATACCCTTAATTGTTCGAAGTAAAACTGTAAAAAAGAGATAATACTGCTTAAATTATATAATATATATTAATATTAATAATTATTTATTTTTTATAATAATATAATAATTATTAATAATTTAATTATTATTATAATTTAAAAATATTTATTATTAATTATTATTATTATTTATTTTTATTAATATTTTTTTAAATTATATATATATATATATATATATTACAAATAAAATTTATTTATTTTTATTTTTATTTCTTAATAAAATTATTTTTATTAATTTTTAAAATTTAAATAATTTATTTGAATAAATATAAATAATTTTATATTTTAATTATTTGTTAAAATTTTTCTCAATTTTTTCAAACAAATAAACGAAACATTAATCAACAATTAACTAATCAATAACTAATTGGCGTGGAAATTCTGAGATTATCTGCGTTATTTTTTATTCTTTGGGGAAGAGAGAAATATAGGCAATAATGCCAGACATTTCTATTTCTGTCTTTTTCTTTGACTCTTTTTATTGTATTAGTTTTAACGAAGAAGAGTGAATATTGACAGTAATCGGGGATAGATTGATTGCGTCTATTTTTGAACATTTTCGCTTCTGTCTTTTGACTCTCCGGTGGATAAACAAACCAGAACGACATTGAATATTGACCCAAATCGAGGTTATATTCCTTATGTGTTTGTCCTTGGTTCAAATGGCTGCAAGCCACACCTTTTTAAAGGAATGAAGTCAAGACCGTGCTGACAGATGAGATTAAATCATGAGTGAACATGAGCATGGAAAACCCAGAAAGGAGTGGCTGGAGCTCTGCCATCTTCATCTTCTGTAAGCCAAAAAGTTCTCTTTTTTTTCCTTTTTGTTGTTGTTTTCTGTTTTTTTCTTTTTCCTTTTTATCTTCATCTCTATTGTTTATGTGTTTTGTTATCTTATGTGTATGTACATATCAATATACATGTCTCGATCTTAAGAAGTTTAAATTTGCATTTTTTTTTTTGTTTGGGTTTTGGTTGATGTTATACGGATGCAGTTGTGGAGTTTGCAGAGAGATTTGCCTTTTATGGCTTGTTGGGTAACCTTATGATATGCTTAACAACTGTTCTTGGGAAGGCGACTGCTACAGCTGCCAAGGATGTGAATACTTGGGTTGGCGTCTCTGCCATCTTGCCCTGATGCGGAGCCTTCCTTGCTGACGCCTCTCTTCGGCCGCTTCAAGACAATCATAGTTTCTTTGTACCATATTGTTTCTTGGCAAGTGCCACAATTTTCATCAGATCATTGTTTTTCCTCTTAGAAAATTAGTCTTGTTTTGGGAGAAAAAGGAAAAAAAAATTGCATTCTTTCTGTACTCATCAAGAGCAAACATTAATTTGATGGGGAATAATGGCTTACTCTCACAAACCATATTTGCATGGGTGTTAATACAGCAATTTATGATGAATCGGTAGTTTATTAACTCATGAATCCCATATTATTGTATGTCATTGACTGAGATTTTGTTAATTTTTAAATTTTAAACATTAAGAAGAGGACAAATTATGTTGTATCATTTGTCCCATGGGAGTGATATTGCTGATTTTGGTATGAAATTTTTGTGGCAGGAATGGTATTGCTGACCATTATCAGTGTCTAGTAGTACCTTTGAATCAATGTTTTCTTTATAGGACTGTATGTTTATCCATTGGTGGAGGAGGGTTTAGGCCATGCGTGCAACCATTTGCGGCAGACCAATTTGATGAAAGGAAGCCGAAGAGGTGGAAGCCAATGAACTCATTCTTCAACTGGTGGTATGTGGCAATCATGGAGGCACGTGTTTCTCAACAATGGTGGTCATTACCTTGCAGGTAACAAACGTATTCATCCATTTTAGTAAGATTATTGACTGCTTCTAAGTTATTCTGCAAACTAAACAATGCATGGGCTTAAGCAAGCAGAACATGCAAGTGAATGCACTTGAGGGTGTTTAACATTCATGGAATTTAAGGGTTTGAATTTTTAATTTGGTGCACTGCTGAATTAGATACCTAACCATTTTGATTTGTTGTCCGGTGACAAGAATATTTGCTTCACAATGATTCGGTTCTTGAAGCCGAAAATATGATTGGAGAAAGCCATAGGACTAGAAATGATAACGTTTCTACTCCAATTTAAGACGCTTGACTATACCCTTGTATGCATTCATTGGACGTGAAAGGAATATTAAAAATATTAATATGTTTGGAGTAATAGTAATTGTAGGTTTTCAAAGGAGAGATATGTTTTTTTGTCTTCTGTTTATCCTTGCGGACTCCATTTTTTCTCAGGACTGAATATGCCAGTTCAAATTTGAATTAGGTTCCTCTGAATTTGGATTAGTTTTCTTTTTTGTCTGTATGGGAATACTTTTTCTGAGGGTCTGTCCAATTCTGTCTCTTGGATTTTCTGGGGTAGATGTATCTAGATTTTTGCTACAAGTATTGGCTCCTGGAAGAGAAAGAGGTGTCTGAAGCAATTTAACCGTCTCCTTGATTTAGGCTTCCAGCTTATGTATGTTTGCTCAATCGATCCTCTGCAGGGTCTTGAGTTATATGCTTTCAAGCAGAGGCACTTTGCAGGAACTTATGACCTTAAGTTTGCTGTTTTTATGTTTGGTTAGAGTAAGGTCTCTCAATGTTTTAAGGCCATTTGAATTATTAGGTAGTACTGTTGTCCAACTGTATCCATTTGTGCTAAGAAAATGTGGTTGTCTTCACTTGACCACTAACCGACAGTATAAAGCACACAGCTTACATTCCTTGCACCTTTATTCTAGTGACCACTTTTAAAAAATATTTGGATAATCAAGTTGATTGGAATGAAAGACATGTATCCTAATGTTCAAATAGACATTTGGACCACATCATTGTGACCAGTTTTGATCTCTCTCAGATAATTTGAGTGCCCTCCAACAACTGTAACATTACATTCAGGAAAGATGGCTAAGTGACATCTAGTTGAATCATCACTTCATTAATCTCCTACTTTTCTCTTGCTCCGTTTGTTCATATAGATGGGCATGATACTACGATTTACCATATGTCAGTCCTTTTCCTTCCTTCTACTATTAACCTGAGCACAAAACACACAAGGCTGTGTCACTCCACCAACAAACAGAAGCAAAACTTCCCACAGATCAAAAGTAAAGCATTAAAGAAATGGCTTTGAAGTATCCGAGACTCCTCATTTTGTAGTCATTAGTTTGACATTTGGAAGGACCCTGATTCAATGTTGAGAGATAAGTAGCCAACACCAATCAGACATTTTATATTTTCAACATTTTGCATCCTTTATCCATTATGTTAGCCATGTGTCAGCTTTTGTGCATTAGACCGTGCCTCCTGGCTTTTTTTGATAAAAAGCCAACATGCATGCCAAAATTAGAGATCTTGCAAGAAATTAATATCAAAAAGCAGGCCATCTGGATTTTAGGCTCACATGATTATGAGCTAAAATATATCAACAGAGTACATCGTAACTACCATGAATGATCGTGATTAGAATGTTGATTGTTTGTGATTCCAATCCAATTCAAAAGTCCAGATGTATATAGTGTTGAAAGGTTCATTTTCCTGATTCCATTTAGTATTTGTGGAGGATAATGTTGGAATGGGCAGCAGGATTTGGAGTATGGCTTTTTGCACTAATACTATTTGTGATCGGAAATAAGACAGGTACAAGATCCAGGGGGCGATGGGAAGTCCTTTTCACCATGGTGGCACATGTGCTTGTTGCGGCTCTCCAGAAGTGGGGACATTAACACCAGAGATCATAACCTTGATGGATGGGATATATGTTATGAAGAGATTGGTGGAGCTCCTGCCCAAGGATAGAGGGTCTTTTGCTTGTCACTAAGCAATTCAGGTAATTTCAAATCAGAATCCATGTTCAGTGTTTTGTTTTTGGGTGTAATTACTAGAGCTCCATGGTGGTGGCATGGAGGTAAATGGGTGTTTAAAAGGGTAGTGTTACCACAGCATCTCAACTGGCAAATGACATAAGAAAATACAGAATCGGTCTTTGGGTGCCTGAGGTGGATTCTCTTCCCTGGATATAAGAGGAATGGACTATTTCACCAATCTTATGTTTGGACTCTGAGTACACAAGTTTTTAGCAGTCTGGTGTTTTAGCTTTGGGTCACATATGCAATTGTAGGGACAGTAGCTAACCCAAGTGTGATAAATGTAACAAGTAATTTTATTATCCAAATCAATTTGCCACATATTATAAACTTTTGTGCAACAAATGAGCAATGTGCATGTCATAGCTTCTAATATTTCATCGGATATCGCTGAATTTTCACCCTAACCTAAAAAAACATGCAGGTTCCTGGACAAGGCAATGATCATTGATGCAGTTGATGCTTCTAGGAACACCAGAAATCCTTGGCGTCTGTGCTCACTGAGCCAAGTAGAAGAAATTAAGCTTTCATCCACCTTATTCCCATATGCGTTAATGTTCTTTAATATTCACTAATGTAAAATTGCATGTTCTCAACCTTTTTCATTAAACAAGGGGGTACAATGATCAGGTCAATTGGCTCCCTTCACTTTCCTCCGTCAGGACTTCAATGCCTTGTAGCCATTCTAATCAATCATCACTATTCCTGATTTATGACAAAAGTTTTTCGTCCCCATGGTAAGAAAATTAACTGGGCATCCTTCTGGTATAACCATCTGGCAAAGGATAGGCATTGGATTATGTCTATCTGTGCTCCAAATGGTAGTAGCTGCACTTGTAGAGACCAAAAGAGTGAATGCTGCAAAGGAAGTATGGCCCTGCCTGGACATGACTAAAGCAAAGAAATACCCAATAAGCGTTGGGTGTTATTACCCACGTATGCTCATGAGGGTGCGTAGCAGATGTTTTCACCCTTGTAGGGCTTGCTACAATTGTTCTATGACGAAATGCCAAAAGTGCAGAGAAGCTTGGGAGGTGCATGCTATTTTGAGTGCAATAGGATTGCAGCTTTCTCAACAGTGCTATAATATCTATAGTTGGCAATTAGCTCAAGATGTGAATAGTCGATGTTGGCGAACAATCTTAATCATGCTCATCTGATTACTTTATTGTGTTGATGGCAGCATTAGGCGACTCTGAACTTGTGTGTCTATTTGCTGATAGCTAGAGGAGTTTTGTTTATGGAAAAGTTAAGGGGATGAAGAAAATATGAGAATGGGTTGCACCGATAGGTATTTGTTGAAGATCAAGGAAGTTGTGAGACTTGTGTGTCTATTTGCTGATAGCTAGGAGTTTTGTTTATGGAAAAGTTGAAGGGGATGCAAGAAAATGATGAGAATGGGTTGCACTGATGTTAGTGGGGATGTTGAAGGGAAGTTCGTGAGACTATGCAATCATATCGGTGAGGTTAGACATATCCATACACTTACAAAGATTGTCTGAGTCTCCAAAGCTTGTTTCTAAAAACACACTTGGAAATGGAAGTTCATATTATTTGGGTGTATAGTCTTGAATGAATTGCTACATTTGATTTAATACGGTGATGTAGTTAGGTTTATGGAAGTAAGAAATGTAATAATGACCATCCCCTTTGTTTACTTCTGCAAGTTCACTCCTCAAAATTTGTGTTGGTGCATATATTGTTTTTTCTTTTCAGTTAATTGACTCAAAATAGGCCTCAAATATGAGACTTCTAGCCTTAAATATAATTGTAGGTTTATTAAGTAAGTTTGTTAATCAATTTTTTCTTCTTAACTTTGTAGCATTAATTTGATTTTATTTCCTTAATTTTGTGCTATCCTTTGTATTTTTGGATTTTGAGAAAGAAATGGAAATAGATTGCATTGGGCACTTGTGTGCTGTGTGTAGTTCAATACTTGGCTTCATCCCTTTTATAAACATTTTTAGTATCGGTTTATCTTTATACTAACTAAGCTAATGTAAATACATAATATGAATCTCCATATGAAATAGTTGAAATTTTTGTTACTATTATCTTAGCAATCTCTCCTTTTGACTAAAAGATGAAATTTTATTCAACTTTGTAAGCAAGCTATTAATGAAAAAATGAAAATAGATTGGATATTATCTCTCATAATAGTACTTTTCAAATTAAAAATTCAGTTATGTTTTTTGATTTATCAAATCATATTTAAATTCATTATCATTTCAAATTTATTTTAATTTAGGACATTTTAGACATTTAATAAGTATTTGAATGTCTACCACATAACTATACTTTTCTAATCTTTTGTCCCAAATTGTCATTGAAGAACAATGACTAAGGACATGAAGTAATTTAGAGGAATGAATGGAAAAGTAGTAATAAATGGTCCTAGAGCCCCGTTGAGTTAAAGAAACGTCAAATACATGATGAATTTGCGACTTTAAAAGGCAACTTTAACTCAAAAGTGAAGAGCAATGAAGGCCTAGATGAGCGGGCCGGATTACCGTGCTAACCTTGGGCTTATACACAAAGATAAGGTCCAAAATACCTTTTTAGCTAAACAAAAACTAGTAAGGTATGTAGTCTTATGAAAACACTAAGTCATTCATAAAGAGATTCCCTGTTTTGACGTGATGCTAATCAACTTGACTTGGTTCACCTTTGTTAAGCCTACATTGCGTAGATAATAATTGAAGGAACAATAATTACTTTCTCTAACATCTCAGGATGTTGGTTTAATAGTAAGCCAATGTTTGGGGCCCTCATTGCTTTGGGGAAAAAGAAAGAAAAAAAACCCCCATAGGAAAGTGCAAAGGTGGAGCATAAACAATAAAAGCTTTAAATAGGACGATTTAAGATGAGTAGAATGCGTGTTATATTCGTAACTACCATTTGATAAGACTAAGCCAGTGACCATCCAATCTCAGGTGGTTGTTACTCTGGCATAGTAAGAGATAAGTTTCCAAACACCATATTGACCATTTTGTCTACCCATCAATTGTAGAGCATGAGTTAGGCTATGGAAGTATGAAGGGAAACTCTTATATAACTTTAGAGTCTTACCAAAATAAACCTCATAAAAATAATGATCCCTATTCATTAACATGGTACGCTCTGCAATCCCATGCTACTTTAAAACTTGATTGTAGGAAGTGTTAGCTAAATATTAGTTGGTATAAGGTATGCCAAGAATATGATTTGAACATATGATTTAAGATGAGTCCAACATTGAGTAGTATACTTGTTTCCCATCAGCTCTTGAAGAAGCCTTTGGATAAAATTCATGAAAAGTACTATTGCCGATACAGCCCAAAGTATGGGTTAAAGGTTAGATTACTTATGAGAGCGAGAAGTCTGCATATTTGCATCTTTATCAATTGCACACTCCCTATACAAGATGTGACAAATATCATTTGCATGCCTTTTTAAAAAAGTGACAAGTGAGCTATTCTAGTAGTATCTTACAATCCCAACTGTGACCCACCATGAAGTCTGAGCATGCCAATAAGAATATAGATTTGCTTAATGCAAATCCAATTTATCCTCTGACAATCCATTTTCCTTCACTTGATTTATTCTTTATAAAAGTATAAGATGAAGCCTTTAATAAAGTCTTACTATAATGATGATAAATAGGATGACATCTCTCTCTTG